>JAJQOW010000016.1:2995791-3293795 GCA_037975125.1 Latrodectus hesperus | reverse complement strand
AACATTTTCTTCTTTGACTTAAAATATTTTAATATTTTCTGTATAAGTCACTTGCCCTAATGTTTCTATAAAAAATAATCTGTAATCGTGAATGATTTTAAACAATCCTAAAATCAGTTCTTATCTATAGTGAATTTAAAAAAATGCGGCCTTAAAAGCTAAAATAAGTAAATAAATTAAACATGATCAAAAAAGATTTAATTTAATGAAAGACAATTCGCTTTTTATTTTAATAATTATATTTTTTCATACTGAATTTTTATTGATATTGATGGGTATATTTAACGTGATAATATTCACTTGTAAACCTTTTTCATGCATTAAGATTGAAATATATTGTTTGACTATCTCAAAAGCCAAATGTTGGGGAAAAGACGAATTGTTTTAAGCTTTGCAATTTTTACGATTGATGCAAAATTTGCGAACTAGTTGCTAAGTGAGATTTAAAATTATTTCTCAATAGAAATAAGTGTTTTTAATTGAAACAATTGTTAAATAAATTTGCATATTCAGAGTAAATATTATTTTACTCCTGACATTACTTTCATTAATGTTTTTGATAAAGTTTGTCATTCTGTTGTTTATTTAAGACAAATGTCATCAATTATGAATCAAAAAATCTAAATCAATTAAAAATCTAAATGTTTTGAAACTATTGTATCTTATTTTAAATAAGCTATATTCCTTCTTTATTAGATTAATTCAGTCTTCACAGTTGTTTAAAAACATAATGAGCAATTTATTATTTGCTCAGTAGACGCTCTTTGATGTACCCTCTCTACAGCAGGCACTTTAAGCCGTAGGTCCCGGTCTAATTAGCCCTCGTGTGCAAAAAATGACCGTTGAGCGACAAACAAACCAATCTCTACAGCAGGCTGTGTGCATACAGCTGGATCAAAAAGCAAAACATTAAAATTGATTTTAAAATGTATCCTTTGACATATGGCTTCATTTGTAATATAATCTACTTGAAATATTTTTTGCAAAATGATTTAATTGAAACAGCATTTAAATACATAATGGTATCGTTAGAATAATTAACGTTGTTCCTTTACAACTCCTGCAAGATTACTTTTGATGCAAGTTTTATTGTTTAATAACTCACACGTTTTTGTTTCATTCAAAATCAGAGCAACAGTTAATTCTGCTTCAAAAATTTCTGAAATGTTGACTACAACAGGCATCAAGTTCACAAATTTTTAAAATAATTAACATTATATCTATGATAGGTATGTGTATTCTCTTATCTCTACCCACTTCCTATACCCGATTAATTTTTGCCATAATTTTCCATTTGATTGAGTACTGGGAAGATTACAATTTGGAGTTGGTTAAAGGTTATTTCTAATTTTAGATAAAATTTAAACTTTTTAAGAGAATAAGATTCCTCTATTAATTATTTTTTATATTTGGATCTTATTTTTATATTTGGGTCTTCATTTCTGCTGAACTGCAAACGCGTTTCATTTACAAATTTTGATTAGAGTTAGCTATTTAATTACACCGTAAGTGCAGAAAAGTGTAACCTGACTTTTAAACATTATATCACAGTGCCTATTATTCAGAAATCTGGTCACCTCAAAATAGAAGTGCATTTTATTCACGTATTTCATCTTGTCATATTTTACCATAGGTGTTGAAGAAAATAAGAGGAATTAGATTCTCATCTCTGCATTTTCAAAAATTTCAACGGATAGAGATTTTTTATTATGTATACATTTTTTTACTGTCATTTGCTATTTTTTCATCTAATATCCCCCTATATTTCCCTTATAATTTAATACATTGTAACGCAAAATAAAGGTTGGTGTTTGTGGGACAAAGGTCCGATAAATGACAAACTGCGCTAAAGTATATTAAAAAGAGTATAGATTTCAACATTTTTAAAAACTTGTAATTTGTGACAATGATCAAGAGTTCCCAGCTTTATTCAAATTTATTTAGCTAGTCTATACACAAGACTACATTTCATGGTACGAAATAGCTTTTTGAACAAAGTTAATTGAGTAATCCAGACTCACAAATTTCTTGATCATTTCAGCACCATAAATTCATTTAACGGGTCTTAGTCCTCAGATACATTCCATGATATTTTTAGTTAAATGTAATAATAAAGAACTTTAATTTCAAAGCAACTGCCCAAGTGTCTATTTGCAAATTTAGATCATTCATGGTTGGTTTATGGTAATGTAACTCCACACTGACTTAATATAATTTACTGTTTATCCTATCTCGTATTTCTGGAATTTTTTGAAACATTCGTATTTTAACAAAGAATTCTTTTAACTTTATTAATATCGAACAATATTAAACTAACTTGAAAATATATGGTAAGAATAAAAAATTATTATTAAATCACATGGTTAATTTTCAAGACAATTTATTAATGTGTATAATAAATTTAAAAGCTTAGCCTTGTAATTCTGACTCTGTTACAATAAAAAGTTTAAAGAAATCTGCGCCCATTTGGTAACTCAATTTATCCATATTTTTGACTGTAATTAATTGGAAGCCAGAAGATTCCTATTCCCCCAAAGTCGTTCCAGAAGAGTGATATTAGACAGGTTCATTTCCTACAAATTCTTTTTGATTGATGTTAGAGCCAAAAAGAAATAACCAATGTTACTCAGACAAAATATGACTTCTTAAATACACGTTTTTTTAATACATTGACTTTTCCAGATGATACATTTGACAGGAAGATTTATTTTTCCAGTTTTAGGAATCGCATTAAGAGGTACCTTTAGGTTATTTATTAATTTTAAAAAAATTCTTAGGCAACTTTAGTTGAAATTAATGAAAAAATAACACACATCCAATTTAAAGGATAATTAATATTTGTGCTTCAATATGTAAAGAGTATTTCGTGTTTATCAGGATTGATCTAGCGTTTTAGAAGGCATTTGTAGCAATGTAATATTTAAAAATTTGTTTTATTAGTTTTCACACTATCAAATTATAATACATGGAAATCTAATTACTGAATTTAAGTTATAAGCACTGCATTAAACGTGTTGTCAGAGGATTGATAAACATTTAATTTCCCGAAAATTTAAGTGACTATTTCGTGCATTATAAATACTGAAACTATCCCCGAGTGAGATATGCAAATTAAAGGAAAAAAAATATAATCGAAATTCGGATTATATTCAGTGAACATTTTGAAAGAACTAAATTATTTACCATAATATTAATAAAACATATAAAATAAGTTAAAAAGGTATATATAAATAAATTAAAACATACTTTACATGTGATTTTTACGAGTGGCAATTCAAAAGGCATTTCCATTATGTGGTTCACATTTGATAAATATTCAAAAATTATTTTACTTAAATTTAAAACAAATTCATTGGCATTCTTGCAACACATATAAGAGAATTAAAGCAATGACTTAGAAATGGAAATGAGTTAATATGTTGTGTGTGCAGCTTTGTTTGATTATGTGGATTAAGGGATACTTTGTTAAATAATAATTCACTTCACAAATTTTAATCGTGGCCACTCATTTAATGTCATGATATAATTATATTTCACTTTTTAATGAATAATAAAATATATGTGTGGCTGAAAGTAATTCTTTAAGGTAAAATCTGTGAAATATATATAATTTTATTACTGTGTGTGTGTGTTGATGTAAATGTAAAATCAAATATTTATTAAAGTTTGAGAAGTATCTTAATACACAGTGTTAAAAATCAGTGATTTTGTATGCTTTTTAATAGTAAGAGATAAAAATGTTTTTTTTAACTAAGCTTGATTACTGAATATATTTCTTCAGCACAAATAATATAAATATTTTTCATAATATTTACAACATGTTGTCAGATTACATATGAAAATTGAATAAATTGTTATTTTAATCCAAAATTTTAAATAATTTGTTAAAATTAATTTTGTGCTGTAAAACTTGATTTAGGGTTGTTACCAACTGTAAGAAAATGTTGCTGTATAAAAACGTATCTGCTGTCAAATATCCTGTTAAATGCAATGTATTATTTTACAAGTGTCTCTTTGAATAAATGTGTGGAATTGCAATCTGTGTAACCCATGAAACTATTTTAGCTGAAAAATAACTGTAGCCGAGAAGATATTTATTCTTAGCTATTTTGATTATCTGCATTTATTATCCTATTGTGAATTAAAGAAATGGTTATTCAATATTATTAAACTTTAAATGTTGTATGAGAAAGGTAAATTAAAGAAATGAAGTATCTTTTCGAAATATATGCACAATATTTCACATTATGAGTTAAAAAAAAAATTTACCATCTCTGTAAGTGCATAAAATATTTCAATTATATTTGCAGTAGAAAATTGAAACCATGAATAATGATTATAACTTTTGTTTTGAACGATGAGATTAAGAACAACATTGATGAATATTTTTCCAATTTAACTTAACACGTTTTTAAAGAAGTGAATCTTCTAAAAATATGTGTATATATTTAAAATTTAAATCAATTTGACTAAAATGATATAAGCATTAAAAGATAATGTAGTTATCTGAATTAAAATGCAACTGAAATTGTGTTTAAAAGTAACTGCAAAAACGAAAACAGTTTTAATATGAATACCATTATTTTAAAAATGTTTGAAACATAGCTTTGCGACATCTTTTCTTCTGTTTACTAACGCTTAAGAAATTTCCCACTTTCCTATCTTTTCTGTTTCAGTTTCAAAGCTATTTTTCAGACATTTTACATAAATAATATTATTAATTCATGCTCGCTCTTAAATTCTCGAGAAATTTAAGCTAACTTAATTTGTGTATAATATAAATTTTACATACAGTTGCTTAATTCATAAAATGTTCTGCATTGTTATTACTTCTGAAGATAATTTTGTTGAAAATAACTTCAAAAAACTTCACTTTTGCTCTTGAATTAATTTAAGAGAGAATGCTTTAATTTAGAAAGCATAGTTGATTAGTTAATTTTAATATACTCTTACATTCCCAACTTTTTATCTTATAAAACTTGTTTAGTTATTCATGAAGTAATATCTGCTACTGTTTTTTGCATTAATACCTTAAACATGGTATTTTCTGTATATATAACTGTGCATAATACATATTTGTAAAAAAGTTGTAATTTTTTGTTTGTATATATGAAATAAAAGCTATATTTCTCTTGTCTAGGATTTTTCTGTATAACATGAATACACACAACACACCACCAATTAGAACTATTGATGTTATTTTCTAAATGAATATATAGGAATATTCCTTTAAAATCTATTCATTTCGTTAATAATTAGAAGTAGACATTTGAGTTATTTGATAAAGTAACTTCTAAATATAACTTCAATATTTTCCACAATATGGCTTGGTTGCCAAAGTTCATTAGATAATATCATAGAAAAACTCTGTATGTGTTAAACGTGGACTCACGCTTTCCCGAAGATGTACTTGATACCTAAGGAAAAAAAATACTGATTAAATTTTATTAAAAAATTTACCAAGTCTAAAAACCAAGAGAATGTCGTAACCCTAAGTTTTCTAACGTCACTTTAAAGGATGAATGTATTTTTCTTATTTCAGAAAAAGAGAAGCATGATTATACAATACCTCAAGACTAATAAATTGGATGACAATTTCTTGTTGAAAGATTTAAATTAAAAAAAGCTCAGTTAAAGGGTCCAAATCGATTACCTTGTGTAAATTCTTAAAATAACCTATTGGAAATTTAAAATATATATGGCTTTTTCCTCAAGGTCCAAAATTGCTACTTCTTACTACAAAATTGAAATAAAAAGGGAATATTAAATAAAAAATCATGTTAAGGTATAAGATGAGACACATAATCAATGAATTTTACACTTACGAGTTCTACGTGAAAATTAATGACAAATATTACGATTATGTGATTAAGAATTAATTAAAAATAAAATGTATAAATCCTGTGAATCTCAAATTTTTTTGAAAATGTCAGATTATATTCACTTTTTTCCATTCCCTTTAATTTTCTGTTTCCATTTTCTGTTCGGAAAAAAAAACTGCCTTTGGGAAAAAATAAAAGCATTTAAAAATTGAATACAATTCATCGTATTTTACTTTCATTTTAAATATAAAAAGTGGACAACGAGCAATACGATTTTTTTAGTATCATTAAAATTGATTCAATATTATTGTCTTTTTCGTTGTTCAACAAACGAAAAATAAATAATATGCTGATCTAAGCATACAGAAATGTTGTTTCAAGAATTATTATTTTCTTTTAACGAACGAGTATTACGTACTATGCAGATTTATCTGAGTAATTTGTGGAGTATACTTTTTACTAATTTGAGAAATGAAGCTATTAATGGCACTTTAACGGATCTCTGTCATTGTTAACATTCTCCCGTAATATAAAAAATCTGCTTTCTACACTTAAACGGTATAAACAGTAATTCAAAACAACCATGATTCATAATTCAACAAATAATTTTATACATGATAAAGAAAACTAACAAATGTAAAATATTTATCTAGCCATTTTTAAAAACCATAGTGTAAAGGTAAGAAAAATAAGAGAAAAAAAGTAAAGTATTGTGACTCATGACAGAATGTTATTTTCCGCTAATTATGGACATTTTATGTTCATGTTTTTATAAATATTTTATGGTTCTACGCATACCTTAATGTGTTCGTATTTATTAAAATAAAAGTTGGTATTCGATTTCGGGAGAGCATAAAACAATTAAAAATGTTCGAATTCTATTTTCATAATTTTTGATTAAATGATATAATTAGGGATTACTTCGTTATTTTTGCGAGTTATAAAAATTTGAAAAGACGAAATCAAAATACTTCTTTTATTACAGTTAAATGGGAAATCGAAATCCACGCGCCTACATGAAATTCTATGGGAAGATAACAATTTTCATAATGGCATAATCTATCTCTTGTTCTAAAATAAACAAGCTTCCGTTAAAAACATTTCTGTGGATATTGAAATTGTGTGAGGAGAAATTGAAACCTATAAACAAGAGTTTTCCCAGTTTCTCTTTATTTCATGCATATATATATTAGACTGGAATTTTAAAATAATAAATCATGTTTTAGTAATTTTAAATGCATTTACAACTTTTTTTTTATTAAATTGAGTTGATTAGAAATTTTAAAATATATGTTTTAGCTCAATATTTTTCAGTTTCAAAATAGTAATGTAATTAATATATTGAGAGAAAAATATGTTTACTCTATTCTGTTTGTAGCTACTAATTTAAATAGCTTATTTATGTACAATGTGAAAAAATTTTGAAATCAGAACACACATTTCTATTGATAATTCACAAAATATTTCTTATAAAACTGCAATATCCTTTAAGAACATTTTTGACTTAGATAAATATGCTGTTGTTGCTTATGACACTTGGACAAGAGCCAAGCTCGCTATGCCTTTGGCAGTGCGAATTAAGTAAATAGAGAGCGTCTTTCGTTTGGATCAGTGCACCACGAAGGTGAAAGTACGACTTTGCTCTTTTTAAGGTGCCTCGTCATTTTGAACCATGGTCAGGTGACGAGGCCGCACCTGAGCTGGCACCCTCTTTTCCACATCCACGCCACACCAGCGGAAGGACATTGGACGTCACAGATGAACGTGGACACGTTCCCAACCCACGGAGTTCCAGCAACCCAGTGAAGGAGAGTACACCGTGGTCACCCTCCCAACCACTGCCCGCGGCAAATGATGCTTCACTTTGCTGAGCTTACGGGAAGCGGTGTGAAGCTACTGAGCCACTGGAGCTCAGATAAATATTATTTCCTCTGTTGATTAACAATATTTGTATTTGGTTGAAAAATAGACATTTTCTATCTTTATAAAAGGAATAACTATTTCTATCTTGGATAGCCAATGAGGTTTGAGGTTTACCAGAGCCAGGGACCTCAATAAACTGCCAGCCGGCAATCATTTTCCTTGCAAAATACTTTTAGAAGCATAAAAGCAACAAGTACAATTTTCATTTTTAAATTTCATTTTAAGTAAAAACTTATTAATAAAGGTTTGCCAATACACATACATATAATCGTGTTTTTATGTTCATATTATATCAGAATTCTTTTTCCATGGCTAATGCTAAATTCGGATACATTTACTGGTATGCGTCATTTTTAGCTCTCCTTAAGAAAATCCCAGACTTGTTGGCATTAATATTTAAACTGTGTGGCACCCATGCTTAAATCCAATCAGAGGAGCAAATGTTTGACTCTTCTTTATTCCTTCAGCCCTCTTTATCACAATGAATTGTAATATTATTTTTTCTTAATTCGCGTGTTACATTCCATATTTTAAACATTATATAATTTTTTGAACTTGAAACTCAAAATTTTCAAGTTAAGAATATGATGAACTAAGTTATTCAAGGACTGCCATTTTTTTATTGCACAATAATTTTGAATCTCAAATCGGATGCATTTTTCAAATGAATCTTTTATTATGCAAGTTATAGAATTTTTATATATTAATGATCCTCACTACTTATTATTAAATTTATTTTGTACATAGTTTATATCAGAGTTATTCTGTATCATGGAGGAAATTACACATAAAATGCTAAATTTCGAATACATGTATTTATCAAACTTGATAAAATTCATTCTGTAAATGACACATAATAATACTATCTACCAAACATGATGCCGACCGATGGCTGAGTGGTTAGCGTTCCTGACTCCTGAGCTGTTGGTCCTTTGTTCGAATACCGGTTCGGGCATGGATGTTACTTTCTTTTTCTGTTCTCTCTGTCCTTTCTTCTGTGATGTTGTATGAATGTGGCCCACCTTATAAACGGGTTTGTGGTGGTATGACGCGGGTAACGCTACTCGCCTCCGTGATTTGGTTCACAGGTGCCCGCTGGGTAACGACAAATGAGTAGCAGTAGCCTTGTTGTGGCATAGGGTTCAACCCTCAGGTGCCCGCCGTTGGAAAAAAAAAACAAACTTGATAAAATTTATTCTGTAAATGACATATTGTTAGCAAATGCATTACTTATCAATAATCTGGCACTAAATCATGTCCTTGTTTTTCATATATTACATATTCAGTCTCTTTTTAAGTATTAACATGGTGCTTACACTGAATATTTGAAATATTTTTAATTTAATTAAATCTGGAATTTGTTGACTGGGGGGAATGTATTTGACTGTAGTCATATTTGATTTTTGGATTTCGGAAAAATGTTGATTATTCAGTTAAGGAGTATAACGATTGTGGATGTTATTATGCGATACTGTATTTCATTATCGTCATGAAAAATTGGCGATCAAATAACAATCCAGCTCTCGGTTGAATGAAAATTTCGCAAAAAAAAAACCCAAAATTCAAATCGATGTATTTTTTTCTAATAACAAATATTTAATTTTTTTGAAAAGATGCTGTCAAAATCTGTTAGTTTGAAACAGATCTCAAACAAAATAGCTCATTGTTTTCAATAGCTCATTAAACAATTTTTGATTACGTAAAATAAAACATCACCGACTTTTTCCTGCTTCTATTCATACGAAATATCTTGATTCAACAGGTATTTCTTTACGTAATACGCATACTATCTAACTTGTACAAAATTGCTTCACAAAATATTCAGTAGTCATTAGAAATAAATTAATGTAGAAACCGATGCAGAGAATTTAGATCTTTTGTTCAAAAAATCAAAACTGTCTATTGCTTTATTGCTACCTTTCCTTAAAGTATATTATTTTGGAAGAAAATAACAGGTTTCATAATGAAACACTTATAAAAGACAGCGTATATTTATGAATTGAAATCATAAACAGAATAGGATGTTCATTTTTATGACCACTAAATGTTAGGTCATTGTGGGCGAATATCCGACATCAAGTGGTTAATTTTTTAACATCTTTGTGAAAGTTCCTATACCTCTTGAAGTAACCAACATTTCTTCAAATACTCTTTTGTAATTGGCTGCGGAATTCTCAATGAATTGATTTTGAAGTGTTGACATGTATTTCTTCTTCCTGACCTTGAATCTGCATTTCTCCCTCCCGAGGAAGAAAGATGACCTTGGACACTGAAGCACGGAATACAATTGATTCTGTTAATTTTCCATTGCAGCATTCCCTCAAAGATATGAATAGTTAGCATTTTTTTTTTTTTTTTTTTGCGTTTTGAGGGAACACATGCACCCCAAGAAACCGTAATTTCTATTGCAATATTGGATTCCGGTGTTGAAGGATTGTAAGATTATTAATCACAAGTAAATTACATCATAGTACATTTACTTAGGAAGCCAATTTTTCTTATTTAATTTTCCTTTGTTATTTATTAATTTTTAGCTTGAAAAAACTTCCAGTTATAAGTTAAAATATCAAAGACCTAAATGCAGTAGAAACATCTCACATTAGGGAAATAGGCTACACATTCAGACATGTGAAAGCTTTTCATATTTCTATTTTGGAAGAAAAATGTTGAAGGCGAAGGTTCCAAATCAAAAGATTGGCTGTGGAAGAGAAATTTGGAAGTAAATGGCCATGGCAAAGGGTGATTGGTTTATCGCCCAACTATTGCTTTCTGCATACGAGGACTAATTAGACTGGGTCCTATAGTTTAAAGTGGATTCCTAGCTACTGCAAACATTTCTACCTAAAGTGAGATTTGAATTTCCGAACTGATGATCAAGAGCTCTAACCATTCAGCTACTAGTTCGGTGCATTGAGTGGAGATAGGTGGGGAAGAAATCCGGCGAGACAGAGACTATGATACTAGGGAATATTTACTTACTATAGTATGTAGTTAATCAGATTCTACTTTCCAGAATCATTAGAAAAAATATTTCGGGTTTCTATATTAAAATTATGTTTCTCGCGACATGCAATATTCACACACACACATAAATATTGAATACTAAACATTAGATGAATAGAAAATCTATGTATGTTTTATCAACTTACGTTAGAAAATTTTTTCCTCGTTTCAAATTCATAGAAAACTGCATTTTATTCAATCAAGATTTTATTTTTAGTATATACTTTGTTAAAAAGAGATCACACTCTGGGTAATTCGTACTATATAATCATACTTATATAATGGAATTCTTTTTTGGTAAGAAATTGATTCTTTGGTATTTGCCAGAATATGAAAATTAATTTGGGAATTATAAAATTTCCTTAATAACATAGTGAATTTTATATTTTCACGTTTCCTTGAACTAAATTTCATTGGTTTTTAAGCAAACTCGTTGTGGAAATCAGAATTCTATTTTTTTAAGGATGTAACGTTGTAGGCCTGCTCGTTTTAAAAACAAGTTCACACTAAGTGTACTATAGTTTCCCCCTCCCGTCTTCTTTCTGTTCAAAATTTTAAAATTCTTTAATGGAATGCTAGTGGAATCACTTAAGAAAAACGAACACAGTTTGGGGTCTCATGTTATCAATGTTTTCATGATTGCTTAGGTAAACCTTGCTTATACTGATTTAGTTAGATTTGACTCCCCCCCGAATTTATTTGAAACTCACCTAAATCTAGCCATAATATTCGTAGTAAGTAGGAAAAGAATATTCTATTTCATTTATTAATGTAGCAATGGCATTTTCCTTTTAAAACATGTATCGCCATCAAATTTGTGAAAAATTCCATCTATGGTTTTGTAGAAATAGTAAGTCCCTCAGCAGAAACTAAAATAAACCAATTGGAAGGATCAAGCATCTCGACTCCAGAGACACAAATTATGATGTTTTAGATTTCTTACGCAGTTTAATTAAGAAAGTTGCTTGTCACATTTTCTTGTATATTTCTCATTTTCTGTATAACGGAAATTTCACTTTTTGAATGAGACACAGAAGCTTTTCAAATTTTTATTATAGTAAGATAAAATAATGTTAGTAAAAATACATTTTCTCACATTATATTTTTCTTAACACAAACAAATATTTACTTTATATGAATAAATCTATGTAGTAATTAGTGTGGTGTTTATATGAAAATAAAAGGCTTACTTATATTTCAATTTTTATAATGTTATTTTCGAAAACATTAATTAAAGCTTTTTAATTTATTCATCTATAAATGTTTTGAGTTTAAACAATTAAACATAACATTAGAAAATTTGCATAACATTGTGAATAAATGTGTGTAATGTTCTTGGTTTAAACTATATCTGAAAAACTACTTTCACTTTATATTTAAATATTTGAAAAAGTTTTTTAGCCCAAAAAAATTAAATATTTACAAAAAAAGGATTAATTTTCATTTCTGTGTTATTGTATATGAAAATAAAACTATTTAATGAAAAATACATGTAGATAAACTTGCATTAACATTGTTCTGTATAAGAAATTTTAACACATTATATTTGCTGATTGTGTACTTTCTTAATTATGATATTTCTTATATATTTACATTCTAAAACAATATTATAAAATTATTTATTACTTTTACAATTTTTTTCTTTCATATTAAAAAAACATTATTTAGATATTTTTAAATTTTATAAATATCAAAATATATTCTCTATAGATCTAAAAATCATCCCTATAACGAACCTTTGCTAGGAATAACATACTTTTGAAGGAGAAGGTAGGAATGAAACAAGGTGAGAAAAAGCAGTTTCTCATATGTCTACTTCAACAAGAGTAATCGATAAAATCCCCTTTCATTCCATCTGTAACTAAATGGAAATTTCTTTAACCACACAGGAAGCCACGTGTGCAGTGAATTATCTTCCTTGAAACGAAGTCCTGACGTATATACAGGGGATATATGGGAAGCTGTTTGAAACAGTACTGTTAATAGTCGAATACTTGTAAAAATTGTAGAGAAAATAAATTTAATACCTCATCCTTTAGTATTCAACTATCTGTGATAAAAAACTTCGCAAGGTTTTAAGGAAAGGAAATAACTAAGTGAAAAATGTTTGAATACTATAGGAGCTATTTATAACTACTGCTGCATAACAAAAAATATTGTAGTATCAATATGATAGAAACAAAATGATACAAAACAAATTTTGCTTATCAAATCATAAAAGATTACAGGAATCCTATAAAAATTTTCAACTTTATAAATATTCTCTTTTTTTATATAAGTAAGGTAGAATTTTGGATAGAAAATTTCCAAACAGCAATTTATTTTAAATTTTAAAAATTCTGAAAACAGAAAATTTCAAAAATTGCGTTAATAATTCAAATTTAATATCCTTGATTGCATTTCAACTACATTTTATTTTTTGAAAGAATAATTTTATTTCAGTTTTTGTTATTTTGTATTGTTAACATAAACATTAATAAACGATTTAATGACTTAACAGATAAATACCTAAATCCGAAGTTAAGTCTGAAAATTTGAATTTAATCATATAGTTCCTTTTTAAAAAATTATCTCAAATGTTTTCAAAATTCAAATGAATTTTTACGTATAAAAAATGCAAGTATTCTTTTCTATATTGTAAGGTCGTTGAAATGGGAACCGGCGTACAAGAAAATTTATATAAAATGTGCTAAAACAGAATTATGCTTTCAATATAATGAATATCACAAAGTTATATATCAAGAATAAAAATCGAAAAATATTATCAAAATTGAAAAAGTAATCATTATTTAAATTGACAGAGGATATATTCTTAAGACTTGAAAAGCTAAACAAGAAAAATTTTTATAAGCATTTATTTTTCTTTTCTTAATATTTATCTACTACTAGTTTCGAAAAACATTAATGTTTTAGATTATCACAAATTTACTTAAGGCGAAAAAGTTATGTTTGGTATTGAAAGATTACTTTTTTATTTATTTATTTTTTTATAAATTCAGAGCACGCCTTTAATTCTAAATTCATCAGTTTTATGAACGTTAATGAATATTCAATAATGAATCTTTTTTATAATTATATTTTTAGATCATCATATAACTAATGTACTATAAGTTTGCTTAATAAATAGTAAGTCCCTCAGCAGAAACTAAAATAAACCAATTGGAAGGATCAAGCATCTCGACTGCATTTTTTGATATGTTTCTAAGTGATGTATCATTAGTTTTATAAGCAATATAGTTTACCACATAAACCATAGTTTCTTCTTCAAATAGAGATACATCACAATTTGGATTGTAAGAGGCAAATCCATTTTCCCAAGATCATGGAAAAGGATTAAGAGATTTAACTCATCACATTGAGAAAAAAAATGGATAGTTTCTTATTGTTGCAGAAATCTTCACTCGTTAAATAAACGTCTACAACAGTGAAGGAATGACTGCAGAAAACACTGATTTTTACCACTGAAGAACTATATTATCAATAAGCGAGCAAAACTTTTTTTTAAAACCAAAGTATGAAGTTTAATGCTTTTAAACCATGTGGGAGTGTTATTAATTTTACATACGTATTCAATTTATGTTACTGATGATCAAACAGGATTTTTAATTTATTCTTTTAATGTTAGTGATAAAATAATTTTTTATCTAATGAAATATTTTCATCGAGTTTAATTTATGTCTATATGTACCTTCATTTTTTGTGAATAGAAAAATATACTTTTAAACTCAAATATATGCAATGGAAAAAATGTACCGAATTCTTATTTAATAGAAATGTTATGTTATATGAGAGAAATAAAGACTCCACACCAAAGAAAAGTTTACTAGAACTAAAAAATTATTAAAGTACAATTTGTTTTCAAACTTAGATTTGTCACCATCTGACATTATATTCTGCTCATAAGATACTTTAGAAACTGAAAGAAAATAAAGATTACTCAATCAACTTTTAAATATTAATAGTTAACAATTAATATTGTAGTGAACATAATTAATATTACTGTTAACAATTAAGTAAAATAATTTACTAATTTCTTCAAGAAGCTTCAGTAAATATAATTTCAAGCGTTGCTTTGAAGTAAACCTAAAATAATAAGCAGTTAATAAACAATAAAATCAATTAAAATCCAAATGTACAAAAAATTAATATAGTCATGATTAGGAAGCAATATTTTTTAAGTAGCAAACGCTTATATTTAAATAACAATGGAAGATTTCTCATTCACACCAATATAATGGTGCAAAACTTATTGATTTATATATATTTGAAGCAGCATTTCTTAAGTTCAACAAAGATGAGTCATCATAGAGTTAAAAAAATTGGCATAAATTCTTAATTTGAGCTAAGCGAAAAAACTAATTATGTTAGAATGATAATATTTCAGAATCCTAATTATTTGATGAATTCTCTAATGAAAATACATTATTCCTTACTGAAACTAAGTACCTAATTAAGTATAAAGTGGAACACGGTATTCTATAAGATGATAAAGTCGAATGAAAATCTCCTCAATGACCAGTAACATTGTCGCTAAATTCCGGAGCATTGCACGATGGCTCTGCATGTTTGTCGGTGAATGATTGCCTATATAGCATCTAAATTTGACAAAAGCAGGTCTGATTTCAGTCAAGATCTGGTTTATTTGTTTGTCACTCAACGGCCATTTTTTGCACACGAGACCTAATTAGACATTGACCTACGTGTTTAAGAGGATTCCGAACTACAAAAACATCAATGCCTAAGGTGGGATTCGAACCCACGAACTGTTGAACTGAAGATAAGAGTGCTAACCATTCGGCTACCAGTCAAGATCCAAAGGTAAGGAAGAACGTTGTAAAATTTTAGTTTATAAGGGTGGATAATTAATACACAAGAAATATGTATTAAAGATTGTGGAAATAGAACCTAGAACAACCTGCACTATTATATCAAGAAAAACATCAGCATGACAATGTAAGGTAGCAGCTTAAGTAAAAAGTTCTTTTCACCGTCCTTGACCTCAGATCTTATTGTGGTATTAATGCAGAAGCGAATTTTGACAAAAACACATTGTGCCATCATATTCTGATAAAATCATTCAAACCTTTTCACCTTTTTCAAAGCTGAGACAGTATTTAGTTAATACTGTAATACAGAATTCAACAATTAGTGTCTCAAATGTCCCATGTTGGTTGCATTTTTTTACACCCCACTCAGACAATCAGAAACATTCACTTCTCTTTTCCAAAAGGACCGTCATGTCAACATATACGAGGGAAAGAAATCTAGGTTCAAATTGACAAATAAAAATAAAAACAAAAGTATCTACTGGTGAGAAAACTGACAGCACGTATTGAACTAAAAACAAATTGTAACAACTTTGGTGAGCTAAAATCGGCAATCCATGAAATATGTATTAGTGCTTCTTTGATTGATCTTATTAATTATAATTCAAAAGTAAATAAATAGTTTTTCCATTTTAGTAACATCATAAATTTCCAAAAGAAAAAAAGTAAAATGAAGGATGAATATGGTGTTTTAGGAAGAATGAATAAATATATTTTTGTGACCATAGAGAACAAAGGAGTGTGCTTATTGTATCATAAAATAATATAAATATTTCAAGAATATAATCAAATTTCACGATTGTCTACAATTTTGCTGAAAAATTCATTTTGGATGGCGAATTCATTAAGTAGTGTATAAAGTTGAGTGTGCAAACGTATTTATATCCTAATGCAAGAAGGAAATGAATGGATTTCACTGTCAATGCATTCATTTCAGTCTGTATTCATTGTCAGTATAACGCACTGACAAACTTGCAAAAGAGATTAATAACAGGAACATTGGTACTGGATGAAAGCACAAATAAAATTGTTAAGAGATACTATACATAAGAGATACAAATAAAATTGTTAAGAGATAAAATTGTTGAGAGATACTTTCTCAACAAAGCACCTTCAAAAATTAGCTGAAAAAAAGAGTTGAAGATGAATTATTTAGCTTGCATTCAAGGAAAGATACAATCATTCGATAAGACTTTCGTGAACGTGCTATAAATTTAGTAGCTTGTCCTAGAACAAAAGGGCAAGTTAAAATTAATGAAGCCAGTGGTTTCAAGTAGAAAAAATTCTGGTATGGTTAAATAATCAAAAATAAGTTATAAAACAACACACAAACAAGGAGAGATTTTTTTTTATCACATTTTGATTTAAGAGAGCCTTTGTGGTCCGAAGTGAACTTAAAGCATGCCATATATATTATGAGAAGTAAATGTTAATATGGTGAATGCAATAAAAGCAATGATGGTATCGTTCACTATTGACATTTCTGCGGATGTAAGGGCACAAAATGAAAGCATAATTAAATATGGTAGATTAAAATAGTTGAAACAAGGCAAACTGTGATAAAATGAGTCTAATCATTGAAGAATGCAATCCTCTTATTTTTAGAGATGAAGGAGATATCTTACGGTTTTGTTACAAATATAGGATACGTGATGCAGTTGGTATATTTGAGAAATTAAATGAACTGAGATAGCATACACAAGGAAAGGGAGATGTTTTGCTCACGAAATGTGGATGTTAAAAAATCATTCGTAGCAAAACTTTGCTCAAAAAACAAGCAGATGCACATTTTTCGGAGAGCTCCCTTTATTAGGAAACATAAAGTTCCTAAAGTTTTTCTACTGAGATTTCAGATCATTGGTAGTTTGGAGGATGAAATCACTTGAATATTTCAGGATTTAAAAAAAAAAAATTCAGAAGGAAGTCAATTTAATTTATTTATTCTATTTGATACAGCTTAGCACTCGCAAAATGACTTTATTGATTTGCAACAAGGTTAGTTTTGTTTGTTGCTTTACGTTTACATTTTGCGCAAGTCTCATTATACCAGAACCGAAAGTTTCTGAACAGAATAAGTGAGAACTGAACTCTCGAGCAATAACACAGAAATGTAGAAAGTTAATCGACTGCTGGCTCGGCTATCTTAAAATCAGACAATTAAGTAAAATTAAAGGAAAAATTTATGACATTAACACTTTTTACAAAAAATTATTTACTAAAAATTTTCTATTCATGATGAAATTTGTTGGGAATATTATTTATATTTGAGTGAATATATATATATATATATGTGATCAAAGCATCCCTAGCTAATGCCAACAAAAGCAAAATATAGATGAAAGTTAGCTAACATCAAATTGCACTCAGTGTGATGAGAATTTCAACAAGTAATCTCATTCCTGATTTAAACTTTTGTAGTTGTAAGGTATGAGACCCTACATCAGATTTTCATTTGGTGTGTTCTAGAGAAAAAGAGTAGCTCAAAATAGTAATAAAATATTTTCAACTGCAAGGAAAATTAGAAAAGAGCAGAACTGCATTTTTGCAGACAAAATGTTATGCGAACAATTATAGAGACATATCCAATGACACCTCATAGCATTTCACAAAGTATGAAGATGTCGAATATATGCTGGCAATGTATGTTAATCACGACAACAGAGGTGGGAATTATCCCGTAGTGTACACACCGTGACTTGTCAATAAATAGACATTCGCCATATGTTTTTATAATCGTCTTAGATTACATTATTGAAGAAATTTCTGTCAGTGATGCAAAGTTAAGTATAGCCAAAACTATTGCGCTAACAAGCCATGCTTCTGTAAATTTTAAAGATTTCTCGACTTATATCATTCAAACAATCTCATTTCTTGACTCAGAGTTCGTGAAGTAGTAGCACAAGTACAATTTATTAAGTTTATCTAAAAAACAAGACTCTTCTCAGTGGTTGTACATAGTGAGTCACTGAGAACTAGCACGGTGCTCTGTAAAATAGTCCTGAATCCAATTTTGACAGGAGTAAGATCATGATGTAGCAGATAATCCCAAGAGTACTTATAACTAGTACAGCTTGAAAGTAGAAAAATTTATTAATTGCTTATGGAGGAGCTATTTCATGTTATTAATAGCGAATTTGTACTCGTCATTTGAGTGGTTGTATTTGGCAAACATAATTATTTTTTATCTCCCAGGTTGTGACGTCCTGATCCGCTTGGTTGTTCTTATTGTCAGACGATAGTGAGTTCAAATCCAGATTTTACCAATGATCCATCTTGTTCGCTAGAAACGTTTAATAAATTTTGAAACCAATGTTCTCCAAGAGAAATGATACATGACAGGTCAAACTTTGGGGGCTTCTGCTTAGTTCCCGCTTCTAAATTATGAAGACATGGCAGGTTTCATCAAACTAGTTGTTGTTACACCAGCATGCTTCCCTGTACCTATGACTGAGACCAACTAAAAGCCAAGTATAGAGAAGCATGAAGAAGGTCACTGACGTCTCAACTCTTATCGCATAGTCTTATAAGGCCATGCGATAATAGTATCAGCTGAAAATATTCCTTTTAGGAAGATACTGTTATTGGTAGTAGAGATTCGCAAAGAATTCCATGATTCGTTTTGGAAACTGAGGTCTCGTATTCAGAAGAATAATAGAATCTATACCAACGTGACTACTAATATCGATGTCTTCTTTATGTAATAACAGTACTTCATCCTATAGGAATCCCAGAAGAAGTATAATAAATTTCTTACATCAAAACAATTTCAAACATAATCTATAGATGAGAAACAGGCTGTGAATATTTCTTTCATAAACAGTAGATATTTGTACTTATATGAATTCCATGAAAATGAAAATCTTAGCAGATTACAATTTTTCCATGAAAATTTCACATTGTGCCCTTACTTGGATTAGTAATGCAATGCTCTCTAAAAGAGAAGCCTGTAAAGCCATTTTGAACATAGTATGATCATCATGATAATCTTAAATGAATCTAATATTTCTGGAAAAAAAAAACCGATCTTTCCAAATATCACTTTCAGAATTTGTGTAACATTGTTGAAGCCAACCAGATAAAAAACCCAACCCAGGAGCATCATTAATCATTAAGAAGATAAACATCATGTATGCTACTACTTAAATCAGTGGTTCTTAACCTTTTTAAGCCGTGACCCAAATTTGAGAAATATGTTGATGTCGCGACCCCAAAAAAAAGTCAAAATTTTTTCATTGCTTTATTTTAGATCGTATTTTTAAAAAACTTCAATCCTACGATGATGATTTTTTTTTAACTTACAAATTTTTTATTTATTTTTTTAATAATAAAGATAAACAAAAGTACTTTTCGATCCAAAGAAAATTTAATTAATAATCAAGTGTTTTTAATAATTTTTATTGACCAAATTAAAATATATTTATAACTTTTTGAAAATAATTGACATTTTAACTTATTCCTAAAAAAAAAAGAAACATCAATACATATGTTAAGTCTTTTAAATTTTAAATGCAAGTCATACAGTTTTAATGAGAACCTTGTGCTTGAATACATTTTGAAAGATCTTCAAACCTCGGTTGAATGCTTGTCAAGGAGCACCTTATATCTATTTCAGGATTTAACTTGTTCCAGTAATTGTTTTTGATTACACACAGAGCCGAAAAACCAGCCTCACACATATATGTTGTTGATAAGGGCAATAATACTTTTAGGGCTTCTTTAACAACTATTGGCTTTTCGGTTTTTAATTTTAACCAGAAAGCACATAAAGATTCAGTGTTTTTGTAGTGTTTTGTAACTCTTCTAGGAGGTGTTGGTATTACTTATTATTTGGTGTGTGTATTACTAACTTTTTTGGTTCGACTCAGCACGACCCAAGAAATATGCTTCGCGACCCATAGGTTAAGAACCGCTGACTTAAATTAAGGATGGAGAATGGCAAATTTTATACGAACTAACAATTGTTCCTTACATGGAATCTAAAAATGTAACTATTTTAAAGTTTTCTTATGTATAGTAACATTTTTAAGGAAGATAAAATCTTTACTTAATTATTTGTGGTGTAATTTAGCTATTTTATATTTAAGTAGAGAGAGAGAGAGAGAGAAGTATATATATATGTATATATATATATATATATATATATATATATATATATATATATATATATATATATATATATGTATATATATATATATATATATATATGTATATATATATATATATATATATATAATTTTTAAAATTGCAGTTGATCGAAAAGTAGCTAAATTAATCATTCAAATTTTAAAAAATCGATTCAGTTATTTGCCATTTTTAAACATCTACTGATTTCTCAATTCTTGGATTATGTTATCAACTTAACAGATGGAATGATGTTGATATACTGAAAAGTTGATTTATAGAAATATTTGAAATTTCCTAAATATGCTGCATGATTTCAGCTAAACAGAGATTGTTACACAAGATGTAAAAATACAATCATTTAACTTTAATGTCATTCCTTCCCCAAAGAATTCATCCATTATTAAAATTATCCCTTACATGTGTAATATACAAATGATTTTTCATTATTTATAAAATAATTATTAGCTCACACCTATATTCTTCTGGGGTGAACAAAAATACTTTGAAGAGAAATCATTTTGTTTTTTAAAATTACTTTTCATTTAATTTTTCAATAAAGATCTCATGATATCTTTGATGCAAGATTCTTTGTAATGCTTCGCAGAGTTTAGAATTAGAAGTTTTCAAACGAAATCAAACTAATCGCAATACTGCAAACTCAATCAACTCAATATTTTTTTAACTGTATAAAAGCTTAAAGTATTTTGAAATCAGGTTTTATTAAAATAATTTCATCTACTACGCAGAAATATTGCTGCACAAATTTTTTCATATCATGCTTACAAAACTTTATAAAATTTACACTGTTCATTTAGGATTCATAATTTTAAATGTAATAAGCTTTTTACACTTACTTTAAAGAATTGTATTTTCTAACAGCATCTCTTTTATAAGATAAAAAATGAATTTCCTTAACTTAAGGTTTGATATGTTGTGTCCTATAGAAGGTTCCAAATAATTACTAACCTAGACAATAAAATAAAAATAATCATTTTTACCTATTAAAGGAAAAATAAAAACAACACATTCAATTAACACTTATAAATTGAAATTGAATTTAAATTAATAAAGCTTAAACAATACCCCTTTTAAAATAAGAACACCTGATACTACTGTAAATATTAGACATGAGAAACAAATTTCTATTGATGAAACTGCATTTCTTACGATAATTTGAAGAATTTTAGATTTGAGTTGTAATGATATGCTCAAGTTCTGTCAATGACATATTTTACCCCATCAATACAAAAAGCAAAAATAACAATAATAAAGAGTACACAAATAAGTATCAGTTGATTTGTTGGTTACTGATAAAGATCACAAAGAGCTATTGTTCCAACTTTGTCAGTATGTGGGAAAATTTTAAGCATTTATTATCTTCACCACTTTTTTTTTATTAAGTTATTGCAGAAAAAATGATGCTGACACTCAGAAAAAGTAATAATTAATTACCATATCAAAATTTTTAAGCTTATAATATATAATAATGCAATTTCATTATGATTCATTATTACAAATTTTATTCTGCATTGTTCTTTCTCGACAAGATACTGTGTGATTGTAGTTTCTTATATCAAAATTGAGAACTTCAAATATTAACAGAGTCAAATGTATAATTCCCTGTATTCTAAGAATTCTATCTTCAATGTCTTACATAAGCAACCATTTGTAAGCAAAAAAGACCTATGCTTAAAGTAACTTTCTAAATGCAAAGAGTTTGTATTCTTTAGATGCTTACATGATAAAATGTATTTTTTTAATTCCAGTAATTAATGCTATATGTAAATGAATCTGATTAATATATCATTAAAATGCTGTATCGTAATTTCATACGTAATAGCTTAGGATATGTGAGAAAATATAACTAGTCAATCAGAACCAAAATTATATCAAAGTAATTTACTTCTATACATGTTTGCCTAAAAATTAATAATTGCAATGTGAAGAGTTACAGTTCAAGCCTATTACAATACAAAGGTTGTATCTTTGCAGTTAGATATGTTTCTCATTTGACGGAGATTATTTTCCTTCAATAAAATGTATTTTAGATTACACAGATATATTTAACTGTTATTTTTCGTTATATCTTCTTATTATTCTTCATATATTTATTTCGATAGTATATAATATTATGTCTTCAATATTTTACCACATAGAACTCACCAGATAGTTCTGTTTAATTACCTAATTCTACACGAGGAAAAACTTTATATTATTTTCATAATATTAAGAAGATCTTCTAGTACTAGAAATTATAGAATATTTCAATGGAGACGATAACAATAAGGTCGTGAACAATGGGAAGTCAAAGTTTAGTAAATGATGGTGATGAAAAGTGGAGACTTCAAAAGTGAAACAAATAAAATCAACTACATAGCAATTTTCTTTAACTTCCCAAACTAATTAATAGAAAGTGTAAATGAGCATTCTATAATGATTAGAATGATGTTCTCTATTAGATTCTAAAAAAAGTATATAAATTTACTTCTAATTATACTTTGCTTGTATAACTCTACAAAAAGATCCGTAGACCAACCTACCCTTTTGTTTGAAAATCAATGTAAAAAAATAATTTTCACTTGCTAAAAACACATAGACAGAAAACACTTTAACGACAAGAAGTTAATTATCCTAGAGAAACAGAATTAACAGACATATCTGAAAAACAAAGGTAATTCAAACTACAGGCTTCATGTATTAGTGTGGTACTAAAAGCGCCATTATAAACGTTTAAATCAGACTTGATTTAAAGAGACGCTTTAACTAAGTGAACTTTAATTATAACTGACTTGCAACGCAGGAATTTGCTATTATTTAAGAACGTTTTTAATAATTCGAAGCCATTAACACTACAGCCTCTGAATATCAAATGAGGTCATGTAGCAGACCAACGAGAAAATAGAAGTTCTTTCCGCTGTATTACAGAAGGGCCAACGAGGAATGTATCCACAGTACATGACTAATGGCAACAGTGATCAAGGGAAGGAACAGTTACAATACAATGCTTATGGCGGCTGAGCAGAATAAGAAAGCGAAGTCTGATGTGTACTGCTTATAGCTGAGGCACATCATATTGCATCTGAAGAAGACATTCGAGCAGCAGCTGAGATCACAGTGGCACACAACGAGCTGTTATACATCAATTACTTTAAAGACAGACACTCTGCAGTGTATACATTAATGAGCCCAAACTACTGTCGTTTTCGACGTGGGTAGATTAGTGTTTGAGAATTGTTAAGAAGATTGGTGTTCGCTCAATGATCATTTTTGTACATGAGGACTTATTAGACCAAGGTTGCTTGGTTGGGTTTTCTGGCACAAGGTCCAAAAAAGGACAAACTTTATTAGACCAAAACCTACAGCTTAAAGTAGATTCTGAAGCACTACAGACATGAAAGTGTTCGGTTGGATTTGAATCCGCAAACTGTTCGTCAGTTATAACTAACGAATGTAGAAGTGTTAATCACATGGCTGCTAGCACGGCTATGACGTGAGTAGTGTTAAGCTACAACTCAAGGAGGACTTAGTGAAAGTATGATATTTTAAGATGAAAGCCGGTTCTGCATTAATAAAATGAAGATCATATATCGGTTATAAAGAATACAGGTGAACGGTACCAACCAAACTTTCTGTGGTTTAGACACACAGAACATAGATTTGGAGTAGGTTCGGGGTAGCGATTTCTTAATGACAGCAAAAATGTTCGAGTTTGTCCTCACAATTTGACTACAATTAGTACATCAATCTGATGATTCAACCTGTTACGCTACCCTTCATAAACAGCACACTACAAGGTGTTTTTCATCTGGATAGAACTCGCTTACAGTCAATTAAAATACACAACATGCTTTACAGAGTGCTAACATGTTGCCTTGGCCTGATAAATCACCAATCGAACATATATAAGACATTATCGGACAATTTCAAGGTCATACCTGATCAGCATTAATTATTCTTGCGTTGATCAACTAAATGCATTATTCATTAAACTGCAATCTAGTACGTGTACCAGATCCATGCTTGTACATATGCATGCTTGAATTGAACATTCTAGCAGATACACCACCTATTAACGAATTTACAAGCGCAAAGACTCTTCTTGCATCTCTATCTGAAATGTTAAGAAAATATACAACCTGTACAAATACATTGCCACAATTTCATTTCGCACCCTTCATTTGCTGTTGATGTTACCGTTTTATCCAGGGAATGTGCTTTTATTTAGTGGGATTTTTTTTTAGAAACAAAAGAAATCATTCTTTAAAATGCAGTAATAAATTAGTATAATAAGACAATCGCATGAAAAATTCATGCCTTCCATTAGTATCCGTTTATCTAATATTATCATTTAAAACAGCAGTTTTCATTTTGAATAAAAATAAATTTAAGTAATTAAAAATTGAAGATATTTTATTGATAATTTCATTGGTTTTCCATTATGTAAGAAAAGCCAATGTGTTCTACATTTCCAGTTTAAAATCTGGCAGTATATGAAATATAACAATAATATAAAAACACAATTTTTCAATTATAACTAGTTAATTATTTTCATTTAATTAATTCCATTGAAATTTTTTCTTTTTAATATCAAAACACAATAAACAACATAATAGAAGTTTTTCCCTCGATAAACTAACTAACCCATTTCACGAATTGTGTTAGATTTTACTATCAAAGCACTTATTTGGTTCCTAACTGTATATATTAAAAAAATTCTCAAATAAGTATTAACACCAGTAATGACAAATGTTTTCAACCATTAAAGAAACAATTTATTACAGAAGTCATTCTGATTAACTCCATTCTATTAAATTTAAACCATAGTAGAAATCTAGTTAACAACTCCACAAACTTTTTACAAACACTTTTTACTATAGACTCTATGGAAAAAAGTGGCACAAGTATTTATAAATTTTCAATTTTAGTTTTTTTTTCTTTAAGAAAAATAAATTAAACTATTATATTAAAATGGCAATCATAAATAAGAATAATTCAAATAAAGAAAATAACAAATCAAAAATTGTTCTTCAATGCTACAACAATGAAAAGATTCAACGAAATTAATGGATTGGGTGACGATGCTGAAGTTGTAATCATGCTGAATGGACTAAAGTGTTCAAATATATAAAAGAATAAAATGTATAAGATACCCAGAGACAGAATAGAGAATTTAATATCGGGTCAGTAGCATCCGCAATTCTGCCACATAAATGCTGTCAGAAGTCTATCAGCTGAATGGACTAAAGTGTTCAAATATATAAAAGAATAAAATGTATAAGATATCCAGAGACGGAATAGAGAATTTAATATCGGGTCAGTAGCATCCGCAATTCTGCCACATAAATGCTGTCAGAAGTCTAACAGCTGAATGGACTAAAGTGTTCAAATATATAAAAGAATAAAATGTATAAGATACACAGAGACAGAATAGAGAATTTAATATCGGGTCAGTAGCATCCGCAATTCTGCCACATAAATGCTGTCAGAAGTCTGTCAGCTGAATGGACTAAAGTGTTCAAATATATAAAAGAATAAAATGTATAAGATACACAGAGACAGAATAGATAATTTAATATCGGGTCTGTAGCATCCGCAATTCTGCCACATAAATGCTGTCAGAAGTCTGTCAGCTGAATGGACTAAAGTGTTCAAATATATAAAAGAATAAAATGTATAAGATACACAGAGACAGAATAGAGAATTTAATATCGGGTCAGTAGCATCCGCAATTCTGCCACATAAATGCTGTCAGAAGTCTATCAGCTGAATGGACTAAAGTGTTCAAATATATAAAAGAATAAAATGTATAAGATATCACAGAGACAGAATAGAGAATTTAATATCGGGTCAGTAGCATCCGCAATTCTGCCACATAAATGCTGTCAGAAGTCTGTCAGCTGAATGGACTAAAGTGTTCAAATATATAAAAGAATAAAATGTATAAGATACACAGAGACAGAATAGAGAATTTAATATCGGGTCAGTAGCATCCGCAATTCTGCCACATAAATGCTGTCAGAAGTCTGTCAGCTGAATGGACTAAAGTGTTCAAATATATAAAAGAATAAAATGTATAAGATACACAGAGACAGAATAGAGAATTTAATATCGGGTCAGTAGCATCCGCAATTCTGCCACATAAATGCTGTCAGAAGTCTGTCAGCTGAATGGACTAAAGTGTTCAAATATATAAAAGAATAAAATGTATAAGATACACAGAGACAGAATAGAGAATTTAATATCGGGTCAGTAGCATCCGCAATTCTGCCACATAAATGCTGTCAGAAGTCTGTCAGCTGAATGGACTAAAGTGTTCAAATATATAAAAGAATAAAATGTATAAGATACACAGAGACAGAATAGAGAATTTAATATCGGGTCAGTAGCATCCGCAATTCTGCCACATAAATGCTGTCAGAAGTCTATCAGCTGAATGGACTAAAGTGTTCAAATATATAAAAGAATAAAATGTATAAGATACACAGAGACAGAATAGAGAATTTAATATCGGGTCAGTAGCATCCGCAATTCTGCCACATAAATGCTGTCAGAAGTCTGTCAGCTGAATGGACTAAAGTGTTCAAATATATAAAAGAATAAAATGTATAAGATACACAGAGACAGAATAGAGAATTTAATATCGGGTCAGTAGCATCCGCAATTCTGCCACATAAATGCTGTCAGAAGTCTATCAGCTGAATGGACTAAAGTGTTCAAATATATAAAAGAATAAAATGTATAAGATATCACAGAGACAGAATAGAGAATTTAATATCGGGTCAGTAGCATCCGCAATTCTGCCACATAAATGCTGTCAGAAGTCTGTCAGCTGAATGGACTAAAGTGTTCAAATATATAAAAGAATAAAATGTATAAGATACACAGAGACAGAATAGAGAATTTAATATCGGGTCAGTAGCATCCGCAATTCTGCCACATAAATGCTGTCAGAAGTCTGTCAGCTGAATGGACTAAAGTGTTCAAATATATAAAAGAATAAAATGTATAAGATACCCAGAGACAGAATAGAGAATTTAATATCGGGTCAGTAGCATCCGCAATTCTGCCACATAAATGCTGTCAGAAGTCTGTCAGCTGAATGGACTAAAGTGTTCAAATATATAAAAGAATAAAATGTATAAGATACACAGAGACAGAATAGAGAATTTAATATCGGGTCAGTAGCATCCGCAATTCTGCCACATAAATGCTGTCAGAAGTCTGTCAGCTGAATGGACTAAAGTGTTCAAATATATAAAAGAATAAAATGTATAAGATACACAGAGACAGAATAGAGAATTTAATATCGGGTCAGTAGCATCCGCAATTCTGCCACATAAATGCTGTCAGAAGTCTGTCAGCTGAATGGACTAAAGTGTTCAAATATATAAAAGAATAAAATGTATAAGATACACAGAGACAGAATAGAGAATTTAATATCGGGTCAGTAGCATCCGCAATTCTGCCACATAAATGCTGTCAGAAGTCTGTCAGCATCTGCAATTCTGCCACATAAATGCTGTCAGAAGTCTATCAGCTGAATGGACTAAAGTGTTCAAATATATAAAAGAATAAAATGTATAAGATATCCAGAGACAGAATAGAGAATTTAATATCGGGTCAGTAGCATCCGCAATTCTGCCACATAAATGCTGTCAGAAGTCTGTCAGCTGAATGGACTAAAGTGTTCAAATATATAAAAGAATAAAATGTATAAGATACCCAGAGACAGAATAGAGAATTTAATATCGGGTCAGTAGCATCCGCAATTCTGCCACATAAATGCTGTCAGAAGTCTGTCAGCTGAATGGACTAAAGTGTTCAAATATATAAAAGAATAAAATGTATAAGATACACAGAGACAGAATAGAGAATTTAATATCGGGTCAGTAGCATCCGCAATTCTGCCACATAAATGCTGTCAGAAGTCTGTCAGCTGAATGGACTAAAGTGTTCAAATATATAAAAGAATAAAATGTATAAGATACACAGAGACAGAATAGAGAATTTAATATCGGGTCAGTAGCATCCGCAATTCTGCCACATAAATGCTGTCAGAAGTCTGTCAGCTGAATGGACTAAAGTGTTCAAATATATAAAAGAATAAAATGTATAAGATACACAGAGACAGAATAGAGAATTTAATATCGGGTCAGTAGCATCCGCAATTCTGCCACATAAATGCTGTCAGAAGTCTATCAGCTGAATGGACTAAAGTGTTCAAATATATAAAAGAATAAAATGTATAAGATACACAGAGACAGAATAGAGAATTTAATATCGGGTCAGTAGCATCCGCAATTCTGCCACATAAATGCTGTCAGAAGTCTGTCAGCTGAATGGACTAAAGTGTTCAAATATATAAAAGAATAAAATGTATAAGATACACAGAGACAGAATAGAGAATTTAATATCGGGTCAGTAGCATCCGCAATTCTGCCACATAAATGCTGTCAGAAGTCTGTCAGCTGAATGGACTAAAGTGTTCAAATATATAAAAGAATAAAATGTATAAGATACACAGAGACAGAATAGAGAATTTAATATCGGGTCAGTAGCATCCGCAATTCTGCCACATAAATGCTGTCAGAAGTCTGTCAGCTGAATGGACTAAAGTGTTCAAATATATAAAAGAATAAAATGTATAAGATACACAGAGACAGAATAGAGAATTTAATATCGGGTCAGTAGCATCCGCAATTCTGCCACATAAATGCTGTCAGAAGTCTGTCAGCTGAATGGACTAAAGTGTTCAAATATATAAAAGAATAAAATGTATAAGATACACAGAGACAGAATAGAGAATTTAATATCGGGTCAGTAGCATCCGCAATTCTGCCACATAAATGCTGTCAGAAGTCTGTCAGCTGAATGGACTAAAGTGTTCAAATATATAAAAGAATAAAATGTATAAGATACACAGAGACAGAATAGAGAATTTAATATCGGGTCAGTAGCATCCGCAATTCTGCCACATAAATGCTGTCAGAAGTCTATCAGCTGAATGGACTAAAGTGTTCAAATATATAAAAGAATAAAATGTATAAGATATCCAGAGACAGAATAGAGAATTTAATATCGGGTCAGTAGCATCCGCAATTCTGCCACATAAATGCTGTCAGAAGTCTATCAGCTGAATGGACTAAAGTGTTCAAATATATAAAAGAATAAAATGTAGAAGATACACAGAGACAGAATAGAGAATTTAATATCGGGTCAGTAGCATCCGCAATTCTGCCACATAAATGCTGTCAGAAGTCTGTCAGCTGAATGGACTAAAGTGTTCAAATATATAAAAGAATAAAATGTATAAGATACACAGAGACAGAATAGAGAATTTAATATCGGGTCAGTAGCATCCGCAATTCTGCCACATAAATGCTGTCAGAAGTCTATCAGCTGAATGGACTAAAGTGTTCAAATATATAAAAGAATAAAATGTATAAGATATCCAGAGACAGAATAGAGAATTTAATATCGGGTCAGTAGCATCCGCAATTCTGCCACATAAATGCTGTCAGAAGTCTATCAGCTGAATGGACTAAAGTGTTCAAATATATAAAAGAATAAAATGTAGAAGATACACAGAGACAGAATAGAGAATTTAATATCGGGTCAGTAGCATCTGCAATTCTGCCACATAAATGCTGTCAGAAGTCTGTCAGCTGAATGGACTAAAGTGTTCAAATATATAAAAGAATAAAATGCATAAGATACCCAGAGACAGAATAGAGAATTTAATATCGGGTCAGTAGCATCCGCAATTCTGCCACATAAATGCTGTCAGAAGTCTGTCAGCTGAATGGACTAAAGTGTTCAAATACATAAAAGAATAAAATGTATAAGATACACAGAGACAGAATAGAGAATTTAATATCGGGTCAGTAGCATCCGCAATTCTGCCACATAAATGCTGTCAGAAGTCTGTCAGCATCTGCAATTCTACCACATAAATGCTGTCAGAAGTCTATCAGCTGAATGGACTAAAGTGTTAAAATATATAAAAGAATAAAATGTATAAGATATCCAGAGACAGAATAGAGAATTTAATATCGAGTCAGTAGCATTCGCAATTCTGCCACATAAATGCTGTCAGAAGTCTGTCAGCTGAATGGACTAAAGTGTTCAAATATATAAAAGAATAAAATGTATAAGATACACAGAGACAGAATAGAGAATTTAATATCGGGTTAGTAGCATCCGCAATTCTGCCACATAAATGCTGTCAGAAGTCTGTCAGCTGAATGGACTAAAGTGTTCAAATATATAAAAGAATAAAATGTATAAGATACACAGAGACAGAATAGAGAATTTAATATCGGGTCAGTAGCATCCGCAATTCTGCCACATAAATGCTGTCAGAAGTCTGTCAGCTGAATGGACTAAAGTGTTCAAATATATAAAAGAATAAAATGTATAAGATACACAGAGACAGAATAGAGAATTTAATATCGGGTCAATAGCATCCGCAATTCTGCCACATAAATGCTGTCAGAAGTCTATCAGCTGAATGGACTAAAGTGTTCAAATATATAAAAGAATAAAATGTATAAGATATCCAGAGACAGAATAGAGAATTTAATATCGGGTCAGTAGCATCCGCAATTCTGCCACATAAATGCTGTCAGAAGTCTATCAGCTGAATGGACTAAAGTGTTCAAATATATAAAAGAATAAAATGTATAAGATACACAGAGACAGAATAGAGAATTTAATATCGGGTCAGTAGCATCCGCAATTCTGCCACATAAATGCTGTCAGAAGTCTGTCAGCTGAATGGACTAAAGTGTTCAAATATATAAAAGAATAAAATGTATAAGATACACAGAGACAGAATAGAGAATTTAATATCGGGTCAGTAGCATCCGCAATTCTGCCACATAAATGCTGTCAGAAGTCTGTCAGCTGAATGGACTAAAGTGTTCAAATATATAAAAGAATAAAATGTATAAGATACACAGAGACAGAATAGAGAATTTAATATCGGGTCAGTAGCATCCGCAATTCTGCCACATAAATGCTGTCAGAAGTCTGTCAGCTGAATGGACTAAAGTGTTCAAATATATAAAAGAATAAAATATATAAGGTACACAGAGACAGAATAGAGAATTTAATATCGGGTCAGTAGTATCCGCAATTCTGCCACATAAATGTTGTCAGAAGTGCGATGAAAAAATCATTTCGGATTTCCATAAAGGAATTTCATCAATTAAAGAATTAATTGCAAAATATTTCTTAATTGGCGTATTAAAATTTAAAAAAATAAAAAGACATTCGAAGAATAACAGTTAAATTCCAAGAGTACATTTTTTCACGTGTTATATTTGATGAAGCATAAATTATAATACCGGTTTGCAAAAAATATTTTAAAGGTATTTATCAGACAAGGGAAGGATGACTATGCGACCATTATTGTGAGGAATAATTTTCATAGAAGACTAATTATCGTGATTACTATGTTTCAGGTAGTAAAATTAATGTATAATTTATGTTTTTCAAAAAAAATTTCCTGCATGCTTAATTCATTAGACAAGAGCATCTAATTCAAGAAACTACTTAGAGCCAGATTTCTAAATGAAGTAAATGCACGAATTGTATATATCTAACAATGTGAGGTAGAAAATATACTGTCATTACTATTATTACAGGGTATTTTCAATGAAATTTAATTTCAATTCCATTGTGGGAAAATGAATGACAAAATTCAAAAAAGCTAAAAATTTGCAAAAGGCTGAACATGCTCGTATAAGCGTGTCTGCAGATCGGGTGGCAACATCTGAAGTTTATGTCTTTTCTTTAGACTCTGCAAAAGCTTTGCCCTTTCCAAAATTAGCTACACGGGTAGCTTACTATAAGCGAAATCTAAGTTTAAAATAGCGGATGCTTTGATCCTAATATTCATCAGCTCTTCATCATATTCATCAGCATATTTATAGAGTATTAGGAAATATTTTTGTTAATAATTGTAAAAATTAATAACCTAATAAGACTTATGTACTGGATAAAATAGAAATATTAACGTTTTCATTTTATTGAAATTCCTTAAAAATACAGAATACAAAGTGATTAAATTCAAATGAAATTTTTAGTAAGTGGATACAGTTACTAGCAAGATGATTCCAATTTGCAATTATGGAATCGCAAACAAAATTAAATCAAAATATATTCTCACCAGAAAACCGGTATAGTTTAATGAAAATATGTAAAATGTATCGATTCATATAGTTTCAATAACATCAGGATTTTTCTTCCACAAGTACTTTACAAATTATCTATCAACAGAAAGGTAAATTACAGGGTCATCAGTAAATTTGCTGAAAATGTAATAGATAAAATTAGAAAAGTCAGTGCCTGACCTCATTCAATTTAAGTATGGCTCTGACGAAGATGTAGAATTAGTAAAAGAAAATGTATAGCAGGAAGATCACTGAGATCGTTTCAGTATACAACACGAAAAATTAGGGCAGAAGAAAAAGGAAAGATAATGTGCTTGTTGAAATTCATTCCTCTTAAAGTATTAAATATTTTTAAGGACAAATTGGCATGACAGAACCTCAAATAATTCAAACAAAAGACATCATTTATATTTCGATGATCTAATTTAAAGAAAGTAATATTTGTAACATTATACCTGTAAGAGAACATTTATTATTCATTTCTGCTGCGAATTTTTAATAAAATATCTTTATATAATGAAATTTTCCCGTCGACTGAATTTAAATTAATAATTTTCTTTCACTTGCCAAAGAAATTTACTCATTTAATCATGAAAAAAAACTATAGATAACAATTATTCAAATGATATTTTATCCTATACTTTCTCCATGTTAGATGAAAGATGCATATACAGTATGTATATCGTGTTTTTAAGTTTAAAAAAGAATTTTAGAAGACAATATGTACTATTTTATCATCTTTCTAATTTTTTTGTCAAGTTAATCCGTTTGGCAATGCGCATATAGGATTATTAAGGCAGTGAATATTTTTACCAATAATTAAAAAAACAATGAGATTATTGAAATAAAATTTCATCTAGTATAATAGTTTAATAATCTATTAAAATTGTATTGAATTAAGTTAAAATAAATATCTTTGTATAAAACTATATTTAAAAAGCTTATATTTAAACAAAATATAAAATTTATGTGAAAATTAAATGTATTTCTTATAAAAATCTTATAATTGCATTATTGTTATTCAATTCTTTTTTTAAATTTAATGATTCTCAGAAAAAGACAGAGAATATAAAAAATTGACAATATGCCTATTTAAATTGTTGAACCAGAAAAATTTAGACTCCAAAAACGAAAAAAAAAGGTTGTTACCTTACTTAGATTTCATTTTACAGTCGCTCTAGAAAGGTTGTGCGGTACCCAGAAATCTCATTCCATGAGACATAAAAGGAAGAAATAAAAAAAAAGAATATTAGCATTTATATAGGATTATGAATATGTTATTATATTATCAATAAAAATACTTAAACTATGCAAGTAGTGAACAAGTAGAAGTTCTGTAAGTAAGAATAAATAAACTAAATTTAAAAATTGAGTTTAATACAATGCACTTATGTATAACAGTAAAAAAAAATCAAAACACATTGTCAAAAAATTATTTAATACATGAAATCGGAATAAATTATTAATTAATTAATTTGTATATTACTCGATATTCTTTGAAAATTGTCAATAGAATAAAACAACTGAAACCGATTGCTTACTTGGATTTTCTTACTTAAAGGTATAAATATCAACGTTATTTTGAAAATATACATACCAAAAAATAAAAACCTAATAAAAAATGAATGGCAAAATATACCAGATTAAAATTTCCAACTATTAATTATAGGTGTAAAGTATATACTATTTATAAAAATACGAAAGTTATTATGCCAAAGGAATAGCAGCTGTGCATAAAATGTTTACAAGTGAAAAATTATATTACATCACAGATCTGAAGGATATTAAATATTCAGAATAAATCAATAATTAATTTGTAGCTGGTACCATAACAGCAAAACATATAACTAAGAAAATACGCAGAATATCATATTATAATTTTAATGCACAATAAAAATTTAATGGAATTAAAATTTATCAATAACTATCGTTGTTAAGATTACTACGATATTTATTGATAATATCTATCAATCCTATGAATATTCTACAACTTTTAAGAACTATTTATTGATTCAAGAATATTTTTAGAAATGATACGTTTATTGAACGTGTCAATTTTAAATTATTGAAAATAATAATTGAATTGATTTCAAGCCGCAAAAACCTTATCAGGAAAACACCTACATTTTTCTGAATTTTAAGTATGTTTTTCGGAAAGCTTATATGAAATATTTACAAATTAACTCAGAAAAATGAGTTGTAAAATCTTGCATCAATAACACTGGACCGATAGCCCGTTGTGGGCTCCTGGCCTTCTATGTTAAATCTAACATTATTCAGTAGAAGCACGATAAATTTATTCATATTATTTTATATTCCATTGTACTCTCAAAATAAACAATTTAAATATGCTGTTTTCAATATTTCTGAAATATTTGATTGCTTTATTCACCTCCAACACTTATGGATGAATATTTAAAAAACTTGAAAAAGTTTACTCCTATGAAGCTTAAAAGTTAGTAAAAAATATTCGGTTATTAAAATTTGTAAGAAAAACTTTTTTAATTGTAAAATATTTAATTCTAAAAAAATTCTATTAAACAATGAGTAATGATCAAATGGCCAATTAAAAATTCAATCAGATAAATCGGAAATAATGGAATATTGTTTTTTTAACATCTTCAATTAAAATTATTTTTTTCATTTTGAACCAAAATTAGAATGGAAGAAAACATTTCGATTCTGTTCTGTTTCTCTCAGTAAATGAATGTGCTCTCAAATGATATTTAAGCAGAATAAATTCATAAATATGAATTGATGCGTCTATTCAAAATTACAAATGATTGAATGCGAAACAAAAAATTGTTAATATGATCTAGAAAAGGTAAAAATAAGTTCGTTATTTAATTGTATTTCTTACAAAAAGAAAAAAGCCAGCTACCTGATCTTTCAAATCTTGGTTATTGAAACACAAGTACACCCACATTTCTATTCTATAAAAAATTCATCATAGTAAAAAGCTTCTGTTTTCGTTTCTTACTAAATATAAGTAAATTGTAAAGCTTAATGCTGATTTACAAAGATTAGTTTGGTGCATTGAGGAAAAAATGTGGAGCAGGTTGCAATGAAACAGCTTAATGACATAGCACATAAATAGAATCACCAAATGTAAAAGAAAATGTCACGTTAGTAAAGATAAATAAAATTATATAACGAGTAGTTATATATTTATACTGTATTTTATATGACAGTTTCTTAGTAATATTCAATATTGAGAGGGATAAGTTAAGAAGACATACCACATTCAGACTCAAAACTACAGAATTATATACGCTAAAATTATTTTTTATTATTTCAAGGAGAAGATTACGTAAAAAACCAAAGCAATTTTTAAGAAGGCAAATGAGCAGAAATATTTAACTGCTCAGAAGAAGATAGAGTTATTTCTAATATTGCCCCTAAAATTTTCAGGGCAGAAAGAAATGCTCCCAAATTTATTTATTACTTCAAACGAATTATTTTCACCTTACATACATGCATCATGCAACTGAAGACAATTTTATTTACATAAATAGAAACCTAATTCTATCCATTTGATAAATTATTGTCAAGGATCGCATGTGAAATTGGTTGCACAGAATGTAATGAATAGAAATTTAGAAAAAAATATCCCCGATATTTTAGAAAAAATTACAAAACTTCAGGAGAATCTTTGTAATAACTTCATTTTCGTTTGAAAATAACGAAACAAAGATGCCTCCACGTCTTCAAACTTAAGAAAAGGATATTCTGTGAAATGGGATAAATTAAATTCGTATAACACAGCGTGAAAGCTCTCCTGGGTTCGCATTAAAAAATTATATGCAAATAGATAATACATTTCCAATCTTAATATTAGACAATTATGGATGGAGTTTGAGAGTTATTATGGATAACAATAAAATACTTATCAAATAAACCTATATTTAATTATTTAATTACATTTTCATGCACATAACAGAAAGTTAATTTTACTATATTATGTTCGAACTTCCATGGGAATGATTTTTCACAAAGACTGGTTTGTGTATTTGAAATGAGGAATCAAATATTTTATAAAAAATTAATAAATACTTTTGAAAATGTAGAAAAAATCAAAAAAAAAAAATCCAGTCTAAAACTTTGTCAAAATTTAGCTTTTTTCAGTGAGGAAATATACTGACATATCATCTAGTTCAAAACTAAAAGAATATTCCTTGTCGTAATAAAAAAAATCGCATATATACTATGCAAACTAAAAGCTCACATAGGTGAAAATTATGACCCTATTTTTAAGAGAAACTTCTGTGCAAATCATATATTCGTGCATATATTTTACACAGCTAAGATTACATGAGATTTACAACAAAGCTACCCTGTGAATAATGCTCGTAAGGATGATTTATCTGTGCATGTGTAAAACATATGCACAGATAACACAATATATAAGACCTTTAGAAAAATTTTTTGATATTTTAAGAAAAAAACAAAAAGATTGAATGAGAATTTATGCCATTACACAAATTTTATTTTGTCAATGAGGAAATATATTAGAACATTTTCTCAAACAAAACTGAAAATAAGAATATCATTTAATGATAAAATATATACATATATTATCTAGAGGACGAGTGATGCAACAGAGAAATTACATTTAGGAGCAATTATAAAAATAAAGCTAAATAAATAATATATTTCTTCATTCATAATGTTAGACAACTACTTTTAAAATACATAATATAATAAAGCTTTGATGATCTTCGTAAAGAAAATTCCCCAGTACGCATATTCTTAAATATTATATTGAAAATATTTTTCTTAGCAGCTTCCAAACGCGCGCGCGCGAATCTTAAAAACATCATTGGAAAAACTCTCTGAATACAGGTAAACATAAAAATATTTCCTAACTAATTAAGCATAATTTAAGAATATTCTTGTGTACTAAAAAGCAATATTACATTGAAGTAAGATAAATAACATATTTACATCATACCGAATTCCCATGGGTTATACAAGTCATCTCTAAGGAGGCATTTATATATAAAACATAGCTATTTATAATTTTCCTTGTATATTCGATTTTAAGGATATTTTTACATATCTCATTGAAAAATCTTTCCTAAAGAGCTCCCAAGCGAATGTTTTAATCATCGCTGGGATGACTCTATGAATACGAGGAAATATAGAAATATTTCCTAAGTAATTAAACTTGCATAAGAATATCCTTGTTTGCTTAAAAGCAATATTTCATTTAAATAAGTGTTATTAACATACAAACAGCATAATATATTCCCATGGGTCATACAAGTCATCTCCAAGGAGGTAATTATATATAAAACATAGCTATTAATAATTTTCTTTGTATATTCAATTTTAAGGATATTCTTACATATCACATTGAAAAATCTTTCGAAAAAGCTTAAGCGATTATTTTTTACACACAATATTTAAATATTCCTAGACTTACAATTCAATAAGTATTCAGAACCATTACAGACTCTGAGGCCCACGGTGGAAATCGAACCCACGAACTGTTGAAAGGCAGTTTTTTAACCTTTATTCTCCTATTTAGCTGCTTTCTTTAAGTATTTTCCAGTGAAAAATGTAAATTTTGGTTCCAAAACTACAGTTAAAAATTATCGTTACTATTTACCTAGTGTTCTTCACAAATACGTTTTTCCATATGGATTCAAGTTTTGAATAAAGATTTTTTAAAACAAATCGAAAGAATAATGAGCGGATAAGAATTCCTTTTAGTTAAGACGTTTTAATGATCGAAATTGTGTTTCTTTTCACTCGCATTACTTATTCCTGTTACTGTTGACGTTATAATGGCAAAAACAATACACATTTGCCCCATAGTTTATAATAACTATATATATATTTTTTCAAAATGAGGAAAAAGCCATCTCTATTTTTATAGAAAAATTAGTTTGTAATACAGAATGAAAGGGATGTGACTTTCCGTAAATATTTTTTAACGTCAATAAATATGCGCAGATGACAATTTTAAAAATGTGGAAAAGATTGAATCATCTTTCTTTATGAAAATTGAAGAATTTCTACCGCGTTATGATTCCTCCGCTCAAGTAAATCAAATCGCAGCATAAGCATTTCCAAGGAGAGTTCAAACTAGCATTAACTATGTTTTGAATAAATTCTAACAACCGAATTCAAAATTTCAAAATGAAATTGCTTTTAAATTAGCCAAAGATAAAGAATGATATAAGGTTCATTCCATTCCGTGCAATCGTTTTTGATTCAATTTCAAACAAAACTCCGGCTTGCAAAGAGAATAAGTGTTTTATTTAGAAAGATAATTATAGATGCTATATTTTTATGTTACAAATTTTTATTTATTTATTAGCTTTAAAAATTTATGAAATTTCACTGGGGTCTAGTAGGACATTACTTTTTGGAATGAATTGTCTTAAGTTCGATCCCCTCGATTGAACAAAGAAAGACACAATTTATTTCTTTTGAATGCATGTTTATTAGGGTGGATGCGCAAAAATGTTCTGAGTTTTCTCTTTTTCGACGCAGGAATACATACCACTATCTATGGAATGTTCTCTATGGGAATTTACGAAGTGAATATTGAAATATTTTTCCTTAGCAGGTCTTCAGTGTGTGGTCAAATTTTAAATTTAGCACTTATGAAATATACAGTATGCTTCTTTGAAACATTCTATTAGTGTTTCTTGGTAAGTAAAATTTTACACTTTTGTTGAGTTTTATAATCCATCATTCAATAAATATATATATGTATAAAGTTACTTTAAGTTTATGATGAGAAAATATTCACAAGTGCATCTTAATTTCCTAGAATTAGCAAACATATTATCTTCAAAAATTCATTTTCTGTGTATTTTTATTTTGAATTTACTTTTCATTTTGACTTCTCAAATTCATAAAAAGAAACTGTTAAATAAAAAATCAAGAAAAAAAAGATTAACCTTTGAATTTAATTTATTTAAACCCATGCAGATTGGTTCATTCAAAACAGTTAACATAATTCAGAATAGCTATGAATTTACGAATAAAAATGTCTGTCATTTTATAAATTGGTTTTTTAGCATATGAAAACTTTTATAAGAATTTAAAATAGTTTTAAAGATGTATAACTACATTGTTCATAATTCTCGTATTTTATTAAAGTAAAATTAACTGTATATTTTAATAAACCACATTAAATTTCAATAAAACAAAATTTTTAAAATGAATAACAAATGCTTCAATAAACCAACAACAAAATTATTTCAAATACTACCATCAACATTTCGAGTTCTTTGGTAAAAAATTATTTACATTTTTCAGCTCAGATTTGGAAATTGAACACACATATTAATAGAATTAGATAAAAACAAACTTACTTATAGCTTGTTCTTCTTATTGAATAAAACACCAGGAGATTTCTCCCTGCATCATTCATTATCTTAGATTTTTACGTTCAGTAAGGAAACTTAATTTCCAGAAGCTCACAGAATAAAAGAAAAATTCTTTGAAAATTTTATAGAAACTGTATTAGCTTGAATTTTAAAGGTTTTCTAAAGATGCTTCCATAAGGAATAAGTCAATATAATTTTGTAAGCTTGGTATGCAACTTTTTGTAAAGAAAATTTTTTTAAAAATTTAAAAATAGTCTCTTGATAAAAAGTAGGACAGAAAGTATAATGCTAAGTATAGTTTTAACAGAAAGACAAAATATACTTTAGAAACGTACCTATTAACAGTTTTATATTAGGAAAATTAGTATTAACTGATGTTTTCAGCAAAATTTTAAAAAATTTCACAATATAAATAAAGATATTTATTATGGCTTAAAATATGTATAAAAACAATAGTTTTTAATATTTTTCATCACTTCTCTAATACTTATATTAATTTTTGTCAGAAAAAATTTAATTCCTTAAACCTTCACAAATAAAATAATTAGTGCACAGAAATCCAAAGTGACTTACTCTATATTACTTCAGCAAAATTGCAAACACATTGAAGCGTTAACAGTGTAGCTCGTAATTCTGTAAAAAAATGTATGTTAAAAATTGATTAAAAATCCATTGTTTTAAATAAAAGATTTCTTTTTTCTTTAATTTAAATTATATTGATAAACTTTACGTAATTAATTTAAATATTTTTACAATTTTGATAATTATATTTTTGACTTTTAGTAATTACATAGATGTTTAAATAATTTGCATTCTTTTATTTCAACAATAAAATTATAAATATATTGATTGTTGTTTTGGAAAACTAATTAATTAATAATAGAAATGTGTTTTGGATAAATGCACATCTATTCATTAATCAAAATACAGCTCTTGAATCTTACAGATAAATTGAGAAGCGCTGTAATGTGTGGGAGATTATTCTGCAGGAGGAAAAATAAACAAGAAAACAAAAAATATTAATCCTTTTATTTAAAATAAAAAAACTTGTATTGTTTTTATTTTATTTAACAAAATCAATTATATTATTTGCAAATATATATAACGTTCTTCTTCTTCTTCATTGGCCTGACAGCCCAGGGTGGGCCTTTGCCTTCCTCAGAAGTGCATACCAGGACCCCCTATTTTTGGATAAGGTCATCCAGTTGGTCACTTTTAGAGTTTTTAGGTCGTTTTCAAAGCAGTCACGCTATCGGAGTTTTGGTCGTCCTCTTTTTCTGGTGCCCATGGGGCGAGCCAAGAAAATTTTTTTCGTCACCCGATTGTCGTTCATCCGGCTCAAATGTCCTGCCCATTTTAATCTCTGTATTGAGATGAATTCGACAATATCTGGTTCTTTATATAGTTTATAGAGCTCAGAATTAGTTCTTCATCACCATGTATTCTCACATTTTATTCCACCATATATAATATGTTATGTAGTATATAATATATAACATAAAGTAGTTATTTCTATTTGTTTTTTGGTTGTTAATTTTCAATAGGTTTGTGTGAATAATGTTTGCATAATTGTATTTTTTATATTACTTTCTTACTTTATAATATTGTGTTGTAATAAATATAATGATACAGCAGTAGCATAGTATAGGCTAGTTTTCCGTTAAACAGAATAATGAAAGAAAAAATGTAAGTTGAAGCATGTCAGCAAATAGGTTAAGCATTGAGTTACCTTTAGAATTTTGGTATTGTTTGGCTCTTGATGGAATGGTGATGAAAGATAAAAGAAACATTGTAAGGTAGTTTTCATTTGCGGGACGAGGTCCAGCAATAGAAATTGGAGGGTATGAAAATCAAGCACTTGACATAGATGGGAACTTCCGATTTCCTTGTCTGCCGAGGGGAGAGACACAAGGGATGTCGGAGCGAGAGGAACGGTGTGGGGGTGTGTGTGAATGTATGAGAGGTAGCGGAGGCACATTCCCGGAGCGATGGAAAATATACTTGTCTCTGATTAATGTGGAAATAAAAAATCTAAATTTATGTTTGTGTTAATAATAAATTTTAGCGTATGTCCACACTTAAATAGGGTTCAGTTGGAAAAGTGGAGCAGCGCACCCCATAACGGCAGCCTAGCTGGCACACGACAACAACTACCCTACAATACACAAAATTAACATAAATATTTAAGGAGACAGTAGAACGATCAATGTTTCGATTTAAAAATAAAATAACACAATTTCTTAATTAAATATTCTCTTTTCAATTTCTAAATTAAATATTCTAAATTAATATGTTCTACGGAAACATTTTAACTACAATACGCTGGAACTATTTATGTTTTTTGATGTTGAGAACAATTTATAATTAATAAATCGAATTTTGATTGTACAGCTTATAAATGCTTTCCTTAGACCAATCAAGAATTATTCTTGTTAATTGGGTCTGTAAAGTATTTTTAATTTGTGTCTGTATAAACCGAGTGCATACTGGGAAATGTGTTCACATTGATTTAAAATCTAAAAATAAAATAACATTAAATAAAGTATTGCGCAGAATATGTGGAAAAATCAATTGAAATACAAGATAAACGCGATTATTATCATCTAAAAAAATTACATACATGTATACAAACAGAAAAAATGATACTTTTATTTGCTGGCTATATCTCAAATTTTTGAGAATATAAGCTTACATAAGCAGAATAAAAATTACTGTAGCAATTACAAAAGATAGTACCTGAAAGTCGTTATTCATTAAGTTATTAATTAAAATATATTAGAATAATATAACTAAAGGAATTAATGAGTCTGTGTGTTATGGAAATAAATAGCCAATTTGTAGCGATTGAAATAATTGCTGACAATTGGCAATGTCCTCCCAATCTTATTCATGATTATATTTAGCATTGACTTATTAATTATTGTGTATTTTTATTCAGACTGTAGAAGGGGCAACCTAGCTGCTAGAAGAGGATGTAAAGTTTACTTAAGTATCCACTGCATATTTGCGTATGGACTTGTCACACATATTGAACAGTACTTTTATTTAACAACGATGATTTATTTGCAATTATTTTACTTACTCTTTTAAGATATCCATAAAAAACATTAAAATTTAATTTTATTATTTTTAATTGTGATTTCTAGTAAATTTTTTTTATAATTATAAATTTTATTTTAATATATATACACATACATATCGATACACATTTAACTATATTTTATGACAGGTTTGAAGAGTAACTTAATTAAATTTGGCTGTTACATTATTTTATAATTTAAGTTAACCAAATGTAATAACACTTGTTTTTTTACTGTGAAAAAATTATTATTTTCGCCAAATACATTAAAAATAAAAAAAATGACGTTATAACAATCGCATTTTAAGATATTTAACTGTTTGTCAGCAAAAATAATAATTTTCAAATGTTTTAAATATCAGTGAATATTAACATATTATTTTGAAAATTTATGTTCAACCTTATTATTTACACGATAATAAAACTATTATTAAATTTTATTATTCAAGACACAAAATATGAAATTTAATCACCAGATAAAACAACAACCATAATTGCCTTTATTTATGAAAATAATCCAATAAATCTTTTGGAACAATATTATGGCACTGTTAATAGAAAAATCCATTTATTTACTCAAAAACGCAAAGTAAACAAGAAAGTTCTTGTCCTTTTTAATGACCCAAAATAACATAACTTGCAGAAAGTATAGTCCTTGAAGTAATAGGCCCCTTCTGCCAACGTGTCTCCAGTTGTGCTCTTTTGATAAAACTCGAGAGTTTTGGACACAAAGAGTGCTTGGCGCAAGTCAGGTTCGTTGGTGAAGGACTCAACATGAAATGGATTGTCCAGAGAATGAAAGAGACAGTAATCTGAGAGTGAAAAGTCACGAGAGTAAGGAGGATGGCACGAAGTATCCCAACCGAGTGGCTGTATTGTATTCCTGGCCACCGTTCCGACCTCGTGTTATCGGCCAAGAACGGTACACTTTTGCGGTTAGCCAGTGCAGACTCCTTCTGTTGAAATGCCGGTTGCATACGTCCACAGTGACCATTTGGTCTGCTGGTAACAGTGAACCACTTGACGATTAATTCACCAGGAACAGATTCATCTCAAAGGGACAAATCTTCCGACCTGAATTGTGAAGCATATGTCTTCACGTATGTTCATATACAGCACTATACCCAAACCTTTCCCATATTCGGTGACTTGATGCAGCAGCTGATTATCCTAATTTATAATCGTGATGCAAACAGCACCTAACTTGCTCCTTCGGCACGTCCATTTCTCTTCACGACTGTATGAGTTATGATTGATAAAAGTGCGCGGTGGACCTGCTTTTTATAATGACTGATATTCTTACTGACGACTAACCGGTATTCTCATCTACGTCACACACTCATTTGCATACTTACTCTCACTTCATTCAATGATAACGCTAAAAGGGCAGTTACTTTCTTGTTTAGCTTATAAATCTTGAATATTTTTATTTATATATTTTAAATAACATGGCTGAGTTCCAAAGGATATCTTTAGTTTTCTGTAAAGAGCTTGTTGTGAGTTGTCTTAAATGGTTTCCTTGGGTATGACAGAGGTGAATGTGTTTGGCTTTATAAATTATTAGTTGGAGATAATATATAAAGTTGAAATGTAATCTATAAACAAAATATATAATTTTCAAATGCAATTAATTTTCTGCTCATTCTTATTGAAAAGAGCGAAAAGTCTGGTGTACTTAAATAAAAAAGGGATCAAAAGAATTATTATTTCTTTATGTATTTTTGATTCTATATTTTTACATACTCCAATGGCACAATACAGGTGCAAAAAGAAATTTAGCAAATGCATGTATGAAAATCATTCTCGTTTATAAATCCTAAATTGGCTGATACAAATGAAACCATGCAAAGCTTATAACTAATGTACCATTTTACTGACATAATATTGTGTGAGTTATAAAATCCAGAAAATAAAAAAATATGCTTCTTATATTTAATATAACAATTCAAATAAATTAAAAAAATTTAAATAAAGATATATTTTGCTTTGACCGCACGATTAGTTTTTAAATTTAATTCTTTATAGTAAAACTAAAACGAAAAACTTTTAAATTATCAAATCTAACTAGAATCAAAAATCAATAAAATACACGTATGTCCATAAATTAAGAACAATTCAGAATCACACAGAAATTGAACTCTAAAATAAAAATTTTTACATGTAGAACTATCACTTATCTTGAAGAAATAATATGCAAATTACAAGACATCACCAGATGGCGCCTATTGTTCGTCACAATGACGAGAGTGTAAGAGAGAGGTATATAAGGAATGGTTGCAAAGAAGTAAAATTGTTCACAAACGCTTTAAAAGCCTTTCAGTGCTATAACCGCATAGTTATGGCACAAAGGAAGCATTTGGATGATATTTTATGGAATGTGGACGTACCCAGCAGGAATTATCCGAGGAACTTGGAATCTCCATGAGTGTCATCTTCAGGCTTTGGCAACAGTTCCAAGATGATGGTAATGCGGGTAGACGTTATACAGCACAGTATATATACACACGGAATGGCCCCCTAGTTACAATGCTGAATGAGGACCGGTATTTGGCAGTTGCTGCCATAAGAAGCAGACGGAGCACAGCATCAGACCAGTCTCGTAAGCTTTCTTCAGCTACTGATACGATAATTTCAAGGCAGACCGCATACAGACGCTTAGGGCACACTGGTCTATATGCTCGTAGGCCTTTTAGATGTGTTCCACTTACTGAAACTCACTGTCGCCTGTGGTTAGCCTGGAATAGAGAGCATGCATTGTGGACACCGTAACAGTGGTCTTGTGTGGTGTTTTCCGACGAGTCCAGTTTTAACTTTCAGCCCGATTCTCGCCGGACTATCATATGGAGAAGGGCCAGGTACCCGTTACTACCAAGAGAACACCATTGAACGACACCGTTACGGTGGTGCAGGATTGTTCTGGGTTCCAGAACTAACTTACATGCTCAGAATTGAACCATGACGTGCCACTTCTATCGGAATGTCATCCTGGAACGACATGTACATGTGTTCCGGATAGCCATGGGTGCAGAATTTCTGCCTATGGATGACAACGCCCGTCCTCACCGTGCAAACATTGTAGACGAATGCCTTCAATCGGAGTACAGCACCCGTATGGACTGTCCAGCACACTCACCGGACTTGAACCAAATAACGCATGTGTGGGATATGCTTGGCCGATGAATTACAGTCCGTCAACCCCCTCACACATATCTACCGGAACTTCGGAGAGCATTGCTTCGTGAGTGGTGTAATATTCATGGGTGTAATATATCAGATCAATAATTTGATACTTAGCATGCCTAGGCGTTGTACGGCCTGCATAGCATCGTCTGGGGGGCATACTATGTATTAACCATCATACCAATCATGCTATATTGATTCTTGTAAACAGGTTCTTTTTTGAAATTAGCTCCAGGGAGTAGAATTCGCAATATTTATTAATGATGTCAAACATATAGCATCTTTTTGCTCTTTACCCTTTGTTTGATAAATAGACTTCACAAATAAGTCACATTTGCTTTGCTTCTGTCTCTTTCTTTACCTGAACTGGCATTATCCTTAATTTATAGGCACGAGTGTATTCATAGTTCAAATTTTTTGATTGATTTATGAATGAAGCAAGAATTTCATTTGCTAATGCAAAAAATACTACTGCAAACTGTTGGTAATATTAGGTTTACAATTTATATGTTACAAATTAAGTAGTAATGTAAAAATCAAACCTCAAAAGGGATCATAAAAGTAAAAATAAGTATAAGAAAAAAAGAATTTTTGAGTTATAATAGTACATTATTTTTTTAATTATTAATTCCAATCTCTAAAAATTTAATGGTGAAACCGTGATTTGTGTATTAAATCTCCGCACAATTCCGAAGGTATTACATAAGATTTGGAAACAATTATTTATACATTATTATATATAGATAAGTAGATGAAATGGCAAAATTTATCTCGTATTTACCGAAAAATGTTTATCCTCAGTGATAACAATAAAATTTTAAATTAAAGGAGTTCATAAAATTCTTAATTGTTTTATGAGTGAATAATCTTAAAAATGTTCCAGAAGGATAAAATAACATATTTGATAATATTTTATAACTCAATATAATAACAAATCAAAAATATCCATTCCATCTTTCAGCTCTAAATCAGCAGCTGTGCGACTGAGAAGCAAAATGCAATACACATGGAAAATGCACCAATCTGAGATTTAACCAACATCATAGTTTGAAAATGCAGTTCCCTAAAAGCGATTTCACTACAATTTGAAAAAAAAAGTAAAAGTTAATCACAAAACATATTCACTTAATAAAACTTTGTAATACTTACAGTTATATGATTAAATTAATTTTGATCACAAACTACTACTTACACTTACATTTTAAAAACTGATTAATAGTACATTATTTCATATAAATTACATTAAAAATATTTAAAATACAAATTTAGTAAAAAGACATTTTTCTAGAAAAAAAAATGGTTTCTAAAGAAATTCATTATATTATTAAATAGTTACCGATTGAATATTGTACCTAATTTTAGGTTTTATAAATTGTCCGATTTTAATTATGGAATTTTAACTAAAATATAACAATCAGAAACAAATTATTCAAAGAAAATACATAAGCAAAATTTTAACATCTTTTTTCTGTTTGTTAAATGTGATTGACAGGAACTGTTCACATTTATAAATTTAAAATACTAAAAATAATTAGTCTCTTTAATTTTTTTTTTTTTTTTTTTTTTTAATGGGAATGTAAGATAATTCGGAATTTTGTAAAAAATATTTGCGGGATTCAGAAGTCATTTGCAATACTTGGGTAAACTATATAAAAACGCATTTCTCTCCGAAAATATAATTTTTATTATAAAGTAAACAATTGCATTTGCATTATATTTCTACTCCATATGAATTACAGAAAAAATTTAAATATGCCTGGGACAGTGATGAAGTTATAAAGACACATTTTTTGCTAACTAATGAACTGATCGTATGAAGTAGTAATTCAGAATTGCAGTCATGCGGTTTCACTCAAAATATTCATTTTTCATAATCAAACGAATGATGTCTCTAGCAGTAATTTGTTCTCTGTTACTAAATTCAACCAACCGTTTCGCAATATATAAAGGATTTTGTAACTTTTCGTTTAATTTTATCCTTTCGCGTTCCATTTCCTTTCACAAGTTTCAATATGAAAATGACATATTCCTCCTAAAATGCATTTTTCGTAATAAAATAAGTGCTGTAATTTTTTCAGAATGTGATTCAATACCAATTGAGCCCATTTGTCATTTTATTCAATGGGAATTCCTAACGATATTTCGGAATTTTGTAAAATATGATCTCCGGAATTACAAGTCATTTGTGTTACTTGGGCACACTATATAAAAATTCATTTTTCTCCTAAAATATAATTTTTGTTATAAAATAAGCAGTTGCGTATGCATTATACTTTTACTCCATATTAATTTCGGCGAACCATTTTAATATTCTTGGGGCAGTAATGAAGATATAAGGACACATATTTGCAACATTTTGAAATGATCATATGAAGCAATAATTCAAATTTGCAGTCATGCGGTTTCTCTCAAAATATGTCTTTAGCACTAAATTGTTCTCTATTACTAAATTCAAACAACCCTTTCGAAATATATAATGAATTTCGTAACATATCGAGCAATTTTGAATTTCAAGCTCTCGCGTTCCATGTCCTATGACAAGGTGCTATTTGAAAAAGACATTTTCCTCCAAAAATGTATTTTTTATAATAAATTAAGTACTGTAATATGTTTTAGAATGTGAGTCATTAATAAATGAGCCCATTCATTTTTTTTTTACTGAATGGAAAATTATAAAGATATTTCGGAATTTTTTAAAAAATGTTCACGGGAATCAGAAGAAATTTGCGTTATTTGGGTACCCTCTATAAAAACGCATTTCTCTCCTAAAATAAAATTTTTGCTATAAAATAAGCAGTTGCGTATGCATAATATTTTTACTCTATATTAATTTCGGCGAACCATTTTAATATTCTTGGGGTAGTAATGAAGATATAAGGACACATATTTGCAACATTTTGAAATGATCATATGAAGCAATAATTCAAATTTGCAGTCATGCGGTTTCTCTAAAAATATACATTTTTCATAACCAAATGAATGATGACTCTTGCAGTAAATTGTTCTCTTTTATTAAATTCAACCAACCGTTTCGCAATATATAACGGATTTCATAACATATCGAGGAATTTTGGATTTCATGCTCTCGCGTTCCATGTCTTGTCACAAGGTGCTATATAAAAAAGACATTTTCCTCCAAAAACGTATTTTTTGTAATAAAATAAGTACTGTAATTTGTTTTAGAATGTGATTCAATACTTAATGAGCCCATTTGTTATTTTATTCAATGGGAATTTCTAAAGATATTTCGGAATTTTGTAAAAAATGATTATTAGAAGTAATTCAACAATCATTTTATTTATGTAATTCATTGTTTATTAATGCTCTTGTTGTTTTTAATATAAAATATTAATAAAATTATAAATTTAATATCTAATGGATTTTTTAAAGTATGCATATTTTTCTACAGTTTTTAATGTTTCTGACTAATAGCACAACTTTTATAAACATATTTATTTACGCATACTCTGCATAATTTTAGCTGATGCACAATTTTATTTGCTTGAAAATTGCAATTTAATTTATTAAAAATTGCATATGTAGATTTCGCGATTAGCTTATTGTAATAATATTTCCTTGGATAATTGGTCATTTTTTAACAATGAAACTCGTAAATTAATTTGATGTTACTGAATAATTAATACATTTTAATATACCTGGGGCAGTAATGAAGATACAAAGACAAAATTTTGCAACCTTAAGAAATGATATGAAGCAGTAATTCAAATTTGCAATCATGCGGTTTCACTCAAAATATACATTTTTCCTAATTATATGAATGATGTCTCTAGCAGTAAATTGTTCTCTATTAAGAAATTCAACCAACTCTTTCGAAATATATAAGGGGTTTCGTAACATTTCGAGGAATATTGAATTTCATGCTCTCGCGTTCCATGTCTTGTCACAAGGTGCAATATGAAAAAGATATTTTCCTCCAAAAATATTTTTTATATTAAATTAAGTACTGTAATTTTTTTTAGAATGTGATTCAATACTAAATGAGCTCATTCGTTTTTTTTATTGAATAGGAATTTCTAAAGATATTTCGGAATTTTGAAAAAAATATTCACGGGATTCAGAAGTCATTTGTGTTACTTGGGTACACTATATGAAAACGCATTTTTCTCCTAAAATATAATTTTTGTTGTAAATTAAACTAATGAGTAAACATTATATTTCTACTCAGTATTAATAACAGCGATCCATTTTAATATTCCTGGGGCAGTAATGAAGATATAAAGACATATTTTTGCAACCCAATGAACTGATCATATGAAGCAGTATTTCAAATTTGCTGCCATGCGGTTTCTCTCAAAATATACATTTTTTGTAATCAAATGAATGATGTCTTTAGCAGTAAATTGTTCTCTTTTACTAAATTCAACCAACCGTTTCGCAATATATAAGGGATTTCGTAACTTTTCGTTTAATTTTGAATTTTATCCTTTCGCGTTCCATTTCCTTTCACAAGATGCAATATGAAAATTACATATTCCTCCTAAAATACATTTTTCGTAATAAAATAAGTGTTGTCTCATTTGTGTTACTTGGGCACACTATATAAAAATTCATTTTTCTCCTAAAATATAATTTTTGTTATAAAATAAACTAATGAGTAAACATTATATTTCTACTCAGTATTAATAACAGCGATCCATTTTAAAATTCCTGGGGTAGTAATGAAGATATAAAGACACATTTTAGCAACCTAATAAACTGAACATATTAAGCAGTATTTCAAATTTGCAGTCATGCGGTTTCTCTCAAAATATACACTTTTCGTAATAAAATGAATGATGTCTTTAGCACTAAATTGTTCTCTATTACTAAATTCAAACAACCCTTTCGAAATATATAACAGATTTCGTAACATATCGAGCAATTTTGAATTTCAAGCTCTCGCGTTCCATTTCCTTTCACAAGATGCAATATGAAAATGATATATTCCTCCTAAAATGCATTTTTATAGTAAAAAAAGTACTATAATTTGCTTTAGAATGTGATTCAATACTAAATGAGCCCGTTTTTGTATTGAATGGGAATTTCTAAAGATATTTCGGAATTTTGTAAAAAAATATTCTCAGGAATCAGAAGTAATTTGTGTTACTAGGGTACACTATATAAAAACGCATTTTTCTCTTAAAATGTAATTTTTGTTATAAAATAAAAAGTTGCGTGTGCATTATATTTCTACTACTCTATATTACCGTATGCATTATATTTCTACCCTATTTTACACTGCTGACAATTGCTAAGGTCGGATCACAAATTGCAATGTAGCATAACATTAAGCGAGACATGAGGCCTAATAGGATAAAATATAGTTTCCACACTGTTCAGACATTAGAATAAAGAATATTTATTGTTCTAGAAAGTACAAAAGCTGTGAAACATCTGAAGGAAAAAAAAGTTTCATTTGATGCTGCATACGGAAAAATGGAACAATGCATCTAAAAGTCAGCAGGCACCTTGAAGAAAGGTATCAGTACGGGATAAGTCCACTATGGAGTGTGATACAACATTCCACACGTCGCATCATACTTTGCACAACATTATCCAGCAGCTGTTGAGGCAATTTATCCCATTCCTCTGAAAGTGCACGGATGAGAGTGTTCTTACAGCAAACCATTTAAATATATCTGGGGCAGTAATAAAGACACAAAGACACATATTTACAACATTTTGAATTGATCATATGAAGCAATAATTCAAATTTGCAGTCATGCGGTTTCACTCAAAATATACATTTTTCATAATGAAAGGAATACTGTCTCTAACAGTAACTTGTTCTCTTTTATTAAATTCAAACAACTATTTCCCAATATAGAAGGTATTTCGTAACATATCGAGGAATTTTGATATTCAAGCTCTCGCGTTCCATTTCCTATCACAATGTGCAATTTGAAAAGACATTTTACTCCAAAAATATTTTTTATAATAAAATAAATAATATAATTTGTTTTTGAATTGGATACAACACCAAATGAGCCCATTCGTTTTTGTATTGAATGGGAATTTCTAAAGATATTTCGGAATTTTGAAAAAAATGTCCACGGGATTCAGAAGTCATTTGTGTTACTTGGGTACACTATATAAAAATGCATTTCTCTCCTAAAATATAATTTTTGTTTTAAAATAAAGAGTTACGTATGCATTATGTGTCTATTCTATATTAATTACAGCAAACCATTTAAATATACCTGGGGCAGTAATGAAGATATACAGACACATTTTTGCAACCTAGCTAACTGATCGTATGAAGAAGTAATTCAAAATTACAGTCATGCGGTTTCACTCAAAATAAACATTTTTCGTAATCAAACGAATGATGTGTCTAGCAGTAAATTGTTCTCTGTTACTAAATTCAACCAACACTTTTGAAATACATAAGGGATTTTGTAACATATCGAGGAATTTTGAATTTCATGCTCTCGCGTTCCATGTCCTGTCACAAGGTGCAATATAAAAATGTCATTTTCCTCCAAAAATATTTTTATAGCAAAATAAGTACTGTAATTTATTTTTGAATTGGATACAACACTAAAACAGCCCATTCGTTTTTCTATTGATGGGGAATATCTCAAGATATTTAGGAATTTTTTAAAAAATGTTCACAGAAATCAGAAGTCACTTGTGTTACTTAGGCGTAGTGTTGCAAGGATGGGAAAAAACCCGGTTTTTTTCCAGGAATAAACCGGGTTTTTTCCCATGGAAATTTTGAAAATTCCCGGGAATTTTCAAAATTGGAGAAATTTCTAGATGTGTTCATTGCAATTCTTATTCGTAATGTTATTATTTGAATGTGTATTTTTTAAATTTTTGGACAGAAATCGCTTAGATATGCTGTCTTTCAATATATGTATATATATATATTCCTTGAAAATTTTTCTCAAAAATATTATTCTATTATTATTTATAAAATGTTAAATTAAACGCCGTAGATTAGATTGATAACTGATTCTAAAATTGCATACGAAATTTTTTTTATAACGTCAATCGTTAGTGTATATAGATATTCATTTTGTTTGTCATTAGATATCTGGAGTTACTTTTGATCAATTTAAATAAAAGTAATAGCCTTGATGTACATTTATAGTTTAAAACGTTCAGAAAGTAATTTTTAACTATTGTGCTTTTATTTTCTGTGTTCGATATCTGTTTATCGATTCAGATTTTGAGCGTATTGTATACAAAAAGACTATCATTTTCTCTTACCATCAAAAGTAATGATGTGAAGTATACTGATAATTTTATTTGGCGTTCTTAACAGGCAAGACTTTTTTCTTTTGCAAGTTTTTTATACATAGATATACTTCATAAATGTTTACATAATTGCTGTAGGATTTATTACATAGTGTTGTGTACTTTCTATAGAATATTGATACAAAAACCTTCGTAACAAAACTGATTGTTCATAGATTATAATAAATACTCATTCTTATTAATTTTAGTGGAACGTTTTCCCAATTTTTTACTGTTATACTTATTAAAGTTTATAAATTTGGTGTTTAAGATTTGGAAAATATCTGAACTTTAATACTGTCACATAAAAAATGTTGTGTTTAAAATTTCTAATTATTTGCTAGTAATAAAGAAGCAGAAAAATCTTTTGATATTATTCCTTATCAAAATGAAGCTATTATCATTCAAAATGTTGGCAAGAAATTAAATAGAAAAACTAGATTTAATTAACCATGTTGGATCTCATTACTAGTTAATTTTTATTAACAATTTGACCAATCAGTAATTTTGTTGGACTACATGGCAAGAATATTAAATTTCCTTCATTACTATGAACCTTTTATAATTTGAATATGCATGTTAGTTCCAATAATTTTAGATTTGTAGAGATTTATATCATCATTTTGCTTTTACTGAAAAAATTAAGAGTTAAATCGTTGCATTTGAAGTTACTCTTAAAATTTTGATGAGTGTTTCTTATAATAAATGAATGTGAATTGATCCAGTTTGCATCAATAATAAACTTCTTTACCAGTATTATAACCATTAAATCCTGTTTGTCCTAACTAGCAGAACCTGTCACCTATGAGCATTTGCCATTTCCTCTTTTTCAACATCTTGAGATATGTTTCCCATCTTTTAGGTGGTATGTGATGATTTTTTCAATAATTTGGAAAAAATTAAAATTGAACTTGATTGGATAGTATTCATAATCGTATTTAAATTATTCCATGATATAGCTTTTGTGTTTGTTACATTATAGTTTAAAATGAACTAGATAATAGATAAAACTTTTGATTTTCACCATAATTTCAACCAATTTCATGTTGATTTATTTGTGTGAGCTGAAAAGTGCTTTTAAAAGTTCTGCTTAGTTAAAGGATTATGTCATATAGAGATGTTTATATATATATATATATATATATATATATATATATATATATATATATATATATATATATATATATATATATATATATATATATATATATATATATATGCAGATTACGTCATTTCATAATTTTAAATATGTATACACACATAACATAATCAGGGGCTTAGTGAATCGAGATTGTTTCTCAATTCAAAAAGGTATCTTGTGTATTTTCACTGTAATTATTATCAACTATTACAGAATATGTTGATGGTTGGTAATGACACACTTATATGAGATTGTAAATAATAATGTTGATGTGTGATATGTTTAATGTTACTTCATATAAGAGTTTTCAAAAATTCTAAATTTCATTGTATTTTATATTTATCCCAGAAAAAAACAAACTTTTCATCTATGTATTTGAAATTTTTTTAACGAGAGCTGAAGTTCACAAGTCTTCCTTCTGACAGCATATCTATGACCAACATGCATTCATTTACAATGTATTTAAAATTCTTGAAACTTGCTATTTTAAAATGATCAAAGATCAGAAAGGAGGTAGGATATTGTTTATAATACCTCGCTACTAGGATTTATACCTTTCAGCATTACAAGGGCTTAAGTTTCGACACATTTATATTATTGGTCATCAAGTTGGTGTTGCATCGTGAAAGTAATAGTATAAACATTGAAAAACTAATATTTTAAAACTTTTATTTAAGATATTTAGTGTCATTTGCTTGTTTTAAATATAATATTAGTCTTACAGTAAAATATGTTGCATCAATTTTATACATTATTTATAATAACAATTTTTGTAATATCAACTTCAGTTGTCATGTTGAACAACTATATTCATAGAAATCTATCAGTATTTATTAAACAATATTTTTATATTTGTAAATATTAGATATTTTCTACCATAGAAATAATACCTAATTTATTTCACTAGGTAACAGGTATAAACATATTTAGATGGGATCTTTTTATTGTGCAGATTTCTAAGTGCATCTGTACAATTTTTAAAATCCTTTCTGAACAAATTATTTATTGTTACTTCAAGTTTTTGAATTGGAAATATATAAATCACAAAATTACAGATTTGTCAATTGTCATAAAATTTTTGTTTTATGTACAAATTTTAATCTTGTGTGTAAAAATTCAAGTTGAACTAAATCTTAAAAAAAATAAGTTTTCAAGTTTATAACAAGATTGTAGAAAAATAATAACACCTATTTTGTATATCAAACTGGCATTAATATTTTCAGAGCTAGTATTTTAACCAAATTTTCTTTTGAAAAGAATAACACATTTCAGCCTTTTTATGACAAGCAAGATGCATTGAATTTAAAATAATTTGAATTTATAACAAGATTACGTGAGTGCAAAATGTTAAAAAAGCAACATTTTTTTTCAGAATTTATTTGCTTGGCTTTAATAAATTCTTTTCATATCATAAAATTGTTTCCGTTTCTAGTTCTAAAGTCTGAAAAAATGCAAATATTTTCAATGACACAGATTATCAATAATTTTCTAACTCACCCGCATTTTCTGCCTTATCATTTAGAAATGATGAACAATAGTTTAAAAAGATTTTGATTCTACTTTACTGTTTTGAAATCATTTTTAATGTAAAAAATTGTTTTGAAAAACTCAATGAATTACTCAACTGTAGGTATATTGTAATTGCATATATTAATGTATCAGATCCTTGCAAAAGAAATAAAAATGGTTTTATTTAAAGTCTGCATTAAAAAAGTGTTAATTAATCTTAAAATATAAAAGAAATTTTTTTTTTAAAATTTCATATATAATAAAAGAAAAAGTATTATTCATGATTACATTTGTAGATGAAATTTTTTCATAAATTCTTCAAAATTTTTTCAAAATAAGTTTCAAAATTTTTTCATAAATATTGATGATAATTTCCTTCTGCAAATAAAGATATCTATAATTGGAATGGAATAACATTTGCTGTTTCAATGCAACTCAAAATTACACGCAAATTGTAATAATGCTTTGACGCTTGCTTATTTCATAGGATTTTTGTCACATTAATTCCTACAAGATATGATTTAAATGCTGACTCGCTGGAAGAGCTTTTTTTGTTCACAACTTACATGTTGCTTCACCACATACTTTCATTTACATATTGGTTAAATTTGTACAACATTTACACATATTCAGTTGAGAAATAGTACATGAAACAGTATCTTTTTCTATCATTGGTAAATTAAAGATTTGTCAATTAGAAGTCAAAACAAAGTGAAAGCAATTTGCTTGACATTATTTATTTTTAAATCATCAATTTTCAGTTTATTACAAAGACTGAAAAATGAAATACTACCTTACTTTTATCAAATAATTTGTTTTTAAGAAATTTAATACATTAAAATTAAAGTGAAATCATTTTTTTTAAAAATAAAGCCATTTCGAAAGAAAAAGAAACAAATCTATCATATAAAGAATGATCGCAAAAAATAATAAATCTTATACCACTTAAAAGAACTGAAAATGGAATAATAGAAATGAAGAAAAGAATCTTTATTTGTTACAGTGAAACAATATTATTTTTGGTCAAATAACTCAGTTTATTTTCATAGTTTCATTAAATATATGTTTGTGAGAAACATAGGCTTCCCAACAATCGTAGCGACATATTTCGCCATACATACACCGATATAAAGATATCCCTTAGGGAAGAAATTTTTCAGTACTATATTTTTACAATTTTAATGTTCATATTTTATGCTTTTCACTGCTTTTATGAATGCTTATTGTAGAAATTAAATTTCACTTTGTTTAAAAACTATTTATAGATATCAAATTTTACTCCACTTCGTTTCATATATATGCGAAAAAAAGAATCTCTAAAACGAAATATGATTGGCTGAGTTTATTCCCTCAAAATTCCCAATATTCCCCAAAATTCCCGAGTAAATTCCCAAGCTTCAAAATTCCCGGGAATTTTACATCTCTACTTGGGCGCACTATATAAAATCACATTTTTCTCGTAAAATTTATTTTCTGTTATAAAATTAACTGATGTGTATGCTTTAGATTTTAAATAAATATTGAATACAGCAAATTACATAAATATGCCTTGCGCAGCAATGAAGATATACAGACACATTTTAGCAGTGTAATGAACTGATCATTTGAAGCAGTAATTGAAATTTGAAATCATGAGGTTTTTCTCAAAATATATATTAGTTCTAAAAAAATAAATATTATCTCTGGATATAAATTTTTATATATTACTAAATCCTACCAAGCATTTTCCCACATATAAAGGATTTTGAAAGAAAAGGAGGAATTTTTAATTTCATGGTTTTGCGTTCCATGTTCTGTCACAAGATGCAATATGAATAGACATTTTTTTCCAAAAATTGGTTTTCCTATAATAAAGTTATTACTATAATTAGTTTTAGAATGTGATTCAATACTAAGTAAGCCCATTCGTTTTTCTATTGACTGGGAATTGCTCAAGATATTTGGCAATTTTGTAAAAAATGTTCATGGGAATCATACATCACTTGTGTTACTTGGGTACACTATATTATAACATGTTTTTCTCTTAAAATGAATATTTTGTTATAAAATTAACAACTACGTATGCTTTGAATTTGAACTCTACATTAAACACAGTGAATCATTTAAATATCCCGTGGGCAGTAATGAAGATAAACAGTTATTTTAAACAGAAAATTTTTGCTGTGTAATGAACTGATCATATGAATCAGAGTAATTGAAATTTGCAACGATGGGGTTTTTCTTAAAATATAGATAAACTAATTTTTAAAATTGGATGAGAATAATTGTGAGGTCACTCAAACAAATGTGACTGCATAAATAACCATATGCTCATCTAGACAGCATAATTTCAAATGCTGTATTTAAGTTTAATTATTTGTAATTTCTACACTAACAATCGTTTTTTTCATAAAAGCGTTGGAGTCGCACAGTTTTGTTTGTATTTCCTTATCTTTATAATCCCATCCAATATTAAATATCAGTTTACTTAGATTTGGCAACACACTGATTTGTTTGAATGGCCTTATCTTTAATTCCATCCAAAATTAATCTTTAGTGTACTTAGTAGTGGAGTCATACTGATTGGTTTGAATGACCTTATATTTAATCTCACCCAATATTAAACATTGGTTTCTCAGTTTTCTGGTCACACTGACTGGTTTGAGCGGTCTTATCTTTACTTCAATTCAATATCAAACTTCAGATTACTTAGTGGGGGAGTCACACTGATTGGCTTGAATGGCCTTAAAATTAATCCAGTCCATTAAGGGTTGGTTGGTTGGGTTTTATGGCGCAAGGTCCAAAAACGGACATGCTGCGCCAATACTTAGATGTGGAGTCACACTGATTGGTTTGAATATCACTATCTTTATAATCTCATCCCATATTAAACATTAGTTTACTTAGTTATGGAGTCAAAATGATTGGATGGAATGGTCTCTCTGATGTTTCAGCCCATCCAATCTTGAACATTAGTTTACTTAGTTTTTTAATCACGCTAATTAGTTTTGAGTCCTGCAACCAGAGGGTACGCGTACATCCCTGGGGCTTGAGCAGCCACCAGGCACGTCGGCAGGTGGTGGATAGCCGAATGTCCTGTAGGAATGACAGGATAGCCTTGAATATAGAATCAGAGGCCGCGAACCAGCTCCCGTAAGCCCTGGTGTTATGCGACGCGTGCCTAGGGTTATTTGGCATTCGCGGTAATGGTGTCTTAATGGAGCCTCTAGTTGCCTGGCGAACTTCTAGAGTAATTTGCCTTGCCCAGTAACTCAGGCAATGCTGGGTGGACTTATATTACCTGAGCTTATTAATTGTTATCTTGTAGCTGAAAAGACACAAGAAATAACAAACCTTTCTGCATTTGCAGGTGAAGCCTCTGAAGTAGACCTTGCTGAAAAAGACAAGGGAACTCAGAGGCAATTTAGTGAAGGGGCAGCAATGAATCCTTCACAGGTGGTAGAAATGACCTCCAAACCATCTTCTTCTGGTGAAAGTCAGGAAGCTATCGCTAGCATGACTGACTTTCTGACCAGATGGGACTGTTTCAGCAAGACCCTATCTGCTGAAAAGGTCATACGCAAGAGGAAACGGCAGAGCATATCATTCACGAATGCGAGGCTCTTGTCCTACCTAGATTAACTTTTTTAGGCATCATCCATACTAGAGAGTTACACCTAGACTCCATTAAAGGGTTATCAGACTTTATTAATAAAGTGGGTGACCCGAGCAACTGGAACTAGGAAACATTGGGTTTGGAGTTAATGGTACAAAATGCTGATAAAAGCAGAGGTGCCCAATGATAAACAAACCCAACTCTAAGAAGAAGAGGAGAATTGGTTTGAGTGGCCTTATCTTTAATTCCATCCGATATTAAACTTTTGTTTACTTAGTAGTGGATTCACACTGATTGAATTTCATTTGTGAAAATGTAACGCTTTTATGAGTAGAAAAATATTTAAAGAATATAGAAGTGTTTTTGTTTACTTTTCAGTGTTTGCTTAATGCAATTTATCCTTCTCTATCATACAATAAAATTACGACATAAATTTGACATTTAATATCAGTTAGTAAATTATGCTATATACTTCTAATTATTAATTAAAATACTAATTAAAAAATTAAGATTTTTAATTGAATTTTGTAAAAAAGGTGACACACATTCAACATGTTTAGTGACAAAACTTTTATTGATTATTAATATACATAACACATTTTTTCTTAAAACTAATGATGACAAGAATTCAAGTTTGAAATTTTAATAATTTTAGGCCCTGTAATTTTTCAATATTCAATACTAAAAAATTATTAATGGCTTAAGAAGTGAGACATTTAAAAAGCATCGTATAATATACAAATATTTTATACATTTTAATATACATTTCGATTAATCAAAAGAAAAATCACTTCACACACACAAGTATACTACAGCTATCTCTTTAATGCAGAGATTTTCTGTTCAAAACAGTTTCTTAAAGATAATATGAATAAGAATCCAGTTTGTAATATAGTTCTTTTGTAAAAAAACAAGCATTAAAAATTTTATTCATAACAATGTGCGTAAAAATGCCTTCATTGAATATTTTCTTAAAAACCATTATTAATTCATGATATTTATTAATTATATAAATCTATAATACTAATTAAAGTGAGAGTTAGATTGTAGAAAGATTTTAATATGAGTTAAAAATTCATATTAAAATCTTTTTTAAATTAAAGTAAATGTTGACAAAATACGTTTTGTCCTAAGTGACGATATTCAACATTACTACAGGAAAAGTAACTGCTCTATAATAGCACAAACCTTAAATATCTAAAAAGGAATTTAATAAAAACTGTACGAATGAAAGTACATATCGTTTTTAAAATTATATTTACTGTATGCTTATGCGCAAAAATTATGAAAAATTAACCAAAATTTCACTATAAAAACAATGGTTATTTACATAAAAATATTAAAAACAATAACTGATAGAAAACAAGTATGAACCATTTTTAATAATTGCAAGATTTCGAGTCTAAAGAGTTACCATAACTGGACAAAAATTATGGGAAAATAAGATCTATAATAATTACACTATCAAAAATATTTAGTATGTACTTTTTAACAAGCCAATTAAATTTCAAACTTTAAGTGATGATGTACAATATAAATAGAACATGCTACATTTTGAAATGAAAAGTACAATAATCAAATTACCTTTACTATCATTTTATGAATAAAATAAATTTAAAGAATCAACTCTTACCAAGTGTTCTAATGAGGATAATCTAGCAAGATATTTCAATTTCCTTCTAACTATGTGTCGAACCCGTGCAGGATCTAAATAAGATAACTACACAAAACTAAAGGTTGTTGAGATATTAACTTCTCACACAAGAATGAAGAATAAAAGTTAAATTCTCCAGGTAAAAAGCAGTCTAATCTATCTCTTGGTCTGTTGCGTACTTTCTTTCTTAGCGCACCAGGAGATTTTGGTGGAGGATTTCATTCTTGCACATTCTTCATTCTTGTGGGAATATTAACATTCTTTCTTCTCACGATATTTAGTTTTGTGTAGTTTCTTTTAAAAATTCTTATTTAGATCCTATACGGGTTCAACTAATAACGGACCAAACTGGAGATACTGCTTGATTATCCACATTAAAGCTCTTGGTATAAGTTGATTCTTTAAACTTGTATGAATAAAATAATGATTGGAAATGAATACATCAGTTATGTACATGGGAAAAAGCTTTATAATATTGTATGCCTTTTCAAAATCGTAAATTAAATTCTGTATCAAATGTTGGAAAACAGGGGATCCTTAATTGAAAAGAATGAATTTAACATCAAGGTGCTTATGCACCCAGCCTTGAGAGATGACTAAAAGAAGGAAAAAGAAATCAATACATAGTTTACTATAGGAACGAAAATGTTATCAAAGTGCAATCAAGGAAATGCTGGAACCTCGGCACAACCAAACAGGCCTTTAATCACATGACAATAATTTGTAGTTGCTCTTCAAGCTTGTAAAGACTTCTGAATGTCCTGGGGATGATGGAATAGACATAATTCTGTTTCAGTGTAGCAATATTTTTGGACCTCTTGGATTCTGATAGTTCGACTGCTTTTTTTCACCACTTTTTGAGTCAGGAACACCATTTTTTAGAGCTCCAGGACCACCACTTTTTCTGAATCTGTCAATTAAAAATAAGATTTGAATCATCTCTAAATTATAATAAATATCAAAAAGTGTTTTCAATTTTATTTTCAGAAGTTTAACTTTCAAAAATTTTCTTTATATGTCAAAAATACTTCCATTATAAATTGAAAAAGAGCATTGAGAGTACTAGCAGAGTAAGTAAATAATGTTATAGACTATTTGAAATACAAGCAATATTTACAAAAAATTAAACTTAGGTTTCACAATTTCAATAAAGTGTTCGAGAAAAAACTTGTACATAAATTTATAAAAAAATAGTCAATTAAACATTGTAATATTTAGATTTTTCATTCTGTGCAAAAATATATATTCCTTCATTAAATTTTGAATGAGTTATAAAAATAACATTTGTAAATATTTTGCTAGAAAAACGATCCTATTTATTTAAAAGAGAAGAATTTCATAACTCTATTTCACTTTTCTAACATTTTTCAGAACTTTTAAATTTTCCATAAACACCCAATGAGATTTCATTTAGATATCGCATAGAGATCTTATTTAATTCCATATGGATATCTCATATATATCAAAACATCTGAGATATCTATTGAATATTTAATGAATATCCAAAGGTATTGCAAAATCTGAGAAACATCCAATAGACATCCATTAGCTGTGACCCTTTTGATAATAGATATTTGGTCGTAACAGGTATACTGTAGATATTTGGATGTCGTGTGGACATTTCAGAGACAAAACGATATCCAATAAAATGTCTAGGACAGGCATCGTGTGGATCTTAGACATCATGTGGTTGTTTGGGAATTAAACTTGGATATACAATTTGAAGTGGGTATTTGAAACCACTGCAAACATTCAAGCTACAGATACAAATCGAGAGAGAAAAATCGAATCTATGAACTTGTGAATCTAATCTAGACATATAACCATTGATCTGGTTCATCCAGGTGTAAAATTTATAGAAAAAAAAATCTTTAATAAGTTTTTGTTAGTTTATTATTATAAATTTTGTTCAGAATATGAACTATTTTCAACTACAGATTGTATAAATTCTAAGTTTTCCTGAATAATTTGATGTTCTGAATTTGAGGAGGAAAAAAAGTAAAAGTAAAGTTTGTAAAAGTGAGCATCTACTAAAAGAATGATTCTTTATTGATATCATACTTTTTCCTATTATGCTTAGGTTTATGAACACTGAAAATGTATCATCAAATTCAGCATGAATTTTCTGGCAATTGACAACGCCCTTTGTCAAAATTATGTGTACAGCAACAAAATGACTTCCGACAAAAGAGTATTTTTTCAAAATAACATAGCAATATCCAGAATAGAGAATTATTGTCTTCCTGGGACCTAAATATAATGCAATGGTGAGAATCTGAAATTACCCTCCCCCCTTTCAAATACTAAGAAATAAGTTTTTTTTTTCTTGTTACCAATTACACATAGTATCATTTCTTCCCAAATAGTGCTAGTTTAAGTCCTAAAAATTTTCGTTTTTAGGAGCTAATATTTCATTACAATTGATAAGGTTTATTGGAAAAATGTTGACTTTTATTTGACAGTTGTTCAAGTCAGTTTTAAATTCGGTCATACACATTTCCATTTTTGCTTATTTAACAGCAATTTTCAACGAAATATAAATATAAACAGGAATGTATAGTTTAGCTTATTGGTCAAATTATTTATTTAAAATTAATAGAAGTCAAAATGCTTTAAATTTAAGCATCTTACGAAAAAAAATTTATTTCAATTGTGTAATTTTGTTGTTTTTTTTACACTATTTTGAAAAGTTTTTTCAAACATTAAAAGATCAAATGTATAATATGCTTTTATGTTTCAGTACATAGAAAATAAAACATTTTTTAACAAGTAATTTTGATTTGCATGATAAAATGTTTTAATTAAAAATAAACCCTTCAAGTAATTGAGGAAGAAATCCTTATAATAACAAAATCTGGCATAATTATTGATTTTAAGAAGTTAAATTTTGAGTATATTTTCCATTCAATGAATTCATTCATATTTAGTAAAACAATCAAAATAATTCAGTATAAACGTAAGTTCTTATTTTAATAAAGATCTTCAAAATGGAAATAAAGTTTTAAACATTTAAAATAATTAGAAATTTTTAATTGATAAAATAACTTTCTCAAAGTAAAATCATGAGATATTGTATGTTTACATTTATATATTAACAATTTCCCTCTGAGAAGAAAACTCAATTTAATAGATCCAGCTTGTCGGGTAAAGAATCATTTTTGAGCAAAAATGCATATTTGGTACTTGGTTCTCGAAAACGACAGTATCATGTAATAACTCTCTGTAATGTTTTAGTTATTCTAAAACAACTTTTATTGCTTATAAGTGATTTTTTTTTAATTTGTCGCTCAATCATTTCACACATAAGGGCTAAATTGACTGGGATATACATCCAAAAAATTGCTGATAATTTGAATCAACAAAAACTTCTAAAAATTTGTATCAATTTTGGAAAATTAGTAAATTTGAACAAAACCAATATTATACATTTCTATTGTTCTGAGAATATATTAGACTTTAAACGAGAATAAGAGTTAATAATTTTATTTTAAAGAAATTGAAACCTAAGCTCCATTGAGAATCCTTTTACCTTCCCTGTATAATGAACATCCTTCTCAAATATGAGTGTTGCACTTCAAATAAACCTGACCGATTCAACATCAGTTTCTAATTTTGAATGTCTGTTCAATAAATTACCATTAATTCTGACGTTTATAATCAACCATGGGATAAGGTAAAAATACTTAGATTAAGTGCAGAGCGATAAAAAATTTGAGTGACCGACACTGATTAAATAATTGATCAATTTGCTTCAAAGGTAAGAAATTCATATGTAGTATAATTAATACATCAGATTATCATTATGATTTATAAGTGCAGCTAATTATTTCTAATATATATTAACTTATTTTCATTGCTCAAAACTGTCTTAAAATAATTGCATTAATATGTAAAACAAACTCTTTAATTCTAAATTACCATAAGTCCAACTATTCCACAGACATATTTCTAAATCCAATTTAAGAGTTTATATTTTTAACTAGATTTTTTACCTCAAATTTAAAAGGAGAACCGGAACACGTTCAGTATCCCCATACACTAATTTCTCGCCAAATCTGGTAACCGTTGCTTACGTTGTAGTGATGCCGATTTCAGCTTTTGTTTTTATTGTAGTGTTGCCAAATTTAGTTTTTGTAACTATTTTTATTGTTTTTGTTGCCAGATTTTATTTTTCTCATGTTTCAAATAATTTTTACGTTATATATGTGCTTTTTTTTAGTGGCAATAGCTTTTTTAGTTTCCCTTCCAGAACTTTCTTTGCTAATTGTTCTACGTTTTAATTGCTAGTCATTTTAATTTCGTTTACTTTTGCTGATGGAATCAGTGGATTTCCCTCTCTCGTGTTTCGTTGTCTCCAGCGTCCAATTATCGTAACTTTTTTTTACTATTTCTTTTATATTATTTACTTTTATTTGATTTAATTTTAATATATATTTTTTATTAAATAACATATTTTATAATTTTAAAATCTTTAAATATTCTTTTTTCCTTATTCCGTTTTTTTAATTTAGTATCATCTTTTTTTTTTTAATTACATTATTTATTGTTTTAATTAAATATGTCTAATGTTAAAAATGTTGTCAAAAAATATCAACAAATTCTATTAGCTAAAATTAAAGATAATAATGATGGATTTTTGCCCAGGATTCCAAATTATTAATTAATTTAGGATTTGCAAACATTAATTTTTTAACGGAAATTTGATTTGGAGAAGGTGTAATTATTTTATTTAAATTCTATTGCTTACATGCATTTTTTTATTGTATTCGTGTTTCCTTTTTATTTACTTAAAATGTGTATATATTTAAAAAATATTTTATTTATGTTTTTTTTTAAATTTTAAAAAATGTTTATATTTAGAAAAATATATTTGCATGCTTTTTTTTGCAAAATTAGATAATTATTTTTACTGAAATGTGACACTTTGGTGACAAACGAATAAAATGTCGAAATAAATATATCAATCAGCATGTCAGCTTAACTTTATATCAAGTATGTCCGTTATTTATATTTATTTCCCTTTTTAAATTTTCTGAAATGCTTATTTTTCGATAGAAATTGGGGAAATTTCCCGTTTTAATAAACATGCGCCTAGCTTGGCGACAAAAAAATTCGCCGCGTCGCCAAGTGTATGGGGATACTGAACTTGTTCCGGAGAACCTAACCTTTTAAATACCTTTTTTAGTAATTATCTATGTTTTAGAAAATTACCTACTTTAAAATAACCTGTTTTTATTTGTATTATATTCTTAATATAAGTTTATTCTGTCTATTACTAGTTCTTTGAAGTGGGTGACAAAATAGCTCTCATACCCAGGCACCAGTTATGCTCACAATACCACTGTTGCCAGTATAGTAACATATTTACATTTGCATGGTAAATTTGGAACTCTTAAGATATTTCTATTAGCAAAGTCAAAGCTTTGTTGACTGCGAAATTAAAGAACTTTGGGAAAATTTAATTATTTCACAGCTCAATGTAAAAAACTTTGAGCTTCGACGTTGTAGGGAATGTGTCAGTCTATACTACTTTTTAAATATCTGTGGGCAGATGTCTTTTTACCAATACCCACCATTAGGCTAATTGCCAAAATAATTACCACGATAAGCAGAGCTGCAAATATTAAACTTTAATGCAGTTAAAGAAACTCTAGCTATAAATTATTTCATTCTATTAATAAATAAGAAAGTAATAACATGCCAATAATTAGACTTGCTTAAAAGTAGTAAGTTTAATTTATTGATACTAAACAAAAAATAATCACATAACATAATTTAAGTTTAAAATTTGAGAATAGATAAAGATATTCCAATTAATTAATTCATTACTAACAAAATAAGTAAAATTATAATACCGATGAACATAAAAGTTTCCAACCAAAGCCATCAGACACCAGAGTTTGATTTTGTGAAACCAGTATTTTTAAAAAACCTGGGATAAGCCCCCTTTGACGAACTGGCATGCGTATACAGTAAGTTAATAATTTAATCATGAAATTCGAAATGCCAGATCATACCATTTATTACAAACACACTTAAAGTAAAATTTTAAGTGTGTTTGTAATAAATGGTATAGGAGTATGCTGGTAAGGCATAGCAGAAAATAAAGTTGAAAATAATGCACAAGTATTTTAAATATATGATAAATATGATAAGAAAATTAAATAGAACCATACTAGACTATAACTTAAAAACACTGAATATATGAATTTAAGTTTGTACTAGGGTAACAAAATGTTACTTTAAACTGAATGCAATTAGGAGGCATTTTAGAAGTAGACATATTAACTTCTAGAAGAATTTTTCATAGACAGATTGACATATAGCACGAGAAAACTCAAGCACCCACCCCGACAGATGCCTATGCCTGGGGCTGAGCAGAATATTTCTCATTCTTCAACATTGGTCGCAATCAAACGAGGCACATTATGCTCTAAAAATTTATCTTTCAAAACTTCTACACTTCCCATTTAATTCTGATTTTTAACATACCAAAAGAAAAATTATTTGTAACTTACCTGATGAAGTTGATGGTTCTCACTCTTATTTAGAAGAAATACTTAAAACTGATCAGCATCTGGACTGGGATCTGCAAGTTTTTGTAATATAAGTTTGAGAAAAAATTTGTCAGTTGCACATTAACTGGCAATAATGTTCATTATATTTTTGATCAAATATTTTACTCTTTTCTATCTATAAGAGAAAACTTACATTTTTTAAATACATATTTATGAAAATGTACAGTGTAAATTTCCTAATGTATAGAACATTCATAATGTCATAGATAAATTCTATATCAAATTGAATATTTGAGAGATTCTTATCCACATTAAATTTCATTTCTAAAACAAGTGTACTATTTATCCTGTAAAACATTTCACTTATATTGAAGATTGAAATTAAAATTTGTGTCAAAATATTGATTTCATTAAATCTATAAACTCAATGAAATATTTTAAAAGACAAGTAAATTTTAGACTAAAAAAAATATTTGAAAAAATTTATGAATTTTTCAATATTTTTAAACCTGAATGTTTTATAGAGCAGCTATATTTTCCACACAATTATCATATTAGATGACATATGCTTTGATTCTTATTTTAAGAAATATGCTTTATCAAGTTGATATTGATGGTTTAAAAACCTAACTTATGCAAATTTGTTGTAGAATAATGAGTTTGATTGCATTTTGATCTAGTTTTGTAGGCATCATTGTAAAGCCATAATTATACAAGAGGGAACACAAACCAAAGTATATGAAATAGTTGTATGCATACTTTAAGAGGGAAAACTAAATAATTTAATAAAATAAAAATAATGCCTTCATTGCTTAAATTTTTGCTATTGTATGAAATTCTCATCCATCCCTTGTGGTAGAAACTAGTTTTTCTTTAAAATATATTTTCCCTTTATTTTTTAAATTATGTTATTTTAATGCAATTGTTATAAGCTTTAAACTCAACGCACAAGAATATCATACAAGTAGATCAGATTTTTGATAATTTCAATTATAGGAACTGTTTTTTTCACTTAGAAACAATAGAATTTATATTTAATGGTTTAAAAAACAAATACCTATGTTAGAACTTAAATGAGACAAAACTGTGAGAAGTTATTCATTATATATTTTTTCATTTTGATTGTGTTTTGCACACAAGAGCCAAGCTATTCTTTTTAGGAAGTGCGATGCACATTTAAATGTATTTTAAAAAATCCATAATATAATAAAAACCAATATTACCATTTTAAAAATGAAAGAATATTTACTGAATAAAAAATGCACAACATATTCACGTGCTTCAGATTATTGGAAGTCAGAAATAATTCTATCATTTTGATATTTACATTTGTGATATTATCGCATCAAAATTTGTAATTTTATCTGGACTAACTCATTCCACGTATAACAATTCCACTCTTGGGAAAATTAAACTGTAAACTTTACAGAAAAATAAAAAATTTATATTATATTATAGAAAATAGCCTATTAATAACTCTTAAATAACAACATTATAATCCACAGTGTGGATGGGAAGAAATACCTGTAACAAGTATTTTGTAATCAGTATTTGAATGTAACAACCTGTAATCAGTACTTTTTTTTCCAAATACTCAGTACTTCCAGTAACAAAGTCAGCGAGAGTTCGAGTATCCTCAGACAGTTGCAGGTGCAATGTACTTGACCAGTTTCTAAGACTGAGCGAGTACGTGAGCACGTACTTGTTACAAAGTAATCAGCGAGTATGTGAGTACGTGGTTGTTACAAAGTAACAAACAAGTACGTGAGTACGTGGTTGTTACAAAGTAACAAGCAAGTACGTGAGTACGTGGTTGTTACAAAGTAACAAGCAAGTACATGAGTACTTGCTTGTTACTTTGTACTTGCTTGTTACTTTGTACTTGCTTATTACTTTGTACTTGCTTGTTACTTTGTACTTGCTTGTTACAAAGTAATTAATGTACATTGCGCTCTGTCATTGGCCAATGACAGAGCGAGTACAAGTAACAATATCATCGATATATCGATGCAAACGGATGAATCATGAGATTATGGTAGTTTCTTATGGTAGGGAGGCTGGGTGGGAGAAGGGAAATGACAGTTGGTTTAACTGGGTAAATAGAAGAGGGATACTTGGGAATTGAAAGATTTCTTTGGGTTGGAGAGGGAGATATGAATTTATATTGCGAAATAAAATACGCATGTACTTTTATTTCGTTTCAGTGATTGTAGTTCTTTTTCAAATATATGACGTTTTTTTAAATATAAGAAAAGCATGGTATTCTTGTTATGTATTTAGCAATTTTTATTAACTTTTATTTTTGTTATCATTTCTTTTAAAAATTTTATTTTATGAACATATATAACATATTTATTTAAACCTTAAATAAGGTCAGATTTCTTAAATTAAAAAAATATTTAAATTATATAAATCTGCTTACATACTTCCATTGTTATTTTTACTATGCATATTTTTTATTATAATTCCATATAAATATGTTTATTTTTTATTCAACCATGTTTTAGTTTCACTATATTTTACTGTAAATATACAGAATTTAAACTTTTATAAAATTTGTTCTTTTGTATTTTTTACCATACGATTTATTTTTATTCAGATAATGAGAATGTTGATTTAAAACTAAAGAAGGTAGTTTATTCATTTTAGTTTAAAAATTCGAAATGAAAAAAAACTTTAATTAAGTTAATTTTTACCTTATCTTTATTTATACCATCATGTGTTACTGTCATGTTTATTTCTTAAATTATGGATTGATGTAAATAAAATGTATGTATTTTTGTTCCTCCATTTTTTATTAAACGTTGTTTCTTAATATTTTACCTTAATACATTATAACATTTAGATTATTGGTAAAACTATTTTACATTTTTTGATAGTTATTGAAATTTTATTCAACTATATCTAATATAAAATAATTATGTTTACTTAAACATTATTAATATATTAATTATGTTAATACATTAATAATGAAAACTATAGTTTTAATTGCAAAGCTACTTTATTTAACCATAAATTGATTAAGTTTCAGAAAGCTGAAACAAGTTATGTGAGTTATTGCAATTTTTATTTTAGAAAAAACTGGTTTATCTACTACATAAAAATATAAACAAGTAAACGTCTTTTATAACAAAAATTATTATCTATTGTACATAAAAAAATCTTACTATGTTTGTCTCGTTAATGTTTAATTATAGAAAAATAAAGGAAATTAAATTTTTGTTGATTTTTCTGATTAATTGCTGTAATTTTGTAAGTAAAACCTCTTTGCTTAATGTAAAATAAAACCTCTTTGTAATTGATTCGACTTCCCACTTTACAATTCTTTGCAAAATATTTACAAGTTAATTATAAAAATTCATTTACATAATTGGAAAGTCTTACTAAATTCTAATAAAAAATTAAGCTGATTAGGTTGAAAAATTGAAATTATATTATCTCATCTAATTTTATATTTTAATTAACATTGGAAGTCTTTGAAAATTACGATTGAATAATTGGAAAATTTACTTATAACACACATTAATTCTGAAAATAAATGCAAATAATAAAATGTCATGATTTTTATATTGAATGAATTACGTTTAAGAAGCTTTAGAAATTTACAATTTTTTTTACAAAAAAAAAAAAAATCAGTTTGTAGATAAACAGTTTATATTTCTTTGCCTCATACTAGAAATTAAAGCATTACAAGAAAAACAAAGACTTGCCATTACTGAAATGTTGCATAAATAATAAGAATTATTTTTATAGATCTTTTCATTAATATTTAAGTGAATGCTTATTTATAAATGATAATAATTTAAATTAACATTAATTATATTAATTAATTTTATGGTTTTATATAAAATATTATTGATCTACTTATTTAGTTTTAATTAATTATGAATTTATTTATTATTAATTTAATTTTTATTCAATTTATTAATAAAATTTTAAACAATTTGTCATTATATTTTAATCCGATAGATGGCAGTACAAAGAAATTGTAACAAGTACGAAATGTAATTGGTAAAATACTTGTTACTTTAAAAGTAACTGTACTCAGTACGTACTAAGTACAGAAAAAGTAACAAAGCCCCATCCCTAATCCACACGCTCCAAAAGTAGAGATGGCCGTTATTTAATGGAACTGTTATTTAAAAACCGTTATCAACAAATAACCGTTAAATAAATAACGCGTTCTTCAAAAATTATGTTATTAAGATAACGTTTCTTTTTTCCTTAACTGCTGAAATCGTTCCTGTAATGGTAACTTCTCAAAGTCATTACGGTATAGTAGAACGTTTCTACATTATGTTATTTTGTAGCGTTAAAGCTGTTCTCATTGTTTTGTAACGTTAAAGCTGTCCTCGTTTTTTTGTAACGTTAAAGCTGTTCTCGTTGTTTTGTAACGTTAAAGCTGTTCTCGTTGTTTTGTAACGTTAAAGCTGTGCTCGTTGTTTTGTAACGTTAAAGTCGTTATCGTTGTTTTGTAACTTCCGGAATATTAAAAATGTTCTCGTTATTTTGTAACTTTAAGGCCGTTATCGCTATTTTAGAACTTCCGTAACTTTAAGGCCAAAATCGTTGTTTCGCAACGAAATTTTAAGTTGTTATTACGTTGTTTTGGTTTCTAACATTGACATTGAGTTTTCTCGGGAACACATTCCAAGCTTTTGCTTGGCCCGTTGCGTTGCTTAGCAACTAAGGGTGTATACTTTTCGGTTCCTCACTTTGATGAAGGAAAGTTAACTGAAAAGCGGATGCATGAATAAATATATTTCATTTTAAAAGAGATTAAAACATTTGTAAAAATGGGGAATTTTAAAAATACATTTTATGTTAATATTTTACGGGCATTTTATTTATTTTCAGCCTTTATTTATAATTTTTTTGAATTTTTGCAAATTTTTTATTAAACTGAAACATTTTTTTAGAAACTTGAAACTATGTTCGCATATCAAAGCAAACGTGAAATATTTTAAATTCAATTTCAAATTTCGGGAATTAATTTTCATAAATTAAAAAGATTAAAAGAAGAAACTAACGTACCATTCGATAAAATTTGGATCAAACTAATACAATATACATATATATAATTAAATTTGAAATTTACTTTAAGAATTAATATATTGTAAAAATAATTTTTTGACACTTATAATTTTTTTTATTTATTGAGAAAGCATCAACATAATTTTTTAAAATTAATTTATATAAATAAAATTTTAATTATTTTAAATGATAATATACTTGATTACAATAAAATAATATTCTTAATGTAATAATTTTACAGTCCTAAAAATGTATTTGATGTACTGGAATAAAAGAATTGCATCATATTTCTTGTAGAAAGCCATTTATAAAATTTGTTTTGAAATAAAAAGTATTATTGGTGTTAAGTAATTAAGAATCATGATAATAAATGTTGCAATGTATATAATTATATTAAATTAATACATGTATATTTGTAAATGTAGTTGTATTTATTTAATATTTGAAAATAAAATCACAATAAAATTAATATCCTACGTATTACAGCAGCAAATTCTAAATTTTCATCACTTATTTTTCAGGTTAAGTTGTAATTATGAGGAAAAAAATTGTTCATTTAAAGATCTTTTCTGTAGTTTTATTCCTATCTAATTTCAATAAAAATCTTTAAATATAATTAGCTCTACTCATGCCATAGAGTTATATCTTAAGGCCATTGTGAACTGGACAGTTTACATTAAACATTTGAGCAATATACATTTTACTAGCACATTTCAAATTATCTTTCCAGTACATTTTTAACAGTATTTATACATTTTTTCAGTACATTTTTAACAGTAGATATATAATTATAGTTATATTATTTCTTTATGTGGATACTATTTTCTGTATTTTTAATGTGTGTTATTTCTCTATATATAACCTATGATATTATATCATTATTTTAAACATACATGTCTTTCAAGATAAGTGTCTGAGAGTTTTCCAAGTTTACTCCCTTGCCTAGACATTTGCAGTCTATTTATTTAAGACATTACTTTAAACATTTACATATTAAAGAAACTTTTCTTCAATTAATTTTCAAACGAATAAGAATTACATTAATTTGAAAGACTATAATAAGTAAATAACTATGGAATTTTATATAACATATATTCCTCAGCAATCATAAAAAGAAATGACAAGTAATAACTGTTTTTATAGTATGTAAAGTAAAAATATTAATTCTGTTTATTAATTTAATTTATTTGAGTTCTTATGATATCAAAAGAAACTTGCAGATCAAACAATACAAATTAAAAAGTTTATTAGTTCTTCATTTACAACAAAAACTTTTGTATAAGCAAATAATTTTAAAAACTGTAAATTTATGTATTGTGTCAATAGTAAAAAACTGCATCTGAATTATTTACTGTAGTAATGTGTTTATCTATTTTACAGAAGCAATTTTCATACATTTTTATTTAAAAATACTGTTTAATTGTTAGTACTTTAAATTCACACGCACACATTTTATTAATACAACATACCTCTCTTATTTTTACTTCTCCATGAGGAGTAATTTCATATAGTAAAAATATTTAAGATAAATACACAAATGGAGCATATAGAACAGTGAAATCATGTATATGAAGTAAAATTCTATAACTTATCATAAAGGCAAATTCCTATATTCGAATATTTTCTCGTAGGTACTAAATATTCTGATTTACATATACAATTCTTTATTTTTAAAGAAAATATTTTTTTCTATTTATGTTCATAAATATGTAATTTTATAGTATATGACATCTGAATAGATCCGATTTTCCTTTTATTGCATAGATTTATATGAAAATTAAATTCAATTAAAATGTTTAATATTGAAAAAGAAATTTATATGAAATAGTAAAATATAATTAATTATTAAATATAAGTTAGTTTAATGTATATCGCTGGTTAAATTATCATTAAAATGATTTCACAATTTGAAAACTGTGGGTTCGATACTGATGTTACCATAAACAATGATGGATGGTAATCTTTGGATATTGATTAATCGCATGGTATATTTATAAGTTGATAAGATAGTAAAATTAAGAAATTTCGATCAAAATTCAACTTTTTAATTATATTGTGTCTCTAATTAGAGAAATACTTTTTTCAAGAAGATATATTTTAAGATTTATTCGAGCATAAGTGATATACTCAATAGTAATCTTTAGTGTAAAAGAAACATCAGTTAAAATTTATAAGAATTTATAATAGAAATTACATTGAGGAATAAATTAAATTCATCTTGTGAGACACTGAATTATGCTTGGTTTAAAAAAAAAATCAAATTTAGACATATTTTATACATTAAAGTAATAAAATATATTAATAAGGAGTTAAGATCATTGGGAAACAAATTATGTAAATACACATTACTTAAGAATTTTTAACTGAAAAAAAATCAATTGACAGTAAAAAAAATTATAAATCTTTGAATAATGAATAATAAATGAACAATTAATCCATTGCAATTATTTAAAAAAATAAGTAAATGAAAATCATTCTAGACTTAAATGTTAAATTTCCGTATAATAAAGTAGGAAATTATTAAAAAATTGATTAAAGAATATAACAAAAATCATTAAAATTTCTTTCAGTAAGTGATTTTCGATGCTCAGTCACTAAAATTCACCTTACACCTCATTTCCTCCAAAAACCAGTTTTGTCACCCCACGAAAGCTTCCTTTCGCTCCATAGAATTTGCAAGAAGGCCAAAGGGAACGGATTTCTTGGAATAAATTTCCAAAAAGCCGTTATTTGATAACGCTTTCTAGAACATGTCATTTCCTTGAAACGTAACGTTGATAACTAGTTATTCAAAAATAACTGCTTTTGCCATCTCTACTTTTGGACCAAAAGTACTGACGGCGTCCGATGCCGATGACACTCGACTTCAGTACAAGCGTCTCGAGACCGGGCCCGGAACGTCGGCTCCAAATGGGAATTCTTACGCATGCGCACTTGAAGAGAGTAGTTGCAATAATTTGGCGGTGTAAAATGTGACTGTTGTTCAGACTTAATATTAGTAACCCTATGTTTTCTTATTTCCCGGTCTAATTTGAAACGAGGTTCGTGTTAGTCGATTTGTTTATATATGTTTGCAAGTTTTAATATTTTTTCGAAATATGAAGGAAAAGCGGAATAGTTTGCTTATATCTTAGCACCATATTTAAAATAGAAATAGATAACAACTTTATTTGTATTTTTATGGTACTGAAGACAGTTATTTTTTCGCAGATAAGGTGGATGTGATAATATGAAAATAAGAAAGAAGTGTGAATTGCATTATCACGTTTCCTTCTTATTTCTGTATTCCAATGATAAAATTAATTTGACTAAATTGTTTTTTGCTAGAGAGGAAAAGATCATGTAAACGCAATACACACACATCCATTGTTTTTATAATACAAAGAAATTATATTCCTGATGAATTAATTAACTAATAATTTGTTATATGCATAAAAATATAACAATACTAAATCAATACATATTTCTAAAGGAAAACGGAAAGCGTAGCTCTGAAATCCGCCATGTTTAACAATGAGATAAACTTCCTAGCCAGAGAAACTTATCGCTTTCTTTACATCGCCAAGTCACTGAATCAGAGCCAAAATCTTCTGGGAGCCGAGGCTCCGGGCTCTGGCTCGAGACGCTTGTGACTTCAGTGATTGGACGAGAACCGATATTTCCATCATGGTTTGGAGTGGAGTGGTTGCCGACTGGCTGGTTGTAGAGGTTCCTGGATCGTCAGTCCTCTACCCTCTTTACTATCTGCAGTATGCTAGAACTATAGCTTATTCTGATTGGCTTAAAGTATTTCAGTGCATTTAGGGGAAGGGGCTTATTTGTTATACGAAAAATTACAAATATCTTTACATAGTTACATTTAAATTTAAGTAATTATTTATTAAAATTATTTATCATTAGAATTATTTTTAGTTATTCAATCATCTAAATAATTGGTATACAAAAATTTAAAATTAGAGAAATTGGAAAAATTGAGATTATTGCACATGCATGAGCATGTACAAGTTTGCACAGAGACATATTGAAAAGAAAAAATAATATGAGTGTTAGTTTGTTAATCATAGTATAGTTTATATATATTTGTCAGTCCAGTATGTAGAGGAACTGAGAAGCTTGATTGGTTGAACTATAGGTTAGCTTACGATAAAAAACTGTTTTGGAGCTCATAGGCTATAGCTCGCATTGGATACAGTACATATACAATATCTTAATTCTTTATACATAGAAATGCTACATATATAATTGCTATATAGATTTAGAATATAATAAACATATTGACATAAAAATTATGTTCATAATTATTTCCTAAAAAATGACAAATAAAAATTTAAAGACATTTTGAAGAGCAGTGAAGCCCAATATATCATGAATCATAGCTTTATTTGAATGCATACTTTTTGAAAATATAAAGTTAATACAGAACAATGGCTTAAAATGTATTATTTCTATAAACAAAAAATAACTAATTCTTTGTTTCAGATAGCAATTCAAAGTTCAAATAAAAAGCAATTTTTATAGTTAATAATTAGTTAGTTGGTTTGATAACAGTTCTCAAATAACAGTTTCTTTAAATAACAACTACTTTAAGTTCGAAGTGAAAAAAAATCGCATCCATCCCAAGGAACTTTCTAGAATCGGGGAGGCCCCGTAGATGGTAGAGCGTGTGCTTGCGGAGTAATAAGTAAAAAAGTCGTATCTTATTTTGGTGATTAATATTGGGAGTGACTAATTCATTATACAGTAACATTTGCTTTTTAAAATTAATAGTAAGTACATTTGACCAGTATTTGCATAAAATATTCTAAAAAATTTATTTAATCTACATAAAGATGTTCTAAAAACTCATCTTGAATGTAATACCTGTAAAATTACTAATCACATTACGAACTTAAAATTTTTTGATTTTGTATTGAGAAATTAAATTTTAATTATAAGTTACTGTACGTTAATATGATATATTACTATAATAATCCCTGCATACAAATATGTCAGTTTATATCATTTTGCCTTTATATGAATTTCTTGGTGAGATAATACAAAATACTTTTCAATATGGAATTTATTATTTACTATCGATATCTTTTTAATTGTGAAAATTCCATAACTCACATTTATGCTATTGCAAAATTATGAAGCAATTTGTATGTAGTCTTATGAAAGCGCTCTTATCGTATTAAGAAATTTCCATACTGATAAGAAATTTTTAACTGTAAATTACTTATTATTTTAAAGCCACTCTAAATTTCTGATACGTTCGATATAATATTAACTCACCGTTAAATATTCTATTTTGTTTTTAAACAATTATTAAAAAAGTTGAATTGAGTAAATTTAAACACCATTGTTATCAAACATAAGTTAATTATCAGCTTTATCTTAGTTCTGTAATTCATACGTATTTAAATTTATTAATACTTATAGTATGTAAACAACTGCTGGGTACCATGTTATGTGCAAGTTTTCATGAATATTGTTCTCTAATTTACCAAGCACTGATACCCAACATATACAGTGAGTAACAAAAGTCTATGTACACACTCTGTATATTTTGCACATAACTCATAATTTCGAAAACTCAATTTTATTTTTACAATTATTTCTCATAACAACTCAGAATAAATAATTAAAATTATCAACATATTTGTTAAAATGCAATGAAAATAACAAAAGTTTCAAATTATGTAGTCGTGAAAGTCTGCATACATTAAACTCAAATTTTTGGCAATAAACAGAAATAAAAATACCATTAATACTTGGTAGGCCCTCCCTTTGAAGCAATGACTGCCTGCATTTGGTTTGGCATATAATTCACCAGGTTCTTTGTTGTTTCAGGTGAAATTTAGGATAAGACCTGCTCTATAGCCTTCTTTAGGGTTATGACGCTGGTAATGGGTTGTTTTATTTTTCTATCGACTTCCTCCCAAATGTGTTCGATAGGTTTAAGGTCTGGGGACTGTGGAGGGGAATGCAACTGTTTGGGCGTCTTGTAGAGCAGCCATTCCTTCACAATCTTTGATGTGTGCTTAGAATCATTGTTATGTTGGAAGACAAAGTTGCTTCCAAGTTCCAATTTTCTGACTGATTCATGTAGGTTGCCTTGCAAAATCTTCAGGTATCCAAAATGATTCATAGTACCGTCGATGAAAACCAGATTTCTAACTCCAGCTGCTGCCATGGCAACCCAAACGATCACACCGCCTCCACCATGTTTTATAGTGGGAGTAAAATTCTTGGGGTTCATTTCTGTGTTTTTTTCCTCCAAACTTTTCCGTGGCCATCGCTTCCAAAAATGTTTAGCTTGCTCTTGTTGGTGAACAAAACTGTTTTCCAAAACTCAAAATCCTTGTCTATATGTGCAGAAGCAAAGGCAAATCTTTTCTTTCGGTTTACAGATGATACGAATGGTTTCCTTCTGGGAACTCTGCCATTGTAGCCGGCCAATCGAAGCATTCTACGAACATTTTCTGGGTGTACCTGCTTTCCAATTTCTGTTTCAATTTGATCCGCTAATTTTGGGGCACTAATTTATGGATTTTTCTTCACTTTTCTTACTATGGCTTTTGCTTCTTGATCATTGAGCTTCCTTGGACGACCACATCAAGATTTGCTGAGCACATGTCCGCGTTTTACAAAGTTTCTGTAGATTGTTTGCACAGTTGACTGACTTTTGTTTACAATTTTGGCAATTTCGGAGTAAGATTTCTTTTCACATTTCAATTTTACTACCAAATTTCGAAATACTAAGGAGAAATCTCTCCTTTGTGAGGTTCAGATTTGTGTGCTTTTATCAATTTGCAATAAGGTAGATTCAAATATAATAACAAATGCATTTATCATAAGTAGTAAATTTCTGATATATAGTTAATAATTTTATTCAATGTGTTTCTTTTGCATTTATTGTTTTTTTTATTTTGGTCTAGATTTGGAGAATACCATTATGGCTGAAGATTTTGATGTTGAAGCTATGTTGGAAGCTCCATATCGAAAAGAGGTATTTATTCTTAAAATTAATGATAAGATGTTAAACTGTATTTATATTTGTAGTGAAACTTTCAGAATATTCAACATCTTAAAAATAATATTCTTACTCTGTCTTGTAGAATGAACTGATTGGTCCCTGTTCCAATGGATTACTTAGCCAAGGTAGTATGCATTGCCAAGGCTATTGAAGTTAAGCTTTTAGTTGTATACAATACAACTGGCTTTACAAAATGGGGCATCATTAAACTTGGCTGGATAATTAAATTTAATAAATTCAATTTGAACATGCAAAATGAAACATACTTGCTTAAATGTCATCCAATATTAAACATTTAAAAATCATTTATTTCCACTTGTATAGTCATGAAAGTGTTTGATTTGTATATTGTTTTATAATTTTATTATATTTTAACTGCTTCATTATAATATGTTGGCATAATGCTACATAATACAATTTCACTTGATCTCAACATTAATGATTAAATTTTTAAACCAAAATTAATTGATAGTATTCAAATTCTAATACATATATTTTATGCTAGGTAAATAAATTTTGTGAGGTGAGATCACATAAACAATTTTATTAAAATTTTATTTAATATATTTAAATAACTTCCTTCTATCCTTTTTTAGAGATTTGGTAATCTTAAATAAAAAGCTGTGTTCTAATTGTATATAGGAGTTTTTTATTAATTGATCTAATGTTATTAGTTCATTTGTAATTTAATCTAGGTTTATATGGATTGACGAGTAAGAAGGTTATTCAATGAAATTGAGTAAGAACTAAGATTCTTATAAAAAAAATATTTATCCAAATTAAGGTGAAGCTTCTTAAGTTTTAAGAATATTGGATAACTGATTTACTTGTAGTCCTACAAATTTTCAAAAATGTTTTCAGGTTTGCAATACTAATAATCTTATTGATTTGCATTGATTTTGAAATGTAGAAAAGATGCTTGAATGTCAGGCACAACTAATTTTTCAATTAAAAATTTCATTTTTTTATGTATTTCTATAGAATTCATAATTTAAAATGAAGATTTTTTATTGGTTTGAAAAATAATTTCTGAATTTTCAAAATTATTTAAATTTTTTTATTTTTAATTCTTTACTCCACAATTGTTTTTCTTTTTAAAAAATGCTCATTTAAAGTAATTTATATGAACTTACTGTTATTAGAAATTAAGTATAAAAACAATTTATATTTAATTTAAGAGATATTTAATTTATAGAGAATTAAAAAATATTCTGAAATTACCATAAAGTTTTCAATGCATGAGTATTTTAAAATGTCAAATGTTCGTGATAATTATAAGTTATCAGCTAATTTTATGCTATTTTATTGTTTAATATTTTTAGTAAAACATGAAATAGGTAATTATTTCTTGGTCCTAAGTATAATTTAAAAAAATCTTTGTTACACTTATCTGATATTGGTATTAAATTGTGTGGAAATGTTTTAATGTCTCCTTTTTGATATTATTTTATCCTATTCCTTATAAAGATTTTAAAGTTTTGCTATGTCGCATTATTTAAAACTGTCAAATAATATCAAAAAGGATCATTTTTTAAAATTTTGTTTGTCTTAAAATATTCACTCACGAAAGTTTTAAAGGTTGGTAGTCAAAAAGCAAATTTATTGGTTTCTTTTTTATAGATAAAAACTGGAATCTTGTTCGAAATCTTCATACCTGATTATAAAGAGCTATTAAAACCAAAAGGTTTGTTTTAAACAACAAAAAAATTCATCCTATGTTCTTGAGGAAATTCCGATTTTTGTATGCATATTTTTTAGGTAGCTTCAACTCCACATCTGGGTTTGGTGCAATAAAAGGAAAATCAAGACATTCCTGCAAAATTTATCTTTTTCATTTAAATACAGTTGTTTACAAAAAGATTTATTTGTTATTAATGGTTTTGTTTGAAACCTGATTTTTTAATTTATTTAATATAATTCTATACTTTTAAATGGGTAGTGAAATTTTCAGCTTGTACTTTTTATATAGCAGAAAAAAGTAACTTACCTGATCATTTTTGATCATCCTTTTTCTTAATTTAGGTAGCTTATCTTCACATATAATCATCCTGGGCTTTTATTTTGCAAGATTTTTTGCTAAAAGATCCAGCATTAACTTTTAATATATAAAATGTTTAATGCTAATGTTGTCCAGTGACTATTTTCTCAACATATAGACACAGCAATATATATATAAGTAGTTTCAATCACCTAAACTAGGTAACTTACAAAAAAATTGTGGATTTAAATAATGTCTTATAAAAATTCTCAAACTACTCTTTTTTAGAGTTGCTAAATGATAATTTTTTAACATAAATTCACATACTTATGCAAATTTCGTTTAAAAAATTGAAATCTAAGTTATTGAACACTGGATTTCTAAATTTTTCAATCAAATTATGTTATTTTTAAAATGATGTATAAATCTTATAAATTTGTTGGAAATCATAAGCCTTTCTATTGCTTTGTACATCATTTCATTTTTCATTGTTATACAACTCCAATTTTAAAGGGCTTAGCCAAATTTTAATTAGTTAGTTTTGTACAAAATAGCAATGTTTATGTTTAGAAATTTTATAAAATATCTGTTGGTATGCAGATGCTATATTTATTGCCTGTTATAGTAATTCGTTTATTGATTTCAGTGACATTTAAAAATATTTCAATATTTTTGCAAATGTAATTATGTCCAGGTATATTGGTTGAGGAAATAGTCTACTGTCACTGACAGCAATAAAATGTCTTGAATATTTAAAAATAGCTTAAATTCCTAATATATATTTATAATATTCTGTTGATTACTTTCAATGTTTTTTTTTTTTCCTAATGCTTTAACTTTTTACAGGATGATTCTGAAAGATATAGTAGTGGTCATACAGCTGATAAAGAAAATAGAAGGTGTGTAACTGATATTCTTTGTTCTTTTGCAGTACATTAACATTTTGAAATTTGTTTCTTTAATTATTTAAAGCATTATTTTTTAATTTAAAAATTTCTGTTTTAATAAATTTTTGTAATTTAGGAGCAGTGCTAAGAAAAAAAAGAGAAGTAGAAGCCGAAGTCGAGGTAGAGATGGTAAACGTAGCCGAAGTAGGGACCGTCGTAGTCGCAGTAGAGATAGAAGAAGTAGGAGCAGAGATAGAAGGCGACGAAGCAGAAGTAGGGATAGGAGACGGCGCAGTTACAGTAGAAGCCGTCGTGATCGTCGTCGCACAAGGTTAGTTAATTTTGTTGTAAATTTTAAATTCAATGAAATAGTAATTTTTGTAGTTTAAAGCTTTTTAGTTTTAATTTGCTTCCTTTCAGATGACTGGACAATTTCAATTTTGTTGATTTATTGTAATTTTTTCTGTCCTAATTGTCATTTATTTGTATATTACAATTATACTGCAAAAATATTCTGCCCTGTTCCTAGACATACTCTAAAATTGATCTCTAGTATTATAGTATTGAGATGTAGTTAGAAATATATTTTACATGCGCTTTTAAATTTTGTCTTTACAAATTTGCTTCAAATAATTTTGATTTAATAAGTTATCTAAATAATTTTATATTAAGTCAACAAATATTGGTTGGCTTTTGTTTAGCATATCCTTTTGAAATACTTTAAAATTAAAAGCTAATCATTGATAAATATTAAATCTTCACCTTTTCTATCATTTACTGCAAAGTTTTGGTAAGCTTTTAAAGAATTTATTTATTTTTAATTTTTAGAAGCCGCAGTAGAGATCGTAGAGTGAGCCGTGATAGAAGGTCTAGATCTCCTCGTAGAGAAAGAAGACGGTAAGTTCTTTCCCGAGAAATTTTTTAGTGAAAATTACATTTATACAAAATTTTGTAAGCATAATTTTTTCTTTTTTCAGGCATCGTACTCGATCAAAAAGTCCTAGGTAAGATTTTTAATGTATTTTATTATTAAACTATCATTATATTAAAATGTTGTTTTGTATGTAGTAAAATAAAGTGTAAACTTTTAAGACTCAGATTTAACCTATAAATAATAACAGATGTCAAGCTTCAACTTACAATATTCATTTTCTTTCAGAAAACATTCTCCTCGAAGAAGCCCATTGGGGTAAGATTAAACATGTGTTTATAACTGATTTTTAAAATATTGTTATTATAGTAAAAAGGAATACTTATTTATTTTTTTTATTTCAGATCTCACACGCAGTTTTTTGATAGTCTTCGAAATAAGTAAGTTATTTCTTAACAATTAAGCTATGCAATTTGAAAAATGTATCAGTATTTGTAAAATTTATGTGCTGAAATCAGAAAACTTATGTTTGTTTTTAAGAACAAAATTTATTAGAATCAAAACCAAGATCAATAGCTTCGCTGCCAACTCTACTGATTTTATCGAGAAACTCCTGATTTTTCGTCATTTCTCCCGAATTAATGATAATGTATGAAAAAATACTGATTATTGTAAAAACAATCAACTTTTAACTCATTCTGAGATGAGAAAAAATTCTTTTCTCAAAATAAGAAAAAAATTTATTTCTAAAAAATATTAAGTCTGCAATGTATGAAAAAATAAATTGCTAAGTTATTCTTATTTGAAATATTTTTTATGGATAATGTATTTGATTTTTATTTTCTTAGAAGTATTTGTCACCAAATCAATTTTTTCAATAGTATATTTTAGGTTTTTATGCAATTTTATATGTCTAATATTTATAAATTGCACTACTATAGGCAAAATGGCTCTATAAAATTTATTGGGACATAAACGTTGATGTTTAATGTAGTGTATTCTTTAATTTTCATACTTCCTTTATGAGGTTGATGAATATGTGATTTTATAGTATTTTATTTTGTTTGGTTTATTTATGTTTTCAGAAATAGATTATTTCATTAATACTATTCTTCAAATTTACCAATATGTGAATCAGGGTTTGTACAACTTCTTGAAACTCCTGACATTTTTATTGGAATTTTTGTGAGAATATAATTTGAATATTTTAAAATTTTTAAGGAAATTGATCGAAAACTAAATTTAGCATTAGTTCTTAATGTTACCTCTAAATAGCATTCTTAACTGTTGACTAAAAGAAAGATCAGTTAAATAAAAGTTTCATGATGATCCAGTTCAGTCATGACCACATTTAATGTTTAGATTTATGGTCATAATCATGTGGTGCAATCAAGAGGGCAATTTTAATTGATTTTTTTCTATTTGCTTCTTTTATATTGTATAAAATTCACTGAATATAAATGTTTAAATATAAAAAATTTTAAGTTTAACCTTTAATGTGTGCAATATTTTTTAATTTTAAACTAAAGAACTCTAAAAATTGAATGTTATGATCCCACAGACAAGTAATATGTGAATTAAAAAATCTACATCAACCCATTTATCTGTGGGTGGTGGTCGCAAGGCGCAGCCAGTGCACGTCTAGGACCTTGAAACTTACTGAGTTAGTAGGTGGGGAACTTACCTTGTTTTGTGCGCGCTTTTAATAAATGATTATTGCAAACTTTTTAGATAATTTGTATTTAAAATGCAGTATATTAATTTTTTACAATATTTTATAAAATAAAGAGTAGGAAAAATAAAAAATTAAATATTTATATAATTTTGTTGCTATAAAAACACATTGATAAAAATATTTACACACAGTTAAATATAATGCTATTAGTTATTTTAAATTTAAATAAAAACTTTGCGTAAATACTATTTTCAATAAAAAATATGTATATTTATATTAAATTTAAAACACACAAAATACTACTAACTAAAAATTTCCGTACTAGCCTGGGAGTAAATGCAACATTCAACGCAAAGAAAAATCTGAAACTGAAAAGTCTTTCTGAAACAAATAGCGAAAGCACGTGTCCACTGGGGATATAAAGTTCACATGTTGTTTACAAGTAAAATGACCCTATGATTCAAATCCCCCTCCTCCATACTCCTTAACACTCTAATTCCCAGTCATAATAAATACTCCGTCCTTTGACAGCCTGTGGGTGCCGGCCATGTTTATATAGTCTGCTCTTCACGTAAGTCGTGTTCTAGCTGCACTGTGCAACCCTTTGGAACTTCCCTCAAAAAAGGAAAGTTTTTTACATGTCTAGTTCAAATTACTGCTGCATTTATATTGTTTATGACAGACATGACGGTATAGGACAAAAGAATTTTTGATATTTATCTTTATTTACATTAAATAAGTAGGTAATTGTGTGTAAAAAATGAACATTAAATAACGCCATATTGAAAGGAGTCCGACCTGAAATTATTTGGTACTGCCATCTGTTAGTGTTATTTAAAAGTAAAAGATATGAAATCTATAAAATTTAAATGAAAAATCGTGAAAAAAATCGAAAATTGGTGGTTTCTAAGATTTTAAGATTGTATTGATGAAAAATTTACTCTTATTAATGATAGAATAGATACTTTTCATTTTAACTCATCTTCAAATTGACAAAATTGTCTCTTATAGAAAATAGTTAATTTCCTTTTTATTATCTCTCATATTCAAGCTTCTGTTAAACATATCTTTTCTGTAAACAAAAATTTGATGGTAGAAAATTTAAATAATTGTGGCTAAGTGTGTGTGTGTGCATCCTTGATCAAATGCAAACATAGGTATCTACAATCATTTATGTAGACAGCTACTTATTGTACATATTAAGTCACTTAAATGCATGATATCTTTTTCTTTTATGAGAACCAGGTCTTGACTATTTTTATGGGCTATATTAATTCAATGAATATTTTCTGACTATTACCAAATAGACTTAAACTCTTACAAATTGTAAAAAATGATGTTAAATTCTCTTAACAATAAACTTTATATAAGAAAAAGCACTTAATCAGCATTTCTTATGATAAGAATTTAATTCTGTAAGGATTAACATTTGATTTTTTTTCGGGGGGAACATTAAAGTATCTTAATGTGATTTTAAGATAGTATCATTATCTGCATTCTTTTCAAATTTGTTTTCTGCTTATTTCTACTCTACTAGTAACTCTCATTGAGATGATAGCAAATTATTTCTCTGGTTATAATTCCTAAAATTTTAATTACATTTTAGATGTGAATGTTTGGGTAAAAATTTACACTCACCCTTGGCGACTATTTAAAAATCTCCTCCTAAACTTGATAACTGAAATCTTAACAAATATTTGATGCATTATTGGTATCTAACAATACGCTTAACTAATTTTGCTGGTGTAATTTTACAAAACTAACAAAGAATGCAAATATTTAGATTATCATACATCAATGGTAAAATAATAAATTCATATTCGCAAATATTGTGAAATTCATTTCATGGTCACCATTTAATTTATTATTAATTATATAAAGGAATAAACATACCTCTCTCCTGTTTACTTCTATCACTCCCTCTATTTCACAGCCGATGTCACGACTGCTGGCTCTGCTTCAGCTCTTTGTACAAAGTACACACAGTGATTGAATCAATAAGCATCATAAATTTATTTCACATATTCTTGTTCTTTTTTTTTCACTACACATACTTTGCAAGATTATAGTCTAGTTTATTTTTAGCTTTGTATGCAGCTATTTCACATGTTATTGCTCCCCACATTCCTTCAATTGTATTAATGTGGTCATCTGTACCTGGGTCCTTGAAATCCAAACCATGATTTACCTTCAGATGCACAAAGCCTTCAATGGAGAGACTGTCATATCGCTTCCAGCAGTCTGAAATTATTGTGGAACCAGAAAGAATAAACTCTTTGATTTCACTCTACATGTGTCAGACATTTTATCCACAACTTTCATAGAATATTTACCTATCTCACTTTCATTCTCCCCAAACATCCATTTACCTTCAACATGTTTACCTTGATTAAATTTACATTTACCAAATTTACTCTTATCTATCTCAACAATCACATTGCTTCCACCCAGTTTCATGCTGTTTTCAATCATTTCTTCCACCTAAATTTCATACCTACCTTAGGCATGCCCCATGCATCTGCCATCACAAATATTTCAAGAACAAGTGAGGTGGGGAAAAAAACTCAGCGGAGACGACATGGTCAAACTAAAATTAAATATGTCATCCGTGGTTCCATGCTTTTGACAAATAGGGTTGCTGAAGTTCCGGGTTGTGGGGTTGCCAATTAAAGTTTTCTCCAAATTTGGAATCAAGGGTGACCGTTCAGTAAATCTCCGTCGAATGCTTGTAATGATTTAGAAATTCAACATGAAATACAAGTTGGTTAAATTAGTTTTAAAAAATAGCTGATTCTCATGTAATTCCATGAGAAGTAATCACTCATTGCTTAAGAATTCTGTAATTGTAAAAAAAAAAAAAAAAAAAAAAAAAAGAAAAAAGAAAGAAAGAAAGAAAATGTAAATGCAGAGGCAAACTTCCTTTGCCACTGCATGTCTTTACTTATATTTTTTATTTGTTTGTTTATATAAAGTTGAGACTGTACCACATGTTTTTATTGATCGATATGCTTGATAATCAAGCAATGTTCCTACTTTATATTGAAAATTTCTCTCATGTTTTATAATCTCTAGTTTTTAAGAGGTTTTTTTTGTCAAACAAATAAATATTTTTACATAAGAAACTTTCAATGTGACTCATTAATCATTATGATTAAAATTAATTTTGCTATCAAATTTTTTTCAAACTATTTCTAATTAGTGATATATTTCTATGATTTTTTGTACTAGACACAAAACTATTTCTAGACCAGGTTCTTTGTAAATATACAATATGGCTGGTTTATAAATAAAATTTTACAACCTTGTAAATGAACTGATATTTATTTTTTACTTGGTGTCTATGGTTAAAAAGTAAAATTTGATCTCTTTTCACATGAACGACAATTGTTTAATAAGGTTTTTATATTTGTTTTACCCTTTGTCAGGATTAATTTTTGCCAAGCAGATAGCTATTTGATCAACACTTACTTAATATGTATATATCCATAGAGGTTTGAATCCACTAACTAATAGGTTTCATTTAAATGTTTAGATTTCTGATATTGGTGTGTTCTATGTCACCTGACATTGGCAATTATAGTTTTTGGAAATCTATTGTAAGCTGTAGATCCCAGTCTAATTAACTAATAAGTGCAAAGAAAGTACCATTGTCTTACACATGAATCAAATTATCTTTGTCAAATAAACCCTAGATTGTAAAAGGTTGCAATGTGATAGCTTAGTAGCTGTTTTATGTAAATGGTATTTTCTTTCTAATAAACTGGTAAACAAAGAAATATAAAGTTTGGGTGCAACTGTATTTTGACTCTTGCTGTTATCAACATATTTGCAAGGGTCAGAATTGTCCTTGCTGTGTGTGTCTTGAAATGTTCTTATTTTTCAAAATAAATCCTAAAACTCCTAAATTTAAATGAAAACCAGTGACACTGGAAAGACAACCTATAGAATTTGTTTTTAAGTTTTCTTTTGCAGGTAAGGAGTGGTTATTTCATTATAAAATTAAGATTTATTGTGCTTTTTGGTTGTACAATCTTTTGTTCTAAAATGTTAGTTGATAGTATTCAGTGCAGTAATTCTTTTCTCTTGTATTGTAGCCTACCTAATGATGATATTAGTCCAGAAGACAGGGATTTACGAACAATATTTTGTATGAGATTGTCACAAAAAGTACGGGCTCGTGACTTGGAAGAATTCTTTTCATCTGTGGGACCAGTAAGCTAAATTTCTATTAATAATTATATATTTCTGTTAAATATTTTTCAAAATCTTAATATCATATTTGTATTTAGGTTAGAGATGTTAAAATCATCATGGACAATAAAACTAGAAGATCAAAAGGCATTGCTTATGTTGAATTTGCAAGTGTGGATTCTGTTCCTCTAGTAAGCATTTGTTTTAAATTCTTTGTTCTAAATATGAATCATGTGTGTATGTTTATGTTAAATCTAGCATTCTTAAAATTATGTAAATATTTTGAAGAAATCTCAATATTTAGAATTTCTCACTTAAATAAACTTTAGTATAATTAAATTTGCCTGAACTCGTTAAAGTAAAATAAATTTTATAAAATTTGGTTGCTGCAATTATGTAGTTTATCAATTATTATAAATACTAATTCCTGAAAATATAAAAATGCTTTAATTTATTTTCTAAGCCATTGACCAAAATATTTTTACATAAAACTCTTAAAATTTTCTTGACTATTCTTGAAATGAATTGTGAATTTCAGTTGCTAATATAGTAAATATTCTTTGCAGGCATTAGCTCTTAATGATACTGAACTCATGGGCTACAAAATTCATGTGCAGTTATCACAAGCTGAGAAAAATAGAGTTGCTGCTAGTTCAAGTTCAATGATAAAAGGAACAGTTGGACCAATGAGACTATATGTTGGATCACTTCATTTCAATATTACTGAAGAAATGTTACGAGGAATATTTGAACCTTTCGGAAAGGTATGGCTTTTATTTATTGAATGAAAATGTAGAGAAATTTAAATCGCATGGATGTATATATATATATATATATATATATATATATATATATATATATATATATCCACATTGAAATGCAATTTTATTTGCAAAAAGATACATTTACTTATAAATAAAATTATACTTTTGATTTTAGATTGAAAGAATTGAGTTAATTAAGGATACTGAAACAGGCAGGTCGAAAGGATATGGTTTTATCAGTGTAAGTAAAATTATTTTGCACAAATATTTAAGATCTATGTTTATGTAAACCTATTGAATTTGTTTTTAATATATTACCAAAAGTTTTTTCATTGTATTTTCTCTTCTCTCAAATTAATTTTTATAATGCAAAAAATATTTTTTTAGTATTATGATTCTGAAGATGCTAAAAAAGCTTTAGAACAACTTAATGGTTTTGAACTTGCTGGCAGACCGATGAAAGTTGGCCATGTAACTGAAAGAACTGATATTGCTCAAGGCCCATCCTTTTTAGATAGTGATGAGTTGGATCGAACTGGTATTGATTTGGGTGCTACTGGAAGGTTGCAACTGATGGCAAAGCTTGCTGAAGGTAATGGTTAAATGTTTTTTTTTTCAATATTTTCTACTTTAATGTGATTTGAAAAAAATGATCTAGCAATACATTCCTTTTTCTTCAAAATAAATAAATATGGTTTCAGTAATTTTAGTGTTTTGAACTATTACACATAGTTGATATTATTCACTTACTAGGCGAAATGTGGATTTTGTTATTAAATTGTTTGTCTAATTAATTTTTGTTTCTGTACATGAAGTGAAATTTCAGATTAAATTAATTTAAATAATGTTTACAGGTTTTTAACACTACTAAGTGGAAGTATGATAAGACTGTTTTATTTTAGAAATTGTATAGCCAAAACTATTTAAGTTTTGGCTATACAATTTCTGGTCTTTGTATATGCAAATGTGTTCTAAAATATTGAGAAAACTAGTTTTTATTGCTATATATACATAATAAAATTTTTTTTTATTTTAGGCACTGATTTAAATATACCTGCTGCAGCTGTATCTGCTCTACAGATGTCTCAAGGAATTGTAACTCCTCAACAAACAACTCCGGCCATTGCGACTCAATGCTTCCTTTTATCTAATATGTTTGATCCTGCAACGTAAGTTTATGTAATACTTTAAGTTGAATGCATGTTTGCTATTTCTACAATTTTCACAACTAGAACTATATCTGAGCTTAATAAATGTCAATAGTTTTTTCAATTTATGTTGATATGCAAAATGTAATTATTAAAATTTAAAGTTAAAAGTATTTATTGTACTATAATTTTAAATCTTAAAATATTTAATAGTGAATTGTTAAGTCAAGAAACATATTTAATCTTAACTTAATCAAATGTTAAGATTAAAATCTCAATTTCACTGTAAAGCACATTAAAGATTAAGTTTATGAAAATATGTGTGTGTATATATGTATATATATTTATATGTATGCAACATAAATTTATTTTGAAATAGCTCCATTGTTTACTCAAAAGTATCTCATTTTTAATGAAGTTTTTATAGTATTATAAGAACTGCCTAATCATAATTTTCTGGGAAAAAAAAAGTTTTCTGATATATATATGTCATTGTATTCTTTTTTAAGTTTTCTTTGATCAGAGTTAAATATTAAAATAAAAAAATTGATGTACTGCATCATTTTAGTTTTAAGTGTACAAAGAACAGTGATCATTTAAATTGTAATAAGAAAGGAAGTTCACGTTTGAAATGCTATCTTGTATATGAAGTGTTTACGTGTCATGTACAAGAATACATTTCAAATGTCTTGTACATGTTATATTTTTACGGTGCAAATTATCTCTAAAGGAACTAGTGTAATTTTTGTTATTTACATTTATTTTACTTTTACTGCAAATAATTATTTTTAATTGGTAATGAATAAAAATCATTTGAAAATTTGAGTGCATTACCTTATTATTTTAAATTTATTTATTTTTATGAATTTGTACTTTACCCAGCAATTTCGAATTATTATAGTAATAATGTATTCAATCTATTTTCAGAGAAACCAATCCTAATTGGGATGAAGAAATTCGGAATGATGTAATAGAAGAATGCAAAAAACATGGTGGTGCTATGCATGTTTATGTGGACAAATTATCTCCATTGGGCAATGTTTATGTTAAATGCCCTTCAATTTCTGCTGCAGTTGCATCTGTAACAGCATTGCATGGTCGATGGTTTGCTGGTAAGCAGCAATTTTCTATCTTTAATTAGCAAATTTTTTAATGCTTTATCATGCTCAAATTAAACACCTTTATTCTGTGAATTGTAAATTTAAGTTGCTTTTTTTAAAGTGCTGAATACACCTTTGTCCTCAAATTTTAGATTGATTTTAAATTGTTAATTTTGAGTCTTAAAATTATTTAGTTGTATTTTATTGACTTGAATATTTACTTAGTTATTATTTGGATTCATCTACTGTATGAATACTTATCTAATTACCTTTATTTCTTTAATTTTGTTTAAAATAGTTATGAAAAACTAAAATTTCTTGGAATCTTAAGATCTTCCTAGTGTATGTTAAATATTTACAGTTATTTTATAAATAGCCAAAATATTTCTTAGACATAAAGTTGGAATTCCTATGAAATTTTGATCATTTGGCAAAATCTGCTGATAATGCGCAACATCAAGTGCAGACTTCTAATATATCATACTGAGTAATGTATTGAAAGAAACATCTCACCATTCTATTTTATTTCTAATTTTGACATGCATCAGTATGGTTTTTTTGTTTTATAAACATTTTAAGCATACATTTCGCTATGTCCACTAGGAAACTTAATAAATCATACTAAAAAGCTCCTAAAAAGTAATGTATCAATTCTTGTACAACTTCTTAAATTTGAAATATATATATTTAACAGTCCTAGAAATTGACTTGAGTCCTTGAAAATCGTGAAAATCTATTGAATTGTTTAAAGAAATAGAAAAATCTAGAATATGCATGTGAAATCTCTTAATGTTTTAAGAGTTTGAAAATGAACAGAGAAAAAAATTTAGAATTGATTTTATTTAATAATTTGAGGGAAGACATCCTGAAAACTTTATAAAATAGTTGTTTATATTTAGTTTTGAATAAGCATATTTATTTGAAAAGAGATTATTATACACATCTTAAAACACTCTATATATTAATCGATAGAAATCTAATGAAAATGTTTAAAAACTTTAAAATTATCCATTTTATACAACGTTTAATTCAATAATGTAAAGAATTTTGGTTATTTAAATAAAATATTTTCTGTTAGTTGTGAAATCAATGAGGGCTTTTGAAATCATTAAATGTAATTCTTACTTAATTTAAAGTATTCATAATTTTTTTAATAATTTATTTCTGTTTACAAATATAATTGGAAAATGTTGCATATGCATATTTGCTTAAGAGTATTTTTTAAAATAAAAAAAATATTGTTTAACATGAATGTTGATACCTCTTCAGAAATTTTGATTTGATTCTTAGACATATGTACAAGCTCTGATGCATTTGCATTTTATTCACTGTATGTTACACTTCCCAATTTTGCTTGTGCTAAGTGTAAAATTATAAAGCTTAATGATCTCGTAGAAAGATTTTATAGTAGAGCTTAATTTTTCTGTAAGCTGCAAATCAGACTTAAAAATATTTGATTGTTGCATTTTTAACTATTTGTATCCAATCATAGGAGAAATGGCACAAAAAAAGTTAATTCCTCACTTAAGACAACTTGTTTTGATATCTATTAATAGTTAACAGACTTGAAACTGTATCCTGTTATATGAAAAAAAAGCTTAAAATATTCAAATTTGCTAGCTGTATAGATATGTATGCTTGGTTAAATATGATTAACCTTAATAAACTAATTTTTGTTTTTCCATTAAGTAATTACATTACTTTCTGTTTTTGTAATGTGCTGATAATGAAAGAGGAAAAAATAGAGCAAAATCCTAGTTGTCTGTAAATATATTTGCTTGCCATTTAATATATTTAGCTGCTGAAAAAGGTGTGATTTTTCTATAAAATTAAGTAGTTGATTGAAAATTGACAGTTGTATATTTATAAAAAGCTCTAAATGGGAAGTATTTCAATTGAAACAGCTGTATCGCACAAATTAATATCTGTTTCTGTATAAATTGAAAATTCAAAGCAATTAAATTGATGACTATAAATTACTTTTTATATAATATTTCAAAATATTCCTTGTCTATTAAGATCCTTATAAAAACTACAAACACATTGGAATGTGCTGGTTCTTTTTCTCCTGTTGATATTTTTAAACTCTTTTATTTGAAAAGTCAAATCAAAAGCTGCATTTTTGCTAAGATTATGGACACAAATATTGCCAAATATTAACAAAGTGCAGTTGATGCTCATTTTTATGAAAGCCACAATTTTACCAACTGATGGCTAATCCCTACCCAACACTGTTATAACTTTTAACTCTCATTTATAACTGAAATTTTAAAAATCTTTCTTGAAAACTTTTGTTTCTGACAAATAGTTTTCTTTGCAGTTTCTCTATCCTTTTATTTTTATGATCTGATATTTAAAAAAAAATTTTAACACTTGAGAAATTGATTCATTTTTTAACAACGAACAAGGCATTGTATTATAGGATCAATTGTCGGAAATAAATAGATATAAGGCATTTGATGGGAAAGTATTGTGCAAGATTTCAATTTCTCTGCTCCCCATATGTAAGAACACAGAAAGGGTAGAAAAATTTTTCACTTTCCCATTTGTTAGAATATAGAAAAGACAAAAAATCTTGCACCCTCTTGTTCTGCAGTTTCTTCTCATTGAACAATTTATAAAGTTAATTTTGTTGAGGGAAATTGAGGTAGTTTCGTTAAAGATTGAATTTTAAAATTCTTTAAAAAAAGTAAACAAAAAATATTAAATAAAAAATCTAAAAATATTGATTTCCAAATTAGAATAGCATCTGAAACGTCTTAAAAACTCTGGAAAAAAAGTATTTGAAATGGGAACTTGTACCAGTTTTCCCTCTCAAATATATTGTGGGGAAGCAAAACATTCTAAACTAGAAAAGAGCCTTCCTGAGAAAAATGAGAGAAATACAACTGCTTTGCTGTTAAACTGAACATAATATTTCAATACATTACTCGTTTGTTTAGCAAAAAAAAAAAAAAAAAAAAAAATAAAAAAAATAAAAATAAAAAATAAAACCAGGCATGGTTTTAGGCTCTAAATTATTCTTTTTAATATTTTTTTCATAAAGAAATTTGGTATTAATAATCTCCTACCTTATTTTTCTATTTTAATGAGTGTTCTGCTGGTTTCTCTGAGCCATTAAAACAAGTGTCTGCCTAATTTTTAATCTAATTTTTATTTTTCTAACATTAGAACATATTGATGCTAAATGCTAGATTTACATAAGAAAACTCCTCTTCTGCTTATATTTAATTGAGATTCATGTAAATATAAATTGCAATTAAGATGAACAATTTATGTGGAATAAAAATTGTGTAATAAAAGCCAACTGTATATATATATAATTTGTTATACATTCTTTTGAAGTGTTATACTTGATAATTACCTTTATAAGCAATATTTTATAAATTTTTAATTATGAGCCCATATATTGCAGATTTAAATATTCTAATTTTGCAAGATATGTACTAGAAATTTTTAGCACTATGGAGTTAATCATTTTGTTTCAAAATTTGATCATTTGTATATTTCAAAAAAAATTTGCATGTGAAATATTTTGCGATAATTCAATAGTTTTACAAGTATTTTTCTCATTCTTAAGTATAAATTAAGCTTTAATGTAATGCTGTGTGTTTAAATTGATATCTTAAAAAGTGCAACATTTAATAATACTAAATACTTCTAAAATTTATATATTTAAATTTATGCGTTAATATTTTCAATTCTGATCCATTACTGCTCATTTTAAACTTGAATTTTTTATCTGCAGGTCGGGTCATCACTGCGGCATATGTACCTGTTGTTAACTATCATAGTTTATTCCCCGATTCCATAGTTGCTCCAATTCTTGGGTAATCTTTGTAGACAGCATAAGATTGTAAATATTTCCTAAAATATTGTGAAATCATGGATTTGTATATACTTTATTTCATTTGTAAATATTCACTATCCAAAAAAGCTCTGTTGAAATCCAATATCAAAAATTTTGAACTTAATTATTTTTGATGTAACATCAGCTATGTTCCCAGAATTTACTGTACATTTTTATTTGTATCAATATTTCATAAATAAAACTTTTAACTAATGTATTTAATTTTTATATTAAATATATAATGAAAAATAATTTATTTACTCGCTCTATATTTAACAAGGTTAATTTTGTATAATGAAGTTGTCAATGCTTGTATATTGCCTTAGTTAGCAGTGAATATAAAATTTAATATAATGGTTTCAAAGTTTCTCAAAAATTGTGCAGTGATTTAATTGCAAATTCAAAAACTTTAGTTTTTTTAATTTATACAAAAGAAAAAAATAATTAACAAACAATTGAAGGTGGCATAAACAAATTACAAATCCCCAATTGCTAATTTAATCAGTTTTACCTACCCGTATGAATTAAATCTCTAAAAGAAAATCAAATTCATTATAATTTAGTTGGACTATAAAATGCAAAATTTAAACATTTAACTTGAGAAGTTGTAAATTAAATTTTTCTTACTGAGAGTGAGAAACTTTTTCTTACTGAGAAGCTATTAAACTGCTTTTCTTGATTTATATGATTACCATATGTATTTCCAGAAAACTTTTGTTTGTGGAAATACCATAAGTTTTATGTATCTGTCTCTTAAGACACTATGAACAAAAAAATCCTATTCAAGAGTCCCACAACATTAATAGTGATGTGCTTACTATTTGCCCCATCTTCACAAACTTTGATTGAGAGGTAAACCTGTTCTATATTTACCACTGGTGGGCTACTTAACCAGGTTATCAGACAGTTGTATTCACCGGTGACCTATTAGAAAAATTTCTGTACTATAAGTAACTTAAATTACGATTGAAGTCGGAGCTGCTCTTTGGTCGAATTAGTCGCATGATTAAATACCTTTGTGAATCTCGTGCAATACAGTACTAACTTTCTTTCATTATTATTAATGGTCACACTTTTATTTTCAAAGATTTTATCTTTAATATTTATTGCAGACAAGTTTTTACACCATTGTATATATTAAATCTAAACATTTATTATCTAATGCAATTAAACTTGTTTTAAATTTTAACTTTCTAAAATATTTTGCTATATATTGAAATGTGGTCAAATATGTTAGTGAATAGTACAAAAAGAAAGAATTTCTCCCTTATCTGCAAAGAAATTTTTAAATGCTTAATAAAACAAAGTTTATTTAATTTCCTTTATGATTTTTGAAGCAATTAACCCCATAATCATCTGGGGTTCTGTTGAGAAAGTGCTTCATTTTTGCTTCGCAGTGGCGACATAGTTTTGGCTTTCACTGCAATGCAAGTTTTTCCTCCATTAGCACTTGCCAGGAATACAAAAGCCTCTAATTCTTGAGACACATTTCTGCTTTACCCTTGACTACCTCACTATCACATTCTAATGACTTAAAGCAGGGAAGTCCATCAATCGCTGTCAGCTTTAGAAACCTACTTGTGTTCATAGTTTGCTTTGTGATGAGAAAATTTCTTCTCAAAATTTTTTTAAGTTCTTATTTTTATTACATTAAATATGAATTTTATTCAATTATTTTGTAAATCATTAACAGGAAATTTATTTCTAAGCAGTTTTGTGTTTAAAATATTAAATAAATAAATATGTAAGATAGTTATCACAATGAATATCATATAATTTTAGCCATTTCTTTTTATTAAAAATCAAAAAATTTTTTAATTTCCTAGATAGTTAAAAATTTAATGATTTTTAATAGCTGTAATAATAAGTTAATTTGCTGTTTAATTGGTAATTACATTGCAGATACTTTTCAAAATCAATACTATATATTTAAAATTAAACAATATTCTAAATCATCAAAAGAAACGGTTCTGTTGCTTTAATACAAACAAAATGAATTTAAACGTATCTTTTTAATAATTTTAAAAAAATGAAAAAGCTAACTTAATTGCCTAACAATAGACTTCAGAGTCTAGTAAGCTACTGACAACAGATGAAATTTTGGTGAAACATTTCGAATGCAAATTTTTCATATTTCTCATACTGAAAGATTTCCATTTCTAATTATGTAAAAAAACATCACTACATACAAGAACCTGTATTATTATCTTTTAGTATTAAATTGTTTTGCACAAATATTAAAATGAGTTTTTTGTAATTAGAATGGCAAAAATATAAAATCAAGGAAATCTTAACACTTTTTTTACAATAGTATTCTAATAATTGAATACTTAACATAGAACTTGTCAATATCACATTTTTTCACATTCAAGTTAGTCCTACATTAAATATTTTCCCTTCACAGAATAATAACTGCTTTCACATGCAAATCATTAAAAGCAGTCATTTTAGAGAAAGATTTTTAAAAAAAGTACTTTTGTACAGTAATGAGTTAACTTCCTTCTTTTGATGGTTATAAAATAAAAATATTTAGCTACTTCTGATTTGATTAATCAAATATTTACAAAAATTCAATATATTCACAAAATGTATTTTTGTAAGCATAAATTCACTAACAGAAATGAATACTTTATCTAGTTCAACGGTAATAATTTTGCATTAAAGTTACCCTGTTAAAAATATAATATTTTAAAACAAAGATAAATTTTATTTCTTATGTTAGAAACATCTTATTGAAGGTCAAATTATTTAGCTTTAATAAGTCCTTGAGCTTTGTTTTCGAAAGGGACAAAAAAGTCAACAGTGCTTTTTTGAAATATTCTGTTTCAAGAATGTGAAAGTATAAAAGTTAATCATTAAACTAGTCAATGAAAATATTTTTTACACGATAAAGGAAATTTCATATTTTCCGGAATTTTAACTTTTATTCCATGATTTTAAATTATATTCACAAAATATTAGCTTAAAATATCTGGTATTTTACAAAAAAATTATTAAAATAAGTTTGAATTTCACAATTAAGATATTAAATACTTTAACATGTTCTCTGCTTTTTTCCTTATATGGAAACATGTTTGTGATTACTAAATTCAAATATTTTTTAAATTTGATCATTAGTTTATGGTGAAATTGTATTATAATGTTTCTGAAACAGACATGCATTTCTTAAATATTTAAGGGAATATTTTTAGTAGTTTTTCTGAAATTGGCAATCCTTGATGTATTTTAATATTTGCCAATTTTATACCAAAATGTAAATTTACTGAAAGTTTGAATCAAAATTAGAGTTTTCTTGCTAAAAATAGCTTTCTTGTGAAGTTATAGACGTCAGTCGTAACAAATTAATATTAATATATTTTATGTGGAATACAGATTAACACAATTCCCATTCTAAAATTCGAAAGTACTTATGTAAAATTTTGAGTAGCGTGAAGCAATATATGTATGAAAAATTACCAACAAAATTTAGGAAATATTTCAAAACATGTTTAGTAACATTCTAGAGTAAACAGGATATTAATGCACATGTCGTTAATTTTAAATTATTAATTAGAATATGAAGATAGCAGAAAGATTGATTGATGTTTCTGATTATATCAATTTGACATCATTATTGACAAATTCCTAACTAGTGGAACTTGGGAATTTTCAAAATCCGTGGGAAACTGATAAATGCTAATTGGAATCAAATGTAGGATTGATATAGTGGATTCACATTTACAATCAAGTTATCTTGGAAACATCTGTCTAATGATATGTTCCTGGTGAGCGTGTCAATAAATCGCCTTCAGCTGGCCACAACAAATTATTGAAATGCCATATTGTCACTTCGCCATTCTGGTTTACGCATATAGAGAGGCGTGCCGATTTTTACTCCCAGGAGTTAAATTCTAGTAGAGTTGTATATGTGAAAATATATTACCGGTTTACGAACATTTTGATTCAAGTAGTGGAGAAGAATTTTATTTTTCGGTTATTGGGAATTCGATGATATCAGTACCCAGTCGACAGTTCTGCAGTTCCCATTTTTTGTCAATAATTTATAATTCATATATGCATTTAAAATGATAATTCTAGGTACAAATTATTCAACTTATAAACTAAAATTAGGTACTACATTGTGAAATTAATTAAAACCTGAGAGATCACATTGATTAAATATTTGCATAACAAAACATATCTAATGTTCATAAAATGTAACTATTAAAAGTGAAAGAACTATGTATAAAAATCATTTCAGAATTGTTTAAAATACTAAAATCGTTTAAAAAGAAACTCCATTTACAACTTATTTCCTTCTAATTTTAAGCAAAATTTTTAAAATTTCATATTTTAAAAAAATTAAAGATTTTGCATATTTTAACCTTATCACATAGTTACATATTAACACATTCTTATGCTATCAAGTATACAACTTAGCAAAAATTATGTGTGTGTGTTATACAAAGGAACTAAAAAATGTTAATAATTTAAAAACTTGATAAAAGTAAAAATGTGTAATTATGGAAATCTAAATGCAAATAAATATAGAAAAGTAAAATGTAATTAGAAAACAGTTGCTTTCTTTAAGCAATTTTGATTTTCGTTCGCATTAGTTAAATCAACCATAACCGTTCAGTAAAAAGTTCCCCAGCTACGATTTCACGGTAATCCGTCAATTATGCTAGATGGGCTGAGAAGGGAAATGCCATTTCCTTAACTAATTAAGGGCGTGAGAAAGGGATCACTACAAGCTATTAAGTAATAAAAGATGCTTTAAATGTTCCTTGCCGATAAAAAACTTAAACTAACAAAGTGGATGTTTTCGTTTTACCTTTTTCATTTTGCTTTTTCTTCTGTTCTATTAACGTGTTAATGGCTTGAATCAATGAAAAAGGGCTTCTCAAACCGAAACTTTGGTCCTTATATAAAAAATAATTTTATTAACTTTGACAGTATTCTCAGATAATCGATAATGAGCTTCGCCTTGTTTTCTGCCGCTCGAAGAATGTCATTTGAAGGCTGTTAGCAAATTTATCGACTAGTCTAATATGTCGTAATTATATGTGACGTAGATGAAACGTCATCTGACGTCATGGATATGCTAAACCACTGAGAATTATTATAAAGTGGATTAGTCATAATCTTTACTGGAATGAAAGAAACAAACATAATGATTAAAAAGAACTTAAATCTAATTTAAATATAATCACTAAATTGGAACCTTTGGCTCTAAATTTAACGTAAGGATACATAATTTTTTTTACAGAAATTGTGTTGACAGAATGTTTGGTTGCTAACAAATAAAGATTGAAATGTTTAGAAAAGAATTAATTATTTTGACTTGTGTAATTAAAGTACAGTCAATCTTTATCGCCTAACGAAAATCGTGGAACACAAAAAAAAAAAATTAAGATTTCTCTCTTGACTTGCATTGTAAATTTTCTCCTCTTCAAGGAAGTTATTCTATATAAAGAGAGTGAAAATCAATTTCAAATTGGAATTTATGTTTTGCTTTCAAAATCATTAGCGATCAGTCTTGTGAAACATTACTTAATGTATTTTTAAAGCATGTAGCATAAAACGTCAAATTTTAAAATTATATATTTAAATTAATCATATTCCTTTCTCCATATAAATCAAAACTTAGCTCGAGCTGGACATCACAAAAGTTCGTATATTACATAATAAGTATTGTTTCTTGTAATTCTAATATCTAGATTTTAAACTGAATTGTTTTTATTGAATAAATTTCAATAAGAAAAAATTGTCTACAAACACATTACGGTTGATTAATTTTCAGTACAAATTAAGTATATATAGCCATTTATTTTCTTTTTATTTTAATAATTGTTCCATTCATTTATTCCATTTATCATGCCATTTATTTTAATAATTGTTTTGATATTAATAAGACAGTGGATTACAATTGTAATAAAATAGAATATCAGTTGGATATATATCATTATCAATACAAGTATAAAAATTTGAACATTGATGTTTACAAAATTTTATCTGAAAAATCGTTTTACTTAAATAATGCAAATAAAACGACCCAATTTACAAACTATGCAAATAAGAAGACTCAATTTAAATGATGTGGAAACGTGACGGTCCTTACACCGCTGTGGTATAGCTGTGATTAACTTTTAGCAAAAAAAGAAACCCTAGTGTCAAAAGAGACCTTTGAACGTCGGCTACATGCTATGGTAAAATTAATTTTACCAAATAAATTGTTTTTGACACTTTATCATGGTTTAGTTATTAATATCTCAAGTTTTCTTTTCCAAAGCCAAAATTAAAATTTTTGTCAATTAAAATTAAAAATTGTTTAAAATTTTTTTTGCTCACATGAATTGTTTTAGTAAGCTTTGGATGTAATATAAATTCCAACTAAAAAAAATTGCAGAATGAAAAGATTTTGTCATTTAGTGTGCACACTGTCTATTTTTTAAATTAAAAATTCGAAATATAAGATAAATCACAAGCTGTAAATATTGAACATCTGTAGTTCACAATATTTAAGAGTACAATTGATTTATTTGAAAAAAATAAGTTTCTTAATTTTTAAAAGGATAACATTTATAAATTTCCTCATTTATATGTATAAAAGATTTAAAGACACTCAGTATCACATTTCCTTCTGATTTCTGTGTTTTAATAAAAATATTATAAACATAAATAGAAATAAAATATCATATGTAAAATATTGAAGCTGAGAGAAATGATATAAATTTTTTTCGCTAAGAGAGAGTAAACCAAACAAAATATTTATAAACTGTCACTTTTCCATGATTGCATGACAAATACCTGGTTTTATTATAAATTCATTTAATATCAAGTATTTTTTTTCTATTTTTCAGTTTATCATGCTCACAAATCACAAAACTATGTATTATGTTAGGTTTAATTATAAAATTTTATTACCTCAAGTTGTTTTTCTTAACTTAATTAAAATTTGTGTCATGATTAATTAATTTTTCTTTGCATTCATGAGTTGTTTTAACAAGTGTCAGTTAAAAAACTGCAGAATTATACATTTTTTTATTTAGTGTGTAGATTATCTATCTTTTAAATTAAAAATCTCACTAATATAAATTGCAAGCTGCCAATACAATAAATATCTGCAATTCGGTTCAAAGTATAACTCATTTGTTTGAAAAAATAAGATTTTAGTTTTTATAAATGAGGAAATTTGTAAATAATACAAAGTCTTATAAATTTTCTCAGTTATATGTACAAAGTATCTTAGTAGAAATACAAGAAAATTTTTATGAGAAAAATATGCTTTACAAAGGTAAGTTTAAAAAAATGCGTAAAAATATTCACAATAAGATAAACTTGCTAACTATAGATAAATTTATCGCATTATTTACATCGCCAATTCACTAAATCAAAGCCTTTTGGAGTCAACGATAAAAATGACGATAGCTATAAAAATGGTCCTAAGCTAGACCTTGCGGTACACCTAAATTATATTTTGTCCAACTGTTAATGGCGTTGATGTAGAGTGTGTCTTTCAGAAAGGAATTCACAATGTTAAAGGTATTTTTAGGTGTTCGATATTTACTCAGAAATGAAAGAATCTCGTTCTATTAAACGCTGTTTTTATATCTTGAGAAATTAGGCATGTAAACAGTTTGCTACGTTTATTTTCTTTAATGCGGTTCATGATTTCAATGATAGCATCATTAGTGCTCTTGCCTTTAAGAAAACCAAATTGAAATTTTTGGAGGAGATTCTTTGATGTTTACATCAAAGAATCTCCTCAATAAATTTCAATCGATGTCTGCACATAATTAATTTGTCTAAAATTTTACCCCAGACCGGTAGTAGGCAACTCTTTGGGAGTTATCTTTTCCTTCCTTTGGAAAAAGTACTATCTTCCACAATTTGGGAAAGATTTCAGTTTTGAGACAAAGATTCAAAATGTCCGTAAACCAAGTCTTACTGGTGTGAAATAATTCTTCGTCAATATCGAATCCTATTGAATTAAACCCTGACGCTTTGTTATTGTCCATCTCTTTGATGGTGTCTTCCGCTATTGTGAAGTGTGAATCCTCGTTTCTTAGAGAGTTTTTTTGAATTCCTCTCTTGGAAGAAATGGTAATTTAAAATTGCGTTTGTTGCATCATTAACGTTGATTGTCAATTCAACGTTATCTAGTTTAATTGTAAGAGTGTGAAATTTATCTCTAATGACTTTAATGTCCTCCAAATGCAGTGGAGTTAGTAACGTTGCTAAGATAATCTCTGAATGCGTGCTTTCTAAGATCAGGTTCTCTTTCTTTTTGAAACCTTCGTCTTTATGCACGCGTTCTGCTTCTTTGGATGGTTAGTTCTTGTGTCCGCCAGTAGTGGGAGTTTTTGTGCTTATTTTTAAGGTTCTTTTTGTGTTTGATGCAAAGCGTAAGAAGTTTATTTTCAATGTTAAAGTTATCAAATTCTGGAATAATTTTAAAGAAGATTTAAAGTTTTCCCATTTTAGTCTTAATGTTCCATCTAGTGTTAAAGATTTTGCGAATATGTGTGATACCAACGTCGCACGTCTTCAACCGGTGATCACTCGCCGTATATTGATCAGAGATGTTCCAATTGCTGATATCCGTACCAGTGTAGTTTTTGGAAAGAAGGAGACTAATCCAGCTTTTGCCAATTGCACTGGAGAATGTAGGAGGTCTATTGGAGTTGTTTTCGATAGTAAGTGTGTGTTTTGAGGCTATGTACTAAAGTGTTTCATCTCTGAAACCAGTTTTTCTTGGGCCCAGGCCAAGGACTTAGCATTAACATCACCAAAGATTAGACATTTGAGTTTATTGAACTTGACGAGGAAGACTTCTAACTGATTAAGAAATCTTGGAGATTATATATCTGAAAGTGGAGAATAAATGGAGCTGAAGAAAAATTCCTTTTTCTTTTTTACTTATAACTAGGAAGTTACTGATAAAAACAGGACTGATTTGATAACATTTTTTTTTAACTAATATGACTGCTTTTGATTGTTTTCCTGATACAGTGATAAAGTCTCTGGACAAGCCGTTAATTTTCCCTTCAAATGTAAATGGGTCATTTAAGGAAAAATTTGAAGCTGGTGTGAGTTCTTTCCGAACTGTTTGATATGTTTCTGATATATGACATGAGTATCAGTATTCTATAACTAAAAATACATCATTAAATCAGTTATATTATTTACTTATTATGATTAATTATTACTTAAATATATGAGTAGTGGTAGTTTTACATCTCAACAACAATATATCATAAAATAATATCCTGTTGAAAGTTTTAAAAAATACACGTTTTTATTTTGTTAATTGCAGTTATAAACAGAGGTTCTGCACCTTAATCTCGATCCTTCATAGGATTTATGCCAATCACCTGATCATTGAATCAAAATACATTATTTAAATTTGGCTGCCAGATTGGACAAATTTTGGCAGCTAAGACTTGGTCTATGTTTTATCTTGGAAGTCAAGCTTGGCCTTATCTTGTCCATCCAGATTGGTTTAATGTAACAAAATGTAGCTCATCCAAGATATGGCCAATATAATGCCAGGATTTGCAATACAGGGCTAAGATAACTCTCTACTTGGGTACTGTTGCTGAACCAGCATACTTCCCTGTACCCAGCCCAGAGTTGAGTTTACCAGCACTCCCTAATACTTGACCTGTTAACCTCACAGATATCATTTCACATGGAGGACATTGCAAACATAACCTATTCAACGTTCTGCACTTGTCTTTAGTGAACACATCTTTCCAGTTAAGTCAAGATTCATACTCACTACTTTTCAATAATCCAACAACACTCTAAGAATTATGCCTTATGAAACATATTAAATATCTTAATAGAACTACAAGCAGTGATTATATCAAATAATTTCAGAAATATTTTTATTAATTTTGCATTTTTTTAGCATTTTAATTTGAATAGTAGCAATGAGAATTTAAAGTTGTATACAACCTAGCAATCTATAAACTTCTAAATTTCAATTAAATCTCAATAAATTTCTGGAATGAAAATAGTTTCCTATTTATATAAGTAACCTGGGCAATAAGTTTAATTCATCAAGATACTGTATTTATTAATTTTTTTCTTGACTAGTTACTTTTTCTTAGCTAATATGTATATAAAAATATGTAAATAAGAATGAGCTTATATTATTGAAATATTTACATTCATTGCATAACTTTTCATAAAAAAATAATAAAATTTAGAAATTCAATAAAAACAATGTTTCAAGAAGCTGATAACTATTACAATTTTAGTACTTAATAATTAAATCACACAGATTAAAAAACAATTTTATTAAAATTTTTAAATAAGTAATGCCATAGCTGTACATAAAAGTATAACAGATGTATATTTCATACTGCATAACATGAAAAGCATTGTATGAATGTTGATTTTTGATTTATAAAAAATCATCATTTTGGAAAATGATACATAACTTTAACAATGGATTGGTAAATGAATTTAAGTTGTAACATTTTAGAAGTGTTTAAAAACAGTAATTTGTGTAAATAATTTTCATTTAAAGCAATTAAATCTAACACATTATGAGTTATATACACAACATCATTAACATTTAATATTACTCTTCTACTACCAGGTATTAAAACAAATCTAGAATCAATAATACTAGTTTGTGTTACTTAAAAATATCCATATCTTAAACACACTCAATAGATCAAACTACAAGCATTTTCAAATATAGACACAATCCCCTAAATATTGAGATTCTTAATGCTTTAATTTATAAGAGGTACATATAAACACTGAAAGTAGATAAAATGCTAAATAAATTTTCAAAGGTTTAAAAAAATATAAACCTATTGATATAAAATAAATTTTTCAGTTTTAAAAGCTAATAATTTTTAAAAGATAAAAAAAATAACTTGTATAAGATTAAAAAATTAAATGTAATGAAAATGAAATGAATATATTTCACAATCTTTCATTGTTTTTAATCTGTAATTATAATGAGGATAAAATTGTTAATTTATGCATACTAAAACAAAAAATTACAATAATGAAACAAACATTTTTTATTGAAAATTATGTAATTTATGGAAAGAAATTTTTTTATTTCATTACTGTATAATACTTATCTTTTGATTTATATTAATATTATTTATAAAGATGCAGCATTTATACACATGTATAAAATATTAAAGAATGCATAAATCAAAAAAAGATTTTTTTTTATTAATTATATAATTAATTTTAAGAGATTTTATGCAATTTACTATTTTGATGGCTGGAGGTAATGTTTTATTTACTGAAGTTGTTTAAGACATACTAAGGCATTAATACTGCAATTAAATTTTCCTGAATAAAAATATAATGTGAAATTTAATTAGTCATTTCCACATAATTAGTCATCAAATATATATATATATATACACAAGTATATATATATATGATCGAACTGAGTTAAAAATTCAAATAATGCTGAATGAATTATTTATTATCAGACAATTTTTCTTATTTCAACTTATTTTGAAGTCAGTAGTATTTTAGAGTTGAAGAGTGGAATGAAAATAAAAAAATACATTGTGATATTTAAAATTTTAATTTTATTGAAGATAATAACAATAGCTAAAACTTAAATGCTTATTTTCTAGAGCTGTATTTACTAAATTATATACAGGTTAATGACCAATAAATTTTATTAACTTTTAAAGATAAAACAATAAAATAAATCACCCTCTAATATGTATGGAATTAAAAAACATAATTTAACAGAAATATTACCACTCATAAAGATTATTATAATTTTGAGCATCCAAATTATAAATAATAGATATGCTGCTTTCCAATTTTTTAAACATTTGTGCAATATGAAATGTATTCAAATAAAATAGCCATAGCAATGTCAATGACCATTTAATGCAATTTTAAAAAGTATTATTATGACGTAAATTTTAATCACAAATCTTTAAATGTTTTTAAAGAAATAACTAAATTAGATGAAGTATTTTCTCTACTTAAAATATGAATAAATCACACAGAAATTACCAAAAACCTCTTACAATGAAGAAATGTCACAAAATAACATTAACATCCATAAAATTATAGTTTTTAAAATGATACATCAAAAACTCAACTAAAAATTTTAATCTCCTTTACTATCTTACATTTTTATAAGCTTTGGGTTATGAATGTTTTATTATTAAATATATTATAATACTCATACCTCATATTGAATCGATTTACATTTTAAATTTCAGTTAGTATTACAATGAGACAAACGTTTCTTTAAGATGTTCAACACTGAAAATCCTTAACATATTATGTAAATACTCAAAGCATTAAAATTCATTGATTTTTGCTGGTTTGTTAATCACATAGTAGATACAATGAAAAGTGCTTTTATAATTTAAATAAATATCCTGATTACAAATATTATTCACTGTGTATAATATCAGTGTGAATTGCTATGATAGTTCCTTACATTTGTGTTTCCCCCCTTTTAACTAAAATATGTATAACAAATATATTTGAATGTATTATCATGTAAAAATTCGAATTAATAAAACAAATTAAATGAATTTTACTTAAAGAATACAATATATTTGCATTAAATTATGTGAACTTTTTTAATAAAATTAAGTCAAATATTGAAATATCCTAAATTTTAATGTTATTGTAATAATTCTTTATGATTATATATATATATATATATATATATATATATATATATATATATATATATATATATATATATATATATATATATATATATATATAATCACATAGATAACTTTCTTATTTGCCATTAGTTTTCAAAGGTAAAAAAGAACTTGTGTTAGCTATAAATCTCAAAAGTTAGAGGTAACCATATTTTATGCAAAATATGCAACACTGCTTTGCACAACTTAAATACATGAATAAGGATGTTTTCCATAAAAAATAAATACATATAAAATGTATAACAACTTAAAAGTTATTAAACTTTTTCCTTCAAAATTTTTAATGCATGTTAGGTTTCAGGGAATAAAGTTGTCTTAAAAGAATAATTAAATTATAATAGTTAAAACCCTAGTTTCTTAAGCTAAAATTAATTTGAAAAATTCCTCAAACATATATACCAAGTGATTCTATTACAGATGTTTAATCTATATTTAAACTGAACTTTATTTATGACTCAAAACAGTTTGATTTTATTCCATTTAAAATGTTACAAGCGTTTATATTATACTTTATTATATAGTTTTTGGAATTTGATCATAATTTGAATAATTCAAAATATTATTGCACTCAGGAAGCATAAAAATCAACATATATATACTATAAACAACATATCATTACAAAACTTATTAATCACATATTTGAATATGCATCAATAATTAATATTTTAGCAATAAATTATGCAAAACAGTTAAACATCATTGAAAAAAATCAAATGCCATAAATTAAAAGATAATTTTAGATTCGAAATAATTCATATATTAACGATTACATTAAAATATTTTTCATAAATTATAAGAATTATAGAAAGTTAAAAATATACAAAGATTACAAACATTGTTTTAAAGTAAAGATTTGCAATAGTAAGACTTAATATTTTTAAAGCAATAAATGTTGTACACTCTATGTAAAAAAAGCTTTAGATAAATGCTATAAATAATTTTGAATCATATAATACAAGTTAAACTGTTTAAAATTTTCATGATTTATAGAAAATAATTCTAGTTCATAGAATATAAATATTATACACTTAAATTTTTTGATGCCTTCATAGACATGAAAAACTTTAATAATTTGTCTGATTCTTTTGATTCAATTATAATTATATCAATTAAATACAATTTAATTTCAAATTTATTTTTGAGCAAATACAAAAAATAAAAAGTATTTATATCCTTAACTGAATTATTTACAGCTTAGAAATTAAGAATAATTACATCCAAAAATGTATTAAATAATAATAAAATATAACTATCAATTAAAATTCAAAAATGATAGTTAATAGATAAATCTTTAGAAAAATGGTTGTCTATTAGATTATTTTTTCTAGATCTTAATATTTGATGATACTACTTTAAATGCAATGTTTATTTTTCCTCAAGTCTGAGAAACAAACAAAGCTTACATGGCACTTCAAATAAAAGAAAAAAAATTGCTACACTATTTATAAATAAATTGGCATTTGTCAATATCTGTTTATTTCATAAATAATTACATGTATAAATTCTTTACTAAATGATCATTGCAAACATTATCATAAACTTAATTATATATAATTTCATAAACTTCATAATATTTCATAGATTTTTACTCATATTTAAATTGAAACTCCTACATTTGTTAGGAATTTATACTTTTAAATTCAACCTAGATGCCAACTCTTATATTAAAACGGTTTAAAATTTTATTTTCTCAAGAACGATATTAATTTTTATGCAATCAAAGCAGTATTACAGTTATGAAAATAACAATGTGAACTTTATAAATATCATACATAGATAAGTAAATTCAAAGTATATATTTTTATACAATACTTCATTACTTCCTTAATATGTATGCAGAAATAAGTAAAAATAATTACATAACAAAAATATAGATAATTATATTTTAACATATATCTTATATGTGATTTTTTTCATAAAACTTATTTTCCCAGCATAACTTCTGAGAAATGTGTTTAATATATTATTTTGAAGACAATGCAATTTTTAAAATTTACAAATACAAGTTTGTACAATACTTTTTTTATGTATATACAACTATTCTAATTTCTCACTAAGAGATAAAAAATTTGAGAATTACTCACAAAATCTTACATAATACTTTAAAAATGTTAGCAAAAGACAGCTTGTATAAATTTAAGTAGAAATGTTAATAACTCATTTTACCTAATTATAAAGCATTCTAGCTGACTCAGACTATTAGATATATAGACAGTAATCATTTGCTGAGAATCTTTTAGAGCACTTAGATGAAAGGTTTAATGCTACATACTTAAAACTATTTGTACAAGGATTTTTTATTTTTTTGGAAATGGACCACAAAGTAAATACAATGCATATTATAAAATTATGTATATGCATTGTAATTTAAAAGTGACACACTTTTTGCAGCCATTATTTTTGTAAGTAACACCAAAATGAACAAAAGAATGCTATGACTTTTTTGTTCAAATAAAAAAGAATTTGATCATTAATAACACCTATAACTGCAGCTCAGCTGCTTCATCTAAAATTAACAAAATTTAAAGGACAAATACAGTTGACTACAACAGGAATGTACATTAGCTCACATAGAAAAAATGTAAATTATGAACATATTTTTATCTACAAGTTTTGGAAAGAAAAAGAATATAATCACAATATACCTCAACATAATTACTGTTGACAAAAAAAGACGTTTCTAAGGCATCACAGACAAGTTGTCATACATGTATGACATCATCAACAGAAAAAATATTTTGCTCATCAGCTTGTTCTTTATTGACAGGAGTTGAAACATTGGCACTTGCATTTGACAAATGACAGGAATTTAATTTTGAGCTGTTATTGAAACATTGTGGTTCTTGATCACCATTTAAAAGAACATTGTTCATGTCCATATTAGGTTGCTCGGAAAGTAAATACAGTGACTTCACACGAGTTAATTCTAAACATAACAAAAATAATTTAATAATTATCATATTCAAGAAATTTAAAAATACATTAGTAATTCAGCAAAATATTGAAAGTTTATTTTAAAGAATGCCAGATGACAGAATTATGTAACATATCAATTTAATTTGAAAGGACATAATTAAAAGAATAATATACATACTGAAATTAGTTTACCTGTATGTCTTACTCACTTTGCATTTAAAGAATTGAGGTATAATAAAAATAATTAGACATTTAAAACAAGCAAGATAAAATAACATTTTTTGTGCAATTTGTTTAACGATGATTTGTAACAAAAAATAAAGAATCAAATTCACATGAAAATTTTAAATGGATAAATAATATGTTTTTCATAAACAAAAATAATGAAAAAATTAGAAATCTTTGTGGTTATAAAATGCTACTACTTATAGATTTTTCACTTTTGATGGTAATTTTTTAAAACTGAAACTGAAGAACAAAAAAATTAAGGCTATTTGATCAGATATTTTTAAGATACATATAACTTGCTGGATAGGTAAAATTATAGAAGGCACAATAAAAGAACCTTTAAATAAGAAAAAAAAAATTATTAAAAATGAAATAGAGATGGATTTATCTTACTTACAAAATATGTCAGGTCCAAGAAGCTTTAAAATAATATTCAGACCATTACAAAGAGATGAAAATAAAAAATATAAATAACAACTTCTAAACTAATAAGAAATAGTCGATTCACTCAACAAAAATTAAAGTATAATTTTGAATAAAATGACTAATTGACTTAAAAAGAATGTGATATGAAAAATAACTACAAATGTAATATTAAAATACAATGTAATAAAAATTTTAAGTTACAATTAAAGTAATTTAGTATTAGTACAGGACATAAAGAATTAGTATAGTCATTACTGTACAGGTGTTAGTACATTGAATTTGCTCCTTTTTATAAAAATGAACATATGCAATGTACTAATATTAAAAAGATTTTAAGTCATTTCAGAACTTTAGTTTATGCAGCATGTGAATTTAACTAAACATTATTTTATGCAATTTGACATTTAATTGTGAGTAGAAATGTGCTTACTGAGAAATCTGATTTTTTTTCACAAACATAAATGTATAGAGCAAACAAATACCAATGATATAATTATGTAAAATTTATTATTAATTATTAATAAGTATTAAATGAACATTTGAATATTTTGTAGAGTCATTACAATGTTTATTTTTTGCTACAGAGATAATAATGATTGTAACAAGAATTTGATTTACCTTTCATAGCATGCCTATTATAGCTTATTTTTATGTATATAGTAAAAATTTCCATTATAATTATTTTTTATACTAGAACAGAAGGTGAAACATTAAAAATAGCAGAACTAAAATAATTAACCAAAACAAGTATGAAAAATTAAATCTCAATATGATGTGTTTGTATTAATTAAAGTTCAAATATTTATTCAGTGAATAAAAACTTTTATTTTTATTCCATAGAGAGTATCACATTTTTATTTTTGCTTTTGTTTATATTCCACTTATTTTGATTAGTATTCCATTATCCAGAAAATAATTAAGTCCTTCTATATTGATATTCTGATCATTTTCTTTTAAAATATAATAAACTCATTTTATTAAATTTTAGTTAAAAAATCAACAACAAAAACAATTTATCAAAATATATTATCAAAGTAATTTGGTCTCTTCATGTTTTTCTTCACAAGAAATATTTTTTTTTTACAAGAAGTACCTTTTAACTATTCAATTTTGTTTATTTTACAAGAAATTTCAAAAGTCATTTTCCTTTTGTTTCTCTTTTTTGATAATTATTCATAAATAACTTCTTTTTCATTAGTATGTTTTTGAAATGCTCAATATACAACATTAATTATGCATTAAAATATTTAAATGACACGAGATAGTAGCAAGATACTTCTTACCAGGTGCATGCATATCAAATGAGACAATTGCTAATAGACGTCACCACACTTATATGCAATTATTATGAAACAGTGACACGTGATTTTTTTATAGTTTGACCTTTGATACTCATGTTTAGTTTACATTTGGACGAGTTTCAGCACACATGGTGTTTTTTTACTGCGTTGAAAATGTCGAATTTTATGCCTTCCAACTTTGATTTGTGGACAGCATTAATATTTTGTAACCATCTGAAGACAATTGCTGCCGAATCGCATAAAATGCTTGTAGAAGCATACGGTGGCAATGCTCTGAGCCGTGCACAGTGCGACAGGTGGTTTGAAAAATTTCAAAATGGGGTTTCAATGTGAGAAACGAGGAGTGTGGCAGACCAGCAAAAAAATTTGAAGATGCTGAATTGCAAGCATTACTCGATGAAGATGATGGCCAAATGCAAGAACATCTTGCAGAACAATTGAATGTTGACCAGAGCACTGTTTCCCATCATCTCAAAGCAATGAGCAAGATAATCAAAGTCGATAGATGAGTACCACATGAGCTAACAAACCGTCAGCAGGAAAACTGAAAAATCTGCTTGCCAGTTACAAACGCAAGTCACATCTCCATCATATTGTGACTGGCAATGAAAAATAGATTTATTTTGAGAATCCCAAGCATAATCGAAAATATGTTAACCCAATACAGCCATCCAAATCAACCGCAAGGCCGAAACAGTTCGGCCACAAGACAATGCTGTGTATTTTCTGGGATTAGGAGTGGCCAATCTATTATGAGCTTCTTAAACCCGGCAAAACCGTTAATACTGATCACTGCAAGCAACAATTACTTGATTTGAATGATGCTATACTCAAAAAACATGAGAAATACAAGAAACAGCAGCACAAAGTAATTTTCCTTGATGACAACGAACTTAGCCACCGTGCTAAACCGACCAAGGACATCGTTAAGGTCCTCGACTGGGAGCCCTTAGTGCATGTGGCTTATTCACCAGACTTGGCTCTTTTGGATTACTACCTATTTGCATCATTGAGACATGCATTGGCTGATTAGTGCTTAACTTCTTACGAAGACATCAAATCTTGGCTTGATGACGGGCTGGCCTCAAAAGACAAATCATTTTTTTGACATGGTATTCACAAAATTGCCCGAAAGATGGGAAAAAATTGTAGCTAGCAATGGATATTATTTTAAATAAATAAATATTAACAGTTTTTGCAAATTTATAGTGTTTTTTTTTAAATCTTATTTCATATGCATACACCTGGTAGTTATTTAATTTTGTACATTAAGCTTTTGATACCATGTATTGGCCAGCCTAATATTGTTCTAAGATATTTTTATATGCAGTGACAAATTGCTTTCAAAGAAGAGTTTTTTCCCCTAAACAATGGATTTAATTCCCATATGGTAAGGACAAAACCTGCAAAACTCAGAAGCATTTACTCCAACAGAAAGCAGAAGCACAACATCCACCTTTACTTGTTTAACAGGGGCTTGTATCAAGCCTAAAAATTTCAGGGAAGATCACTGTATAATTAGGTTGCAGTGAGCCACTTGATTTTTTTTAAAACATAATACAAATAATGAAAGAAAATTACCATTTTTTTTACTTCTGAAAAGTACTATTTTCACTTATTGCTGCACACAGCATGTGCTTTTGGTACACCAGTATGGAGGTGATAGAAAATGTATTGGAAGGTAAATGAAACAAGTCCTGATTTCAGCACTTAATAGCTGCATAACTAAAGGGTATTTTCAAGTGTTGTATACCTTACTCTATTCATTTCAGATGAGATAAACACAAAATTTCATTTCATAGTGAGAACAGTTTTGAACAAAGCAACATAGTAAATATTAAAAAATACTAGATATCACTATTTTTCCAAATCACAATCATTCCTGGAAACAAGGCACAGGTTTTCCAACTTCTATATTGAATCATGCTGTAGCTAAGGAAAATTTTCAAGTACTCAAAACTTCATGTAATTTGAATTAAGCTGTTGTAGTGCATGAGATCTTATTTCATGGTGCTAAGTAAACAGTGAACTTCACTTTAAATTAACTAATTTTTTTTTATTTATTTTTTTTAACAATTTGCAATTTTTTTCAAGTATTATACACATTTTCCATAAGAACTAAGGCCCACTAGTAGATGAATATAATAGAAATATGAGACATAGATGCTCTAATCTATGTAACATAAGATGCAAATATGCATAAAAAAATTAAAATAAAATACTTTTGAATAAATAAAATTGTTTCAAAATATTTTAATCTACTCTTGAGTATAAAATAAATCTGTAATTTTAAAATGATTTTTGAACTGGCTATATTACGTGTGCAAGCATATAACTTCAAAAAATATTTAATTTTTTTAAACAATTTTATGATTTATAGTATAAAAATTCAAATTAGGAACTTTAAAATAAAATCTTAACTTTTAACTTAATTTCTTCATAAAAGCTTAACATTTACAAATTTAATTATCAAAACTATATACTATCAAAACATATTTTTAATATTCTCCCTTTTAATTAACATATTTTTCTGTAAATAATCATATGCTTCAGATTAAATTATTCTTCGCTCCAATGAACATGACAATTTAACTATTATGTGTAACAAAAGTGTAAAAAACAATTCTATATAAGCACTTGAAATATTCTGAATCTTATAAAAAGTAAATTAAAAACTTTAAAAATTAATTAAATAGTATTTGCATAAAAATAATAGTTTCAATAATACAAATTCTAAAATAAAAATCAAATTTTAAAGAACTCACCTTTATTAGCTTCTGTGTCTGAAGAATTATGATGAATTGTTTCAACAGTAGAATTTACAGATTTGGAACAATCACTATCACTGGTGTTTGAAAAATCACCTGTAAATATTTTTAAAAAATGGTTAAAAACTTACCATTTCCAAATTATAAGCAAATTAATGCAAATTCAAATTAATGATCTTTTGAAAAAGTACAATATAAATAATCAGTATGTCTGTAAGTAGTGCTGAGTAAGTATTAAGAATTTAGAATGTGTTCACATTATAACAGCAGAACAAAAATGTATTTATTATTCAGAATTAGTTGAGTAAAATAGATGCCTAAAAGTAAATAATTTACATAACAATGTGCACTTAGATAATAAATTATTAGTGTGATGACTGTGTGGTTAGCATTTCTGACTCCTAGGCAGTTGGTCCCAGGTTCGAATCCCAGTTCCGACATAGATGTTTCTTTCTCTCTGTGTTTCTCTGTCCTTTCTTCTGAGATGAACGTGGCCCACCTTGTAAACAGGATTGTGGTAGTATGGCATTGATAAAGTTATTTCTGTGACTTGGTTCGAGTTGCCCACCAGGTAACGATAAATGAGCAGCAGTTTCTGGCTTTGTTGTGGCAAAAGGTTACATCCAGCGTCCGCCGTTATTAAACAAAATTGCAACAGGATTACAATAATAAACTGATATTAGTAAAAGATTTATGTATTACTTTCTAATTCGAAATAATAAGCATATAATTAAGCATTATATAATATTTTTGCTTTAAAATTAATGAGTACATAATTTAAAAATCAAGTAGTTTTTAGTAATTCTAAAAAAATGGCTTCTCATTTGAATAAAAATATTAAAAAAAAAAAAAAAAAAAAAAAACAATGTGCGTTGCACAATAAAGTAGCCAGAACATTAAGAGAAAAAATTTTTGTGACAGTTTTTTTTAATGATATCATATGTATTTACTCTTAGGAGTTTTGAATTACGAAGTAACACTATGAAATCATTGCACTTATGGTTAACTAAATGTAAGTACATATATTTAAAAGATAATATGTTGTACGAAATAAATAACAATGCAAATTGATAATGTGTGGCTGTCATAAAGAAAATTGTTTTATGCAGATTAATTAGTAAAGAAAGCAATACATTTAATAGGATTCATATGATCTGTATGTACTTATCTAATGACTAAATAAACTTTTAACTTTACTTAACTCCGTATAAATTCCATCCATAAAATTTAATGGTTTAATTTTATTTTAAGTAAATCTATATTTTATTTTACACTTTTATATAAATGAAATGTAAATATAATATAAAAATATGCAAGTGATTATTTTGCAAGACTTTTTGACTATCAACATTATATTGATCAGTATTTCATCAAATCAAGTCATAAAATAATATAAGTTTATATAAATTAACAGTAGCTTGATATACAGCAATTGAAAATTAGAAGTAATTTTATTACCAGATAATCTCATTTCAGCAGAACCACCAACAGATTTGGGTCTTGGTTTCGGAGCAATAGGAGGAGGGGGCTTTCCTTTTAATCCAGGAGTTAATCGTCCACCAGGATCCAGTAATGGAGACCCTATTCACAAAATATATTGTATTTTACATATAATCAATGCTCACATTGAGTAACAAACCTGAGAGAACCTATGAAATGAATAAGGAAATTTACCATGCAATTTACCTTAAAAGCTTACTTTATCATAAATTCTAATCATATAAAAAATATAATTGGAATTTATGATAAAGTAAGCTTTTAAGCTAACTCAATGATAAACTAACCATTTTTCCTGCTTTTTTTCAATTTGTAATTTTAAAGCACTTGTTATCACACAAAACAAAAAATTTGTGAGTAAATAAAAACGAATTATGCTTTTATAATATCTGATTAAGATATCTAATCAAAATCTATTTCTTTCTATTATTTTTCTATAATGTTAAATATCTTTTTGCAGATAACATTATTATGCTGAATTAATGTGAATAGCACGATAATTGCAAATATATTTTGCTAGCTTTGAAACTCCAAAATTTTTTCCAATTTTAGTAAAATTATTTTGTATGTTTATTATTCTACAGTAAATTTTTGTACACAAAAGTACAAATTTGACCAAACCTATCTTAATTTCTCTAGACATCGATATATTTTGATAAATCTTAAATACATGCAAACTTCCACTTTAAAAAATCTGAAGAATTGATTTTCCAGTTTACCTACAGCTTCATTTCTAATTTTATTTAATTTTAATTTCATTATGTGAGAGAAAATATATCAACTTAAAAAATTTTTATTTGGTTAGGGCTTGAAAAAATTACAACAATTATATTTCATATTTTATTATAAATTAAATATACAATTTACAAACTGTTGTTAAATATTTGAGATAATAAAACTTTTTGTTATTTTACACTTCATTTTCGACATTTCACTCTTCAGTTTTTGATATAATATCATATGCAATTTTACATTTATTTCTCTTTGTATTTATTACACAGAAAATCTGTCTACTAAATATTATTTTATTAAACAATTTATTACATCTTTTACCAAAATAAGAACAGCAGACACATTAATATTTTTTTATAGATTTAAAATTTTTTTTACTGTTTTGTATTCTGTATCTTTATTTAAATCAAAATAAAATTGCATAAAAATAAATATAGCATTTTTTTCTGATGACATATTAATAAAGAAATAAGTGAGCGTGATTTGTAACTGAAGAACTTTCCGGTATAAATGCAATGTGTATGCAGAAAACAAACGACAGAAATTTTTGAAATTCACTTATAATAAGAACTTTTTTTACTATCTCATTTGATTAAAAGCTGATAATAAGATAATGGCTTTCCAAAATCTTTCGCTGAATTAAAATAGGCTATAATGATGAACTATAAATTACAGCCAGAGTCACTGTTCTCTTATGGTATGCTGCATAAAAGCTCTCTCAGAAACACTGTCTGACATCTTATTACTCATGAATCCAGTGTAAGCAATATGAAATTGAACAATCAAGCTGATATTAAGATGAAGTTTTTCCCTTACTGAAAGTTTTGGCCGAAAAAAGCAACTGTTTGATTCTGAATTTCTGAAGAAAGCATAAATAAAAGAAGTTGGTGTGTAAAAGTATAAAGACTGGGAAAAAGGAAATTAATTATTTTTATTTAATAAATAAAAAAATAAATAAATAAAAGATTACTGAACTTTCTTTCTGAATAAAATTAAGTTTTGCTTCATGTTTTGTGACATATCTTCAATTTTTATTAAACACAGAAATTACATTATATTGCTGAAAGGAGATTTACATCATACTGGGCATTTTTAAGGATTACAGTGCAGTCTAATGCTACTTTAATATTTTTGATTTGATACTTTACTCATGCTTAAAATTTTAATAATTATTACCAATACAGTCACATAAAATAACGAATACAAATCTTGGGATGAATTTAAATTAAGATTAAAGTAGAACATCTTCTCAATATAAATCAAAAACTCATGAAAACTGTACCTGGAGTTGAAGATACTGTTGGAGAATTTGAAGAATGTGATATATTTTCTTCTGTATTCCCTGTTTGAGATTCTGTAGGTGAAACTAATATTTGACTGAGTCCTGTTGATTTTAATTTAACATTTTGCAAAATAGATACTCCTTCAGAAAGAGCAGGCTGAGTTGGCTGTTCTTCATTTGTCTGAAATACAAATACTTATATACTTATTTTATGTGTGTAGTTTACAGAGTTTAATAATATTTACATTATAAAAGTTTAATATGATAAATACATAGTATAAATATTAAATACAAAATACTAAAATTTATTATACACAATAATTATATAATGTTTAGTATAAGTAATTTCACTTACAACAGAGCAGTGTAGTGCAGGAACTCTCTTTTCTTGACGAGATTTCATTTCAGCAAGTAAGAATGGATTTGAACAGTGAAGAGAGCCAGGACCAAATCTATCAATTCCTTTTGGTTTCACAAGTGATTCATTCAAATCTCCTTCTTTGTTTACTGATAAATATACAAAATACATTTTATTTAAAAATCAGTCTTTTAATTACATGAACATTTTTTAAAAATAACTTATGTGCATAGTTTATTGCTATATGCAAATTTTATTTAAATAATTTATAATATGAAAAACAAACTTTAATTCTAAAATACATTAAATTATATCCATTTATATTTTAATATAAATGGATATATTTTAATATATATATATTATGATATGATTTAATATATTGCATGCATTTATATTTCTATATAGCAAAAAATTTTAATAAAAACTTTTTTATTTCTACTTTATCCTAATATACTTAAAATACTTATGATGAAGTATAAGTATCTAATGAAAAAAACGCCTCATATTACTTTTTTAAATAATATGTAAATTATCAAATGCTTATTCTAATAAAAAAATTATATAAAACAATTTATGAGAAGTTATAAAAACTTCTCTACATTACACATATAAAAATTATTATGAGAAAGAATTCATCTAAAGGAAAATGCATAAATAAATATAAAAAAATAATTAAATATTTTATTAAACCAAACAAATTTATGAGCTTTACTCTCAAAAATTATCAAGGGCAAATTTTTTTAGACAATTGCAGAATATAAGGAAATCAAAGAAAAATTTGTGATTGGATGAAAAGTTTAGCAATGAAAAATATTGTATTATACATTTTATTATAAATTTTTCATTCAAGAAACAAGATATGTTTATAAAACAAGTTATCATCATAATAAATAAAAAATTTCTTTTAGTTAAAAAAATGAATTCTTATCTAAATATGATCTAATAAGACTTTTTAATTAATTTTTTTAATTTAATCTGATTCTATCAAAAATTGAACATTAATGTTTTAATGAGCTCATTGTCATATGAAATAAGTGTCTAATATGGTTGTATACACAGACTGTTATATAACTTATACTATTCATATAATTGCAATCTATCTTACAAAATTCAGAAATAGAAAATTCAATATGTTTATGTAAATTCTTTTTAAATTCAATCTAACAATCATTTATCTAAAATTCACAATTTTTCAGCTTGTGTCTTATGATAAATAAAAATTTTAAGAATTAATGTAATAAATAAAATGAACAGAAGAAGAAAAGTATTATAAATTATCTGGAGAAATATGCCATTTTTATAGCATAAATTAAGCAATTTTAAGTAAAACGAAATTTCAAACTCTGATCAAACAATTATAAAAGTATGATTTTTATTAATATTAAGAGGTACCAAACTATAAAGTTTGGTTGCATTCTTCCTCTGCGGTCCACTTTCTTCTCTACAAGGGCTAATTATTATATAAAATATATATATAAAAAATATTCTAAAGTAATTAGAATATAAACTTGAATACACAACTTAGACAGCACAATTTTCTCATTATGCATTATATGCTGAAATTATTTAAATGAAATTAGATTTTATATTGAAACATTCATATTTGATTAATTTATTTTGATAATTTTTTAATTTTGTGTTATCATGATATTTCTAACTTTTAAAAGTTTGAAGTAGATTAATCTTTACAATAAGACATGTATGACTTCATGATATTTAAAAAAGTACCCAATTTAGTTCATAAACTTAGTTTTAATGTATCTAAAAATGGATTGCTTATCAGGAAATATTCAATGCTCTTACAACATTTTGGGCAGCTTTTTCTAGGTGCTTGATGAAAATACTTTGATTTTTATGATTAACAATAACTGTACCTGTTATATGATTTTTATATAATGCTATTAATATTATCATCTGATATGTAAGGGTTCAAGTGTTCAAAATTGAGAAAATAATGTGCATTAGTTTATATTATATTTGAAAGCACAAATTTCAAAGAAGATAAGAAACTTTTAAAGTTGTTATAAGTGTGAACTGATCCTATAGTTATGATTTAGAAATGGAACTGAAAGAATATAAGATAGGAAAATTATTAAACATGAGATGTTAGCTTGCTCTTTGGAAGTAAAAGAGTGCTATTTTGCAATGTTAGGAGGAGCATTGCAAAATATAGAGAGACATAGAAAATTGAATACATATATTACACAGATTAGTTTGGTTTTCACTCTATTGTTACTTTTCGCATACAAAGACTAACTCAACTGAAGTCTGCATGTATGTTAAGAAAGAATTAAGAAAAAATAAAACAAGCTTTGATAAATTTTAGTTTTCATAATTTATAATATACATGGCAACAAAGCCAAAATAAGATGATGATTCAAAGATATTGAAGACGTTTTTTTAGTAATATTATGTAAAAGTTATTAAATTTTAATTTTATAATCAGAATCACCCAAATTTTTTTTTGATACTTAAATGCAACATGATTTCCCCTATTGCCTTATTTAATTCTTTAAAAAAATAAACCCCTTCCTTAAAAAATAAATTTCTAAAAGAAAATGAATTCATTCAAACTTAAGTGCAATTAAAGATGATTAAATTTCTTGAATCAAAAGTTAGTTAACAAAAAATTTCCATTATTCTAGTTTACATTGAGTAGTATCTTGTATTTTAATACATTTAACTACTAACGATATGCTGCTTGAAGATTACATTTGATTGATTTTTTTTAAACCACAAAAAGCAATAATATAGAATTAGTGAATTCAATTTTCTTTTGTACATACAGAAAATATTAAAAATAAAAATGACATACCTTTATCTCGCCGATTTCTTATTCCTAACTGAGGTGATGAAGAATGAAGACTAATGTCCCCAACACTAATTGTGTTTTTAGAGGATTCTTTCCCTATGCTATGAGAAGGGGAAGGACCAGTTGTTACACCTTTATCAGTTAAGTCATATGATCTAGATTTATGAATATGGCTAACATCTGGAGATATGCGACTAAACAAGCTGCTAATACCCTTCATGAAGCTAAAAAATACAAAGTTTCCTTTAAAAATAAGATTCATATTTAGTAAATTAGTTATTTATTCATATTATGTACATAATTTATATTTATTATATATACAACTAAAAAATAATTAAATTTTGAATTTTTCATAAGATTTTTTTATTTTTAATTTATTGTTCTAAAGTGATTTTGATTAATATATAATATCTGAAAATTACCTATAATATATTAAAACTAAAATGCATACTTATTAACTTTTTATAATAATTTTTAATTTTTTTACTATTAAAAAAAGGGAGAAAAGCATTGAATACATTAATTCAAATTTTACTCAGTTTTTTTTAATTTTAATATCAATAAGGATTGTAAGATAATGCTAAAACTATTGTTATTCCATTTATCATACACATTATAAATAACTATAATGTGCATAGTAATTGGATTCACATTTCTTAAGCAATTTTTACTTTTTATAGCAAAAACAATTAATAAGGAAAAAAAAATAAAAATGATGCAAGTACTTTTTTAAAAAAACTGTTAGTAAAATGTTGTATAGATGTTTCTGTAACCATTGTACGATTTCCAAATTATTTTCAAGAAATATGTTTGAGAGCCTGCTTTTAAAGGCTTATTCAAAATTACAATTATAATAAAAAATGAAAAAATTATATACAAACCGAGAAAAATATAATTTAATGATTCATAAGAGCCTTTAATATTCTTCAAAAATATTTCTGTCCCTAACATATATAGATTCTGTAAAATTAAACACAAAAATACTTGGTAGCAACATTCATCTAAAAATACTTTAATTAGGAATAAAATATAGAATATTACATTTTCCCACTAATCTTGCAATCTATTTCATTTCTATTTATATTTAAGTATTTTTAGAATATATAATTGAATAAATAATTTTTAATGCTGCAATATGGTAGCTAATTGATGGGGAATCCATTATCATAAATCACTTGAATTAGTATGTTATTATGTTTATTATTGATTTTTAAATAAATCATATTAACTTTTTGATTAATTTATTATATTGCAAATACTTTTATCGTAGTTGATTTTATCCAATGAATGAAAATTTTGTTTAAATTCTTATATTTAATCGATAATATTTTAAAAGTACAAATCCTAGCAAATTGTAGAAAAAATTATGAAAGAATTACTAAAAATGTTCTTAATATTATATATTAATATATTTTAATGAAAAATTTCAAATGTGTCTGTTCTAATGATATATTTAAAATTAATTTAAAAAATGTGTTCAATCTAGGCAAAAATATTGCAATATCATATATTTTTACAATAATTTAAAATTAAAATATATATATAAAAAAACTTATCCAAAATTAACCAGAGGAATATTATTATATATAGTTAACAAGAAAGTTTTTAAAATTTTTGTGTTGCCATTGAATAAATTGAGAATAAGTATGTTAATTAGTGTGTGATGTGGTATAGACACCAATCAGTCGAAAGTAGGAATATCAAATGCTATTTAGAAAGTCCACTGTGCATATTCATTAATTGTAACTTGTACAGAAGCGAAGAGAAATGGACATGTCAAAAGAGCTCGTTCAGTGCTGTTTGCTTTAAGATTTCTAAGTGGGCTTATTAGCTGCTCCACTAAGTCATCTAATATATCAAGCGTTTGGGGATAGTGCTATGAATTGATAGAACTGAATGATAATGCTGTATACGCCAAGACATTGGTTTCACAAATTCAAGTTGGGAAATTTATCCCTCTGTAAGCTGATACCTGGTGGATTAGATGTCAAGTGGTTAACTATGAGCTGTTACCAACAGGCCAAATGGTCACTGCAGACTTGTACTCACAGCAATTGGAATGTTTGCAACATGCATTACAACAGAAGGAGCCAGCAATGGCTAACCATTTTTGGCTGATAAAGCGAGGACACATGTCACGCAGGCGACCAGGAATATCATACAGCGACTTGGTTGGGAGACTTTATGGCATCCTTCTGACCTTGAATAATTAGATTATCAACACTTCCATTCACTGGAAAATCATCTCCAAGGAAAAATTTTCATCAATGTAGCAGACTTGCACCAAGCATTCACGGATTTATTTATGATGTCCTAACCTTCAAATTTTACAGCAAGGGGATTGCACTACTGGAGATACGTTGGTAGAAGCTGCTGGATTTCAATGGTGATTATTTTGAGAACTAATAATAGGCTATATTTTCTGAAGGTCATGTTATTTTGGGTCATTAAAAAAAGCAAGAAATTTCTTGTTAACTTTGTAGTTCATATGGAAAATATTTATTGCACATTCATATATTGTTATAAAAATTTATGTATATATAATATAAGATAAAATATTGTTGGACAAGTTGATGGGAAATAAATCACTAATTAAAAATAACTTGAAAAAGTTAAAAAAATTTTTCTCAAAGAACATGAATTCAGAATTGCATAAAAACTTAACACAATTCTCTTCGTAAAAAGTAATGAGCAAGATTTGTAACATAAAATTTAAAAATCGTTACACAAATATCAAACTAATTAAATACTTTATTTTACTCAGCTTAATATTAAAAGAAAGCAATAAACAAATGTTTATTTACACAAACTTATTATTTTGAATAACCAAAAATTTTCTACACCAAAAATATGAATAAAAATAGTGTACCCAATATTAATTGCACCCTTAACAGTTAGAAATAAGAATAAATATACAGAACAGTATGATGAAAGTTAAAAATTTAATGACTTAGAGAAAATAATTTAGACAGTTGATTCAATCATTTATACGCAATCTTTAGCATGGATAAAAGTTTTTAAAAGTAAATATTTCTAGTAATCTTATTTGATGTCTTCATATAAAAATATATAGTCAGCATATAAAAATTATAGAAACTAAATATTACTTTGGATGTATGTAATATTTCTATACATAGTTATATAAAGCCAATAAAAGGAAGTATTCCATTACCAGTTTATATATATAACTAATACTAAAATTTAAAATATATGAATCACAGAATAACCTGTAAAAATTAATATCAAGGGTATACAGAATTACTGTCTTGTGTAGATATAATTGTACACTCTAATTATTTTTTCTTCTAAAATGACAAACGAAATTATGTGATATATATATGTATAAAAAAAGTATTATTGAATTACAGGAATAAATATTTTTGATGTCAAAAATAGTGTTTTACTTTCAAACTTTTTCATTTAGCAAATTAACTATTATTTAATGCAGCATCTAAATATACTTAATATTGTTAAATCATTTTTTAAACATTATTTAATTTAAGCATGTTTTAGAATAATGACAAGAAACATTTTGTCAAGCTCTTATTTCGAACTTTTTAATTTTTATATTGTGAGTGCTAACTGATTTTTAATAGCTAATCACTCTACATAAATAAAAAACCTTGTACAAGAGGTAGAACAGATATGATAATAATGCAAGAATATTAATCACATAAAAGAGCATTAAATGCGAAATAGACCATAAAGAAAATTGATTTGAAATTGTATACTAACAAAACATATAGAATAAAATAATTAGATCATTATAAAAGGAAGAAAATTTATTAAAATATAGGGAGATAGTTTATGTACAACATGAAATCAACTATAAAATGTCGTAAATAAAGTTAAAAGAAGCTCATGGTCATTCATTATGTAACACAATTTTTAAGTTTAAACATATGTGTAACAGGAAGCAAAACATAAAAATTATGCTTATTAAAAAAATAATAATAATCAATGACATTAAGATCAGGAGAATAGGGATACCATGCAAGATGTTTTATTTTCTATTAATATTCACCTAATCATGTTTGAACAGAGACGGCAGGATACTCTGTTCTTCGAAAATTTCTGTTTTATGCTCAAAGTCAGAAAAATAAAGTAGTAAAGATCAATGAAAAATTTTAAATTTTATATGCACAAGTCACATGCTTTTTACAGTGATTAGCCCTGGAGTAGATTTTTTGAACACAAGAAATGAGTTACTTGTCTGCATGCATATTTGCAAAGGTAGATGCTGCAGATTTTTCATTTGCAACATGTGAACACAAACCAAATTATTAAGAGATTTCTGAAGGCAATATGTGGTGAATGTTCATGTCTCTATAGCTGTCAAATTATCAATTATACATTGTTAAAATAAAGCCCTCCTCACACTTATGAATACACTTAAGTCAAGCTAAGAAATCACACTTCCCGACATTCATATACTCCTTCCTGTTTCACAGAAAGAACTACAATCTCAATAAAAAATGTGATATTCACTTATACAAGTCTCGAATAATGAATATGGTGATTAGGCAGAAACAAATGATTTATTCCCAATGGCAAAGTATTCAGTCTTAGTAGTTGTGACACCAATATTATTATTTTATAGTAATACTAACTTATAAAATAGACATTCAGGCGTGAATATTTGTATGTAGCTTTCATTAAACAGTTTTGATGAATAATGCTTCGAAAATAAGAATTTAAATTTCAGACTTTGTGTGACAGTGTACTTTCGTTTGTTTTTTTTTTTACCTATTTTCTTCAACAATATCTATACCAGTCAGTGAACTTTGAATTTCAATCGCCTTTTGACAGGAATTTGGTAATTTCCAATGATCTTTCTTCTTGGCCCATCAGATATAATTTTGACTGGGTATATAATATTCATTTATAATGCACAGTGGTATATTACCATTGTGGTGCCACTAATTGCCAGGTAGTAATAAAACCTGATAAAACTGCACGACATACTCAAAGAACCCATTCTCTGAAATATGCGTATTTTTATTATTTTGTTTTATGCTTGCGTTGTAATGAGATTATGAAAATTCAATCTCTAAGTATAAATTTAAGTTAATATAAATTATAAATAAAAAAAGAAACAATGAACTTAAAATCTACAATGATGAATTTTATAAAAAATTGATATATTTTGATTACTACGGTAATTTTTCAAAATGTAAGAATATTTCAAATATTTTCATATTTTTTATATTGCTATTTTTAAACAAGTTATTTAATTTTTTTCATGATTTTTAATGTTTGAAATTAAAAAAAAATATTTGATGTGTTATAATTTTATTAAAATTAAGCATTAAAAATTATTAAAATGAATTAAAAATTTCTATGAGAGTAAAAGTTTACAAAATTTTTATACACAATATGTCATTAATGTTATTTTACTCAACAACAGAACAAGAAAAATTCTCGAATTTGTTAATTTTTAACAATCAAAGAAGATAAGTTAAAATATGAAAGTTTAAAAAGGATTTCTAATTTTCTAATTTATAATTATTTTTAATTTGATATTTATTTATTACATTGAAAAAATAAAATTAATATAAGTATATATATTAGTTAAAAAAAGCACTTTATTTTTTCAATTGAAAAAAGTCTTCTTTAATATAATAACAATATTTATAATTATATAACATACTTTTTTCTGGTTTTATATAATAAATTTTTCTTTGTCAACAAAGGAATCTGAGAATGTTACACAGAAAATTTAAATCAGCAAATTAATGCTTTAAAAGAAAAAAATTCTTTTTTACTAATTCCAATAATAATGCTCATAACAAATCCCATTAATCTATTACACAAATGAGAACTAAGAATAAAAAGGTATAATAATTAATTAGCAATTTTTAGTCAGTTATCAATTTTTCTTCCTTAATCAATTAATTCTCAAAAATTTTCTGTGGTAAAAATCTGGTTGAAAATTGGAAAAAAAAAAGATTGATTTTGTTCTAAGAGTACATTTGAATTATAATCTGAGGCATTATCAACACTTTGGAAATTCATGCTTTTTTTTATCAAATTCAATTAACTTTAAAGCTTTTTGTATACATATCATTTGACATAATTATATTCAAAATACTTCCAGAAATATGTTTGATGAATTTCAAACAAAAACAAAAATAAAAAAAAATATTGAATGATAAATAAGTAATAAAATTTCATGCTAGAAATTAGCAATTCAGTGTTAAAACTTTGCTTCAATTTGTTAATAATTTCAAGATTATTAATTGATAGTAAATATCATGTCATATTGCATCGCCACAAAAATTTAGGGCAGCACATTAATTAAATTATGTAAAATCAATAATATAAAAGCAGAAATCATGATTTTGATTAATATTTTTTCAATGCAGTTGCAGTGTAATTCAATTGTTCAACTTTTGGGAAAAAGAGACTTCAAAATATCATAATTCGATTAATCAGAATTCATGACTATGTGTATTATGAAGAAATTTGAATCGATAGGGAAAAAACAGCAAATACTGTTGAAATGCCAAGAACAGCATTTGATATATTTCTATTATTGCCAAGAAATGTCAATTAAAGGCTGTAATTTATTCCAAGAATAAAGGGATTCTAGAAGTTAGCCAGTCACAACAGCAAATAACAGAATTTCCTTTTGTCAATCGGAAAAAAAGTTTTTAGCTAAACAATTAGAAATAGGCTTGATCAGGATAATCTCAGCATGCAAGCTGATATATATTCCATTAATTTCAAGATAATATGCTGACTGACTGACAAAGGTGAAATCCTGAACATTGTATGTGGATGTAAAATAATTGAACAAAAGTGCTCTTTTAAGCACCAACAAATCCAAAATTAAACTAGAACAAGACATCTTGTTATTTGATAAACAGAAAGGGGCATTCAAAGCAACCTAACATTAGTTAGGGAAAAATCTATTACAGAAGAGGTAAGTTAATGTTGGGAGCTCAAATTAATGTAAGTAGATTTATGAACTAACATATAATCTGGAATTACATTTTAGTAGTAATAGCAGATAGCAATTCAACTAATAATTGAAATTTGTTCAAAGATATTTAGCCCCCAGACACTTCATGTCATGCTTGCATACAAACCATTGGCATTTTTTTAGTGAAAAGAAAATGAAATATACACAGCTTGCCTTGTGGAAAATACAACTGAATTTAAAACAAAACATTACAAAAATTGGTTAGCAATCCAGATCTAAGTCGAATTGAAAATGTTTGGAATACAATCGGATGAAAGATTGAGTGAAAACAGAGCACCCTTTAGCAGCCTGGGACTTGAAAACCGCACTTCTTCAGGAATAGAAAAATATTTCTAAGTCTTTCAATGGCCAGATCATATTCAAAGTAGATATGCCAGTCTGAATTATTCAAAGGGATCCTAAGTTGTCAAACAACCTGTATAATTTTCAAAAAAAAAAAAAAAAAAAAAAAAAAAAAAAAAAAAAAAAAAAAAAAAAACTTATTATTACTTTTTACATTTATATTATTATTATCATATAAATTATCATTCACGTGAAACCAAATTGCTCTCCAGAGTATCCTTCATGATTTTCCTATTTGTTTTCGACTCAAATTCCCATATAATTTTCTTTTTTTTCAGAATTGCTTTTGATAGTTGTGGTTTACATTTTAAACTATTAAACAATAGTTTTTATTTTCGTTTTGCTTTCCTATTTTTTAGCAATATGCACTACATTATGTCAATAAAGTTAAATTTTTTTCCAGAAAATTATAAAATAACGAGAGAAACCAAGACTAACTAATTAGCAAACAGAGACTGTATAGAAGTTTTATAGAAAAGGAATTATAAATGTCAGCTTTCTTATTATCTATCTATTATATAATTATATATCTTATTATATAATCAATACATAAATTTGAACTCATAGATGATCATAACTTCTAATACTGTCAGTAATTTAGAAATAATTTCAAATAACATTTATTTAAAAAATTAGGATAATAGCTCAAAAGTGAATCCATCCATTACAAAACAGAAATTTAGAATCATAACTGTTATATTTCAAATTTTATAATGTTCTTTTACACAAATGCCATTGTGGAAAATAAAATGTATTTAGACAATGAATTCAAACTACATTTGAATGCGATAATTCTCATTTTCTTTATGCTATTCTTTCATTAACATAAAAATTCGTCTTGCACAGTTAATGTTAATATTTTAATATGTTTATTTTATAGCAAATTTATATTAAATATATTTTTATACAGGAGCTCAAATTAAAAAAATATTATTACTTACAATGATAAATGATTAGCATTAGAAAATAAAAATTTTCTTAATGGATAAATAATGAAGAGTCACATTCAGATATAAAGGAATTTTTTCTGTCTAATAAAAAGAATTTATTTTACAGTAACAAAACTGATGTAGTTTTCAACATTATTTTAACTATAAGTAAACAGAAACACAATTGTTTAATCAACAGCTTTTCTATTTAAAATCCTTATAGAAGTTTCAAAATCAATTTCCCCTGTTCTGGTTTTACATTATTATTATTTTTCCTCTACTTTTTTAAATTCGAATTTATAGTTTTAATCATGCAGTAAAAATTGTTATATTAGTGTTTTATCTTGCTTATTATGGTTTCCTAAGAATTTTCATGATAGTTAACTAGAGCTAGACAAGAAGACACTAACATATGCCAAGACCTTTTGTATTATGGAGACCATACCTGAATCACAGATCCCCAATAAATATCAGGTTTCAATGTGGATGCAATAACATTATTTCTTTTTATGATATAGATTTCAGCATGCAAATTTTTCATAAAAGAACTATTCCATTGTCATATGAAATGAGACAATTTTACAAAGATTTTTAAATGATTCATTGATTGCTAAGGGAATAAGAAAAAGATATCAAGCTATTGAATAAAATTTAAGTTTCTCAAAGATCTTAAATTATTTTATAATATTAGTATACAAAACAGAATGCACAACCTTATCTTTATATATGAAATTTAATACTAAAAATTATATTGTGTTCAGTCAAGTTTTAAATTAATTATGAAATTATTAAAAGAAAAATCAAATCTTGATATATAAAATTAAATCTAAATTAGTTTTTTCACTCTTGAGACAGATTTTGAAAAATTTTGGTCAAATGACCCAATTGATTTTATACTTAAAGTATTTCCATTAAATACTTTTTTTTAAATTATTATTTCATTAACATTTATATAAACAGTTTTCTAAATATTTATAAAGCTAATTATTATTGGGTCTTAAGTTCGTCTTGAGACCCATCTAAGAGATTATTAGCTTCAAAAATATGATTCAAAATATTACTTGATAAATTAGGTAGAAAATAATTTTAAACTTATCAATAAATAAATTCAGTATATTTATAAATAGGGAAATTAAAATTTAATCCTTAAATTCTATGAACATAAAGAACTAAAAAATAATTATAATTACTTTAAAAAAAATATTGCTTCTGATAAGTTTAAAAACATTTATGAAATATCTGATAATCAATGTTTAAAATTTTTAAATTTTATTTTTACCAAATAATTAATATATTTTTCATAATGGAAGATTTTCCTAATGATAAAATAATAAGTTAAAATTTTTAAAAACAATTTTTTTTAAATTTTTAAAAAATTACACATTTTTAGAAATATAAAAAAATTAGAAAAGCACTCTAACATTAGATCTACCAAAATATTGTAAGAGTTAGTAGGTTTGTTATTGGAATAGCTACACAAGTAAATCAAGTTACAACAGATTAGAGGATGGCACTAGTTTTATAAAATACAATCATTAAAATTCTAGAGGAATGTTCAAATACAAATAAAATATAGTAGTATTATTAGACATAAAATGAAATAACATTCACTTTATAGGGGATCAATTCTTTTCTTATTTTTAAAGGTATAAAGTTCTTAGAATTAACACATATGAGAAATTAATTCAATAAGAATCTATAGTATTTTTAATTAAAACTCATAAAATTCCAAATGTGCTAAAATGGTGATGTGATATAAAACTGAGTAATTAAAAACCTGCAAGGAAACATGTGAAAGAACAAATATTATAAGTTTCCATATTTCTATCATTTGTTTCTTTGGATAATTTTGAACTGATCATCCACCACCATAAATAAAACTATTAAACAAATTTATTGTATAATGAAAACAATCTAATTGAAATTTTTAATTTCATTAAATAATCAAATATATAAAGTTAAAATAAAATATTTTAACTATTCCTTTTGACTTTATCATACATAGACTGAGACAGCTCTGTTTAGAACATTTTAGCAAAGAATTCAATATAAAAATTTATTTAACAATTTAGGCATATAATGGGTATTTCTCATGAATTAGTTTCTATTTATGAAAAAGTTTACACAACTATAGTACTTTTGCAGAAAATATTTATTCAATTCTAGCACAACATAGAGAATATTTTAGGCAAGAGAAATAATGGTACTACTCGCAGAATACTTTAAGCGAACCTTATGAGATACGTTTGTAGGATTTAAGATATATTATAAAATTTCCAAACTGGTTATTTTCCAGAGATATTGTAGTTAAAATTAGGATTCATAAATAACCATCAATACATTTTGTAAAGCATTTCATTACTATCCCTGTTTTTTTGTTTATAAAGTTTCAAAAACTATATTGGCATTTGGCTTTATATATAAATCAGGAAATGGAAAACTCATAAAAATAGTTTTAGATAAATATCATCAATCAGAAATGTTACATAAAACTTTTTATAAACTGTAACTTCATAAATAATCATTTTTTAACAGGATAGCAACAAATTCATTTATCAAAATTCAGATTGTTTTCACACTATTTTTTTTTCCTTCACACCAATATGTTTTATAAAAAACAGTTAAACTTTTCTTTTTTAAATAGCTCCTTTAGCATTAAATTCCTATGTAGAGTATGAGAGATGCTTCCATTTCTTTGAAATACTTTTCTTCAACTATTTAAAAGAGATTTATCATTATGATACATAAGGATAAAAGACTCAATACCTTGAAAGTGAAAATGTTATCTTCATTTTCACATAAATAATCTAAAAACAATGATTTAACAATGTATTGCTTTAAAGTTTAATTTGTTGCAATATATTTTTGATATTGCTGAATCATTCGCTAATATGAATAATCTCAATAAATCTTAAATAACGTGCACAGCAATTTTAAATTTGATTTGCTCTCTCTCTCTAATTGCTCTACAATCATTTTTTGTACAGGAAACTAATTAGACAGGGACTTAAAGTGGATGCAGAAGCAATACAAATATAAATGCCAAAGCTTTAATGATTCAGATGACAGCTCAGCTTGTAATTCCAGAAATTGATTATAAAATGATATATATGTGACCAGTTTACAACTATTTATAAATTTCATAGTTAAAGTAGTGATACATAATATATGCTCTTAGCTTAGAATTCTAACTATGTTAGACACAGATCTAAATCTATTTGATTCACGTTAAAATTTTCACATTTTAAGAGTATAATACACTTTTAATGGTTTTATTAAAGGCAAATTTCTCTACAGATGAAAATCCAGACTACTGAAGGCAGATTTCTTTAAAGATGAAGATTTAGAATGGATTGGTTCAAAATCTTGAATCAATAAAAATTATTTATAATCATCTTTGTAATAAGAACTTTGTAACTATGCATGATTGTTCTTAAATAAAAAAATTACTTAAATGTCACACATAATTTTGAGAATTGGATGAATCCCTCACATCAAGATGCAATACTTCAAATTTTCTACATGATAAGATTACTTATGGTAAAGCATGAAAGAGTTAGAAAAATGAGAAATGAACAGTTTTGTATTTGTCTAAAATGCTACAAGTTAGATGTATCATAGAATGTAATTTTTTAAATTTCTACAGCTTATTCAAAAAATTTTAAGCCTGTTTGAAACTCAACTGTTGATATTTCCTTATGTTTGGTGTTCATTAAACAGTTTTAGTATTTCTGCATTAATATTTTGAGCAGTAAGGGGAAAATACCACACATAACTGAAAATTAATGTACATGCAACACTTTTATTTATAGCAATGGTCCCAATTTTAAATTTCTCTAGTAAATAGAATATAAAATACCACAGATTACGCTAACTTCATCGGCTAAATCTAAAGTTATTTATAGAATTACTAGGTATTTTGTTTTTAAGTTACAAACTAAATGCAACTTAATTTCTCTTTGGGCACATACAGTTCATTAACTATTTTACCAGTGTTTTGAGCCAAAACTTTTCTGGTATCATTTATTAAATACATTAATAAATGTTTTTCCTTGCTTACATTCAACACACCTTTAAAATAACCTATAGGATATAATTTTGATGACTATAAAGCTTTTTAAAACATTAAAACGCAATAGTATGAAATAAAGTTTCATTTTCGTGCAGTCACAGTAGACATTAAGGAAATTCCAGTCATTTTAACACCGTTGTGTAATAATACTAACAATTAACTATCTTTCTCAGGAATATATTTTAAAAATATAATAGCAGTTAGCAAAAATTTTGTATTATTTTTCTATGAATTTTATCTTCACACAGCTTGAAATAAGAACCATGATTTAAATTTTTAGATCAATTATTGTTTAAGAATATATTTTTTACAATAAACTTCATATAATAAAATTTAATAGATACTCATCTTTATAAACTTGTAGGAAACAGAAAATTAGTTTTAAAAAAACCAAAAGTTTGTACAAAAATAAAAATAAAATAATAATAAATAAAATGCGAAATTTTAAAATTAATATTTTTAAATCAAATTGCTCTTTTTATAAATAAAGCACTATTTGACAAAGTTACTTAGTACACACATTACACGAAATACACAAATAAAATAGAATATATTTATAAGCAATTCTTTCCTTTATCGATGAAAAAGTTAGGCTTATATTTTCTTTATTAAATTTAAATTTTTAAAAATACATTTTTCCATTTTTCAATGTAAGAAAGCATTTTGTAAAAGTTTTACTCAAAAAAGCAATACAGTAAGACGCTGTTAATTAAGACGTTGTTTAAGCTTAAAAATCTTTTTTTTCTGTGGGAATTCCCCGAAATTGCCCCAGCATTACGATACTTGATATCCAAAGCAGTTTAACTGAGTTTCTTCTTTCCTGTGGAGTTATTTGAATGCATTTTTATCGTTTCAAACATTTGTTGACGTTATTGTAAGTGCAAACTTATATAATATAATGATTGATATAGTGAAAAATATTATGCATTTTAGTTTCTATCATGGGTGATAATAAAAAACTCAAAATGGTGATATGAAAACAATGGCTGAATTCCCAGTGATATTAAAAACAATACATAATTGAATAAAGAAACTATCCTCCAGAATTGGTTTATATTGTTGTTGAAACATGCTTCTTTTAGACAAGAAAGCCAAAACGAACATTTCTATCCCATAAAGAAGAATGTGCATCAGGATTTAAAACTGGAAAAGATTGCTTAACACTTCTACTGGGTGGTAATGGAAGCGGATATTTCAAATTAAAACCACTACTTGTTTATCATTCCAAAAACCCAAGAGCGATGAAAGGAATATCCAAATCAACTTTACCTGTAATTTGGGAGTCTAATATGGGTAACTACGAAAATTTTCCAGAATTGTACATATATATTATTTTTGCCTGTTATCACAAAATTAAAATATCTTGAATAAAGAGCACTACTTTTAATTGATAATGCTTCAAGCCATCCACCATATTTATAGACTTAATAACAGACATTTCAGCCAAAGTGGTTTTCTTGCCCCCTAACACAACTGCCTTAATCCAACCAATGGAGCAAGCAGTTATATCAAATTTTAAGGCTCATTATCTGCAGCAAACTTTAAGACAGTTGTTTGAAAAAACAAAGAGAAACAATCAATACCCTTATTGATAGAGTTTAGAAAAAATTACAACATCGTGAATGCTATAAATAACATAAGCCTTTTTTGGAATGAGATAACAGAAAAATGTTTGAAAGAGGTGTAGAAGAATATTTGGGCAGATCTAAAGAAAACCAGTGACGATGAACACTCTGTCGATATGAAAGAAATAGTGGAATCAGCAAAACAATTTAGATAAGATAAATGAGGAAGATGTCGAAGAAATAGCTTAAGAAACAGTAGCAAGTCTTTGTAATGATGAGCTGAAGGAATTAGCAGATCAAGAACACAAAAATATTAAAAGTAGTAATTCTGAAGAAGAGCAAAAATAACTTTCAACAGCATTTCTAAAAGCCAGTTTGACCACTATAACAGAAATTATGGACCAATTTATTGAAAATGGACCCAATATTGACTGGAGTTCAAACTCAAGAGGAGGTATTTTAAATTCCTCTTATCCCCTTTACAGCAACTACTTACAAAGTGCAAAAGGAAAATGTAAATTAAATTAAATATCTTCTTGATAAGTAGGCAGAAAATTGGAAATACAGAAGACTGAATGATTAGAAATGTAAATATACTGACTTAGAATTTTACATGTATATTCATTAATTTTCCTACATTTGTAAGAAATAAATTTTTGTTTTAGCGTTATAAAAAATATAATTAATAAATTTAATGTTAAATAAATTTAATGTTAAAATACCCAACCAATTTTCTACCCATTTTCCCCTAACCCAATTATTTAAATGAGATAACCTCGTTTTATGTTTTTTCACATTACGCTCTACTTTGATGGAACATATACCCGGTGTTAAGCTTATAGCACTTAAGGCATGAGTCATTCAGCTAACTGTTATGCAGACAATCATTACACTTTTTTTTTAGTATCTAAATTTTTTATTCTCATTCATCATATTCTCAATTATTTCATTCTATAATACTTTTTTCAAATAAATTACATCTGAATTCACATTAAAAAATTTGTGAAATGAAATATCATTTTTCTATTCAGAATGAATTTCTTTGTGAAGGTTCATGTATGAATAATTTATCTTCTCAAGTCCTCAGGTAAATGTTTTCTGCTTTTCAGTTATAGCTGCCATTTAATAAAGTTTGTAGATTGAAATGAATACTTTCTTCTTTTGTGTTATTTCAAGTATAAATTAACAAAATGCCTGGCATCTATAACTTCAATTTCCTAAAGTTACTCAAACTTAGTGGCTATGAACAATGGTTGCTAAAGTATGCTGCAATAATTGCATTAGAAATTGTTGATTATGCTTATTGATGGGTTTTTCAATATAAATTGCTTCAAAAGGATAAAAGCATTCAAAGCGAGTAATGCATTGTGATCTACAAGTGTATTAACTTGAGTCTCTGATAAAAAATGTAGATCCAAGTTTCGTAGCCATAAAACAAAAATAAAATTATAAAATTTGAATAAGAAACTCGAAAAAAATCTGGTGATTTAGAAAACAGATCTGTAAGATTTTCTGAATTTTAATTATAAATGGGAGTTAAAATTATCATTTTTCCTATGGGATCATGTTAGGGACTAGCCACTAGATTGTAAAATAATGAATGTTCATAAATTAGAAGTTTGTAAAAATAAATGTCTACTATAAATGCCAAATATTCATACACCAGTTAAACAGTTTTAAAAAGTAGTTATTTTTTAATTTAATGTTCAGAATGGAAGAATGTTTAAATGTATGTATGAAGAAATTTTACTTTAAAATGACTGAATGAAAACTATTAATTGTAACATAAAAGTATCTGAAAATAAAAATTTAATAGGTTGTCTATTTAAAAATGACAACCTATTAAATTTTAGAAGCATAATTCCATATACTTTTGTAACAAAATATGTAAAGACAAGTTTTACTTTTGCATATTTAATACATAAATACTCATTAACCAGCATAAAGATCATGCAAATTATTTATCAAAATAAGTGTGTAGAACAAACATTTTTCACTTTTTTAAGTAATCTTAATTTTAATTTAATAAAAATAAAATGTTTTCAGTTAATACATGTTCCTTTTTTATGTTTTCTAGTCATTTAACAAAGGATTTACATTAATTTTAAATAGATTTCTAATTTGGCAATATATGCCTTCATATGGAAAAAAAGCCAATTAGTTAAAAAAAAAAAAAAAAAAAAAAAAAAACAGTACACATTAACATTTTATAAAAAATTTGCACACTTAATTTTGAAGCTAGAAATAAAATAGATGAATAATGCAATTAGATTCCAACTTTCATTTTAAAAAAATCCAAAAAATATAAATACATATATTTACACAAAAAATGGATTGACATTTCCAAATATTAAAGATTGTTTTATTTGTTCAGGTTGACTGAGTAGATATATTTTCACTAAAACAACAATTTTGAAATAAAAAGTAGTTCAAAAGAATTATTTTGATATATAAAGTGAACTCCAAATGCTCATAAGCTCGATGACCAAGTTCAGTAGTTGAAAAACAGAATGAATAAAATTTACAAAATGCTGTAAGCTCTTTTTTCACAAATGTGTATGTACTTGTTACAAGTAGAGAAAATATTTTTCATATTCAGTTCTTTATATTTGGAAAGAAATTTAAGCCTCAGTTATCAATACAAAAAAAAATACACTTATAAACAATATTCATTTTTTAATAATTTGTGATGAAATTGCTTAAGTTTCGTGTTTGGTTGATAACCTAACAAGGACACATACTTTGCACTCCAGGGCCATCAGTCATGAAAACAGTTATGGGCACTGTTGGCTCCTTATAACCTCTTGTGCCACTAAGTTTGCTTTATTAAAATGTAACTAAAATTTTTGATATTACCCCGCCCCCATTGCATCAACTATTGTTGAAGAAAATATTGTTAAACTGAGAATTGAAAGATCAAAGTATCATTACAAGTTTCAATGCATGTAGTAAATCTTTTAAATATATAAATGATACATTTCTGATTTTATTAGTTTAGTTTTGATGAAGTGTTATGAATGTTATTTTTACAAAAGACTAAAATAGGTAAAACTTTCTTCAGCTATAGTTTAAAACTTATTATTTTTTGTTTAAATAAGCAACAAACAATAATATTAGTTGGGCTAATCAGAAAAATAGCAGTATTTTTATGCAAATACAATAGCTAGAAAATATTAATAGCATTAAGAATTTTTTTTTAATTTAGAGAAGCAGTTTTTTTTCCAATAGCACATATGTGTTATAACTAAACAAATAACAAACTTATTAGACAAAATTATAAATGTAAAGAAAAAAACACTAATACTTATAAACAATGCACACACAAAGCTCTATTGTTTTAGAACAGAAGTGGATATCATTTATGCATGGATAATGAACATCAATACATAATATCATTTCTAACACCATAATATTTTTTGTTTTGTTCATGCAATATAATACTTAACATAATGATGCAAAAATAAAATAAAATTATTTAAGAATTTAAAACAAATAATAAGGAATTAAGAAAAAACCCTATTAATGAATTAAGGAAACATTTTATAGGATCACAAACTCATGCATAGATAAAAACACTTGTGACAATGAATGGAGAAAAGACCGATATTTATTAAGAACATTTTCCAGTTAGCTCCATTTTAATATAGTTAATAATAAATGGGAAAAATGTTTCACAAACCAATCTTGAATTTCCTAAAAATAAGACTGTCAGTGTTAAATCAGTGTTCATTTTTTAAAGAAATGTTGCTTCTTGACTGACTTGTATGAAAATAAACAGCAAATAAAAGAATAAGGCAGATATTTTTCAAAAAACAAATTTATTACATTAGCAAACAACTAATAATCACAATTTAATGTACTAAATTGTATAGAGTGATTATTTTGACTATATTCTTTGAAGGACTAGAAAAGCTCTAATTACATAAATAACTGAAAAATCTACATCAACAAAGTCCTAATTATATGAATTTTGTTACAATAAACAAAAAATTAATTTGGAGAATACAATGCATACTGAAATTGAAATGAAAATTATAATTACACAAAATCTTAAAAAAACATTATGATTGTACATACTTTTAATTGTTTGATTTCCATATAACAAATTAAGTGACAATACTCAAAGAAATATAGCAATTCAACTCAAAAGTATATACTTTTGTGTTTTAATTTTTTGAATCTTATAAACAATAGGCAACATATATAATGTATAATTACAAAACGAAAATCACTTATTCCTAGAACAATAATGTGACGAAAAACTTTTGAGTAGTACATATTTATCTAATATATTTTTGTAATTGGACTGTTATATCTGTATGTAAAAAAAGTATTTTATTTCCTTAACTATTCCTAAAAACTAAACTGCAGAAAGTTAAAATACAAGGATAAGTTAATGTTCTCAAAATAATAACATTTTTCTTAATCTTTTTGAAAGTTGAATATGAAATGTGGTATCTATGCTTCACTTGTTTATTTTGTTCAAAAACAGATATAAATTTTATGATTTTCTTATGTATAAAAATATTAAAACATTCATCATATTATAATAAACAAATTAAAAAAAATAAAAAAAATTTAATGAGCAGTTTTTTTAATTAATAAAAATGATAAAATAAACTATAAATGAACTACTTAAAATAATGCAGTAACAGCATATAAAAGAGTACTTTGGATTTATTCATACTGAAATTAAATATTTAAAAAATAAATTAAAGCTAGTCATATTAGAAATATAATAATATATATGACATAACATTTAAATTTTGTGGGTTTCAAATGGGGAAGAAAATTTTTTATCATTTTCTTTTATCTGTTTTTAGCAAATAAAACACTTGAGTTTATTTGCTTATTCTTAAATCAAACATTCATATTGCAAAACTTCAAAAGTAACATATTGTAAAATATATTGAAGCAAAATGTTGTAAAGCTTGATAAATATAGGATCAATCAAAGAAAGAAATTCTTTTAGAGTATGAATACTATTCACAAAAGATGAATTAAGATGTTATTAAATTGATTAGGGTTATAAATTGATAGTTAAATAATTTTACCCTGGCTAAACTATTCTAATATTTGATTGTTAATCAAAATATCTTTATTGAAGTTTTTTTACATTAACATAAGAAAATAATTTTGCTTTTAAACTTTTACCTCACAGATAAAATAGTCGTGTGCAAACATTAAATTCAATATTATTTGAAACACAAGCATTTTTTCTATCAGAAATGATTAATTTTTTTTATCCAAGAATGTTCAAAAAAATAAGAATTCCCCCTATAAATAATGACTACAAATAAATAATGATTAAAATGAAAATTTAAATAAAAAATACAAAAACTTATTTCTTTGCATATATTTTGCATTCAATAGTATTTTAAGCTAAAATAAGTTCATAGTTCAATAAATATTTAAATGCAGCAAGTACCCAAGCAGTTAATTATTTTGTCCAATAATAGTTTAAAATTAAAGCACATAAGAATATCAGTTTTTTAGAAAATTTATTGATAATTAAATATAGAAACCACAGTATCAAACAAAAACACTTATCTTACAATTATATAAAAAATTATGGAAAATTATTCATTTAATTCACTATATACAGGGAAATTTTTTTAAACCAAACTTTTTTCAATTATTTTTCTTATATCTATTTATTTATACAAGCATATAATTTTTCTGGATAACTATAAAAACCAATATCTGAATTTCTTATAACCACTTTAATCTTATTATAAATCTTTTGTTAATATGAATAAAAATTTTAAATAAATTAATATATTGAAAATAAAAATGTTGCCACAAAATTTCCATAAATAATTTATTGACATGGAATGAATTATTAATGAAAAGAAAAATTTAAAACAATGAAGTAAATCGAAAGTTTAAGATTTAATATAACAACAAATGATAATGCAAAACGAATATTATACAGATGAAAATAAGAAAAAAAAATATATATATCATTTGTTCCATTTTTGGCTTATTATTATTATTTTTTTATATTTCTTAACTAAGAGACGTGATTTTATATGGAAAGCAAATGGAGCATTAAAAAGAAAGTTAAAAATTTGTATAAAATATTTTTATAGTTACAAAATAAAATTTACATAAAAATTAATTTGAACATAAACATTGCTAGAGAAGAACAAAATGTAATCATATCCATTGTACAAAAATAAAACCCTAGTTAGTATTCAATAAGATTATTTTTGCTATTCATCAATATCTAAAACCACTGTATCAATAATTTAAAATAAATGTAATTTATGTTAAAAGTAACACTAAAAATTAATTGATTATGAAGTTATATTTTCAAAGCAATTTTCCTTGAATAATAGCTTAATGGAATAGTTTCTCATAAAAATTATTAATTCAGAAAAAAAAACTACACTTGTAAGAACGTATAACATTTAAAGAAACTTAGCGATTGATTGCCTATAACTGTAATTAAAAATAAAATTTTGAATATATTGAATGTTCAATTCATTAATTATGTTAAGGATGAAAGCTTTTTGAACAATAAAACTAGAACTTTCTATAATCTGTAAAATTACTAAATCATTTTGCATGTAGTTAACAATTCTCACAAAAAATAAATATGAGTTTATTAATTAAACAAATAACAGGTAAAATATAAATTAAAGAGTAAAGAGAAATAAGATCTTAAAAAAATAGCAAAATTTATTACCAAACTTTACTTAGTATCATTTTTTCAGTTGCAGAAAATGAAATAAAAAATATATTTTATATTTTCTATTTCTAAAAACTTTTTGATACTCAAAAATTAAATTCTACACAAATTTGTAATTAGAAATACACACACAAATACTTAAATTATAATTATATAACCTTAACATTTCATGTGGCTTTCCAGTTACATAGTATAAGTGATTACAATTTTTATGTAAAATTTTCAATTCACTGAAACTAATATTTAATATATTTATTTACAAATTTACTCATAAAAACAGGAGCATATTTTTTTAGTGTTAAAATTAATGAATTTTTTTTAAAGAGAAATATTCAATTTTTGAATAATAAAATTTTACAAATAGCATAAAGGGAAAAATATTGCACATATTATTACAAGCATACATATTTACAAATAGTTAACAATAGCATAATGAACATTGCACAGTAAAAGATATGAATACATAGAATAGATTAAAAAATACAATTAATAAAAACTTAACAAATAAAATTTATAAAGACAACTAAGGAATAAAGTATATATATACTTGATGTAATTCTACATATTTTCTTTATTAAACATAAAGTAGTTATAAATTCATATAATATATATGTTATGAGATTATGAAGAAAAAAAACTGCTTCTCATAATATAAAATACAAAAAAGCATACAAAATAAGAATATTGTAAGTACTATTTTGACATTGACATTTTTTAAAATAATAATATGGTTAGTCAAAGACATTTTTAATCTTGGCACTAATATCATTGTAAATACTTATCACATTTTGGTCTAATAAAATGTCTTAAGAGAAACCAAACATTAATATTTTAAAAAAAATTAAAAAAAAAGAGTCAAAAATAATATTTTATAAAAATTTCTAGGATTTTAACTTTTATAAAAAGTAATGAGTTTATTTGTTTAAATCGATGATTTACTAAGACGACAATACATATATACACACAAAATAGCTTTCCTTTCTCCTAAAATGTCAATATTTCACATTGAAGAATGATTTTATTAAATATGTTGTGTATAATAGTTTACAAAACACATTTATAAACAATGAGAGAATTTTCTTAGGGGAATTTAAAATTTAATTAGTATTAATTATAAAAATTTTTTTTTAAATTTTAAATTTAAAAAAATTAAAATTAATAAACTTTGATCAACTGACTAGCACCTAAATTAACTATTTTATTTTACACAATTTAGTGACATAATACTACAAAACGTATCACATATAAAATTCTTGAAAAATTTTCAAAACCAAATAAAATATTAAAAGGAAATTATTTTTAAAGAGAATTTACACTGCACGCATATTGCATTCAACTTCCATATATAAACAGTTACAAATCACATTTTACTCTCATACATCTTTACACATTCATAATTTAAAAATGACATGGCATGGTTTAAAAATTGATTTTCAATAGGTAGTTAAAGTAAAGCATACATTCTCAGAGTTCAAGAATATTAATGGCAGTGAAACTTGTAATTGATAAAAATACCCTTGAAAAACGGAAGCATTAGTATTATAGAGTGCCCCAACCCTGAAAAGTACCGGACTATTATTCAGAGACTCACCCTCTTTCTTTCTTCTCATTATCAGGTGATTTATCAACCTTTACAACACAATCAGATGATGCTAAATCCCCACTTAATACACTGACGGATGTGCTACTGCTACCAGCTCTGTCTCTAAATAGAAAAAAACAAAATCACCATTAGGTATGTTTTAATACATAAACAATTATTGTACAAGGACAAAAAAGTTTATAAATGAAATTATTGACTGAGAATTATATGTTTTAGAAAATTTTTAAGTTAAAATAGAAAAAGTTACATGTTAAAAAGTTTTAAACAGAAAATTATTGAAAATGTTCCAGTGAAATATTTTCTTAAATGATTTAAATATTTATAAAAAGTATAAATATTTGTAAAAAGCGATGAAGTTTACAATTACAAAATCACGAGAATTTAATGTCCAAATAATATTAAATAATTGCTATCTTAATGAATAATTGTTATGATAATAAGTTATGGTTGTTTGAAATACATTGTATAACTACAAGGAAAATTTACTTTTTAATATAAATAGTAACTTTTTTCAATGGGGATTTAATTACAGTTACTGCAATTTATGTGTTTGAAAGGTTTTATAACAATATTGGTCTTATTATAACATAATTTTGAAAATTTTTATAAATTATAATTCAAAAAAGAATTGACAAAAAATTTCAATTTTTTTAAATAACAAACATTATTTGTAAATTGCAGTTTACTTACTTAAAAAGAAGAAAAAAAGGAATTACAGCAAATTATAAAGAAATTTTTCTTTACAAAAGAATAATCTATCTTCAGATGAAATTTCTGACTATTAAATATTAAAATTTGGAGTTTGGTGGTGTGCAGTGGTAGCGCTTCATACTCCCAAAGCACAGGTTCGAGATTCAGCTCTTGGGCTGGGCTAAGTTGAATCAGCTTTTTATTTCTTCTGTGGGTTGATAAACTGAGTACAAAGTATTCTTGGGCAGAAAAAAAAATAAATAAATAAAAAACTCAAGTCTTTGGGTTAAGCTGATTAGCTAGTCTGTTTTCTTGATTAAGGGCCCTGGGTTAATTAGCTTCTTAACCCAGGGCCCTTAATCAAGAAAACAGATATGGGTACTGTAAACCATGGCTGTCCTGCCAGTTTTATTTAAAATATTACACAAAATACTTTTTCACTTACACATTTAGTAATAGAAATCAGAAATCACATAAAAAATAAGATTATTTATATGAACTTTTTATATTATTTCAGAGAAAATGGAGCAGTTAAATATAATTGAAGTGTCAAAAAGCAAACTTAACTCAGTTCTTTAAACATAACTTCATGATCTAACATTTATACTACAGTAAGCGTATCTTATAAAAGTTGACTTTCATTAAAAAATTTTATTCAAAAACTTTACAGATAAGTGATTTTAATTTTTTGAGTAAGAGAGAAATTTTGAAGAACTTAAGTTCGCTTTTTCATTAGATTGCACAGTATAGTATATTTCAACTTAAACAGAAATTTAAGATATGAAAAACAAAAGTAATAAATTAAAAAAAAATCCAGTCAGTTAATGTATAGAAATATTGTAAAATCCAATTTTAAAAGTGAAGGAGTAAATTAAAACTTTTTAAAAGCTATTAATATTTAATTAAAAATAAGTAACAGATAGTTCAAATATAAAATAAATGCAAGTTTAAACACACTAAATATTACCGAACTTCTTCAGAATCAGGAGACAATGTTGGAGTAGAAAGAGAATTCCTTTGCTGATGAAAAAAATTTTCTAGTCCTTCTCCAATATCTTGAGGCTCTTCTTTTAATTCCTTTCCTTGAATTGCAGGACGAGTTGGAGCTCTAGTCTTGGGTCTTTTTGGTCGAGCTTTTCCAAGATGTTCCAACTTTTCTGACATAGGTGAAAGACTAGGCAAGCTCTCTAATATAAATTAATAAATTATACTATTATTACATAGAGAGTTAAATAATATACTTTTAAATGCAGATTTGATAGCAAATTCTTCAGAGCAATATTCTCAAAATTGTTTTCTAAATTACAAAGAAATAAAATGATCACATATTTTATATAAGTGATACGTAATTTGAAAATAAAGCAAAAAGTAAAATTAAAAATTTTTAAAATAAATAAATTAATAAAAAAATTCTGACTACAATTTTTAGAGCAGGAAAAAAACATTTAACACAGTGAAATCTTTAAAACTTTTAAGTTATACTTAATCTTTTATCTAATTCAAATAATAAGATAAAAAAAAAAAGAAAGTCTTATATTGCTATCATTATGATAAATTTACAGATGAAACAGATCCAATTTATTAAACACATAGCAACCTTAAAAATTGATAAAAAGTAAATTTCAAAAAACTTTTGAAGCATGAAAAGAATAGTAAGACAATTGACACGATTTTTGAATATTAGTTAAAAATAATTTGTTTATAAAAATATGCAGAACAAATAACAAAATAAAATAGTTTTCTTTCCCCATAAAAAATAATTTAAGTTTTCTTTGTCATATATAAAATTAGAAGAAATGAATATCCTTAATATATTTGCTGTTACTTTCAAGCAGAGAGTTTATTTACCAATTACAGGAAAATTTATAGTAAATCACTTTACTAAAATGTATGATTTTTACCAAAACAAATATGCACGCAAAGTTTAAATGTTTGATAAACAGAAAACGATTAAATAACATACTTGGCCCAATGAAATGAATAATTTAATTTCCAAAATATAATATATATAATTATGATAAAACTTGATTTTTTACAATACTAATTTTTATTTTAACTGGATGTTTTAGCTTTTTGTTTATTTACCTGGGAAATATAAATATATGGACTAAAGCAAATTGTTATGCAATGATTCATGTAAGATATATGAAAAATATATCATGCAGAAGTTTTAGGTGCAAAATGGCTAATAACTGTACTCAACAATGAATTCATCATAAGCATAGAGAATAATAAATTTCATGTAACATAAATATTTATTTTATTAACATAAAATATAAATAATATATCATGATTTTATAACATGAAATAAATTAGGAAATATGTTGATAAAAGTTGTTAGCCAAAGTACACTTATATTACTATTAAATAAAATGTTAATACCAACAACTTCACCAGAATATTAAATAAAAGATTATAAATTTTTCCATACGGTAAACAGAAATCAAAATTTCTCTGAGAAACATGTACATGGCATTTGATTAATATGCCACTTCATAAAAGTTTTATTTTCAGAAATATGGTGAGTAATATTTATTATTAAAATGCCTCCCTAACTATATCACAGCAGCTATAACTTTTCTAGATGAATCTCTTTCCCCCCTACACAAAGTTCAGAAAGCTCAAATTAATGTGGAGGCACTAAGTAGATATAAAACATCCATTTTCTAGTTCTAGAGGTAGAGATCAAATTTTGAATTTTTAATTCTAATAAACTGCAGTCTTATTAATTACAATGATAACAATGCATATAATGATACCTTGAATCATTTAAATGATAGGTAACTTTTTATATTCATTGATGTTTATTAATCAAAAGTGTAATTTTAAATGGATTTTGTAATAAATTCGTTTTTTTAACATTAAAATATTTAAAATACAAAAATTTTAAGTTCATCCTTCAGAATATTTTGAAAGGCATTCTGGTTAATAGTGATATCTGAACAAATGAATTGAATCCAAATAAGCAAAACTAACCTAAGCTATTTCATATAAAAGGTTTGAGAAAAGGTATATATTTTTTTATTTGTCAAGTTCACTTAATAGTTCCATTTATTTGAGATGTAAGTATTGAATATGAACATCAGAAAATAATTTACTATAACTTACTGTAATATCAAGTACATTTAGTGCTAGAATGAGTTCAAAATGCTTGAATTCAAAAGAAATATTAAAATAAAAAGTATCTCTTGCTATAAATGACCCAATTGTATTACTTATGCTGACCTGGGGACAAAAGTTAGAATATTGCAAAGCACCAAAATTTACAGTCAACTTAGAACTTGTAACAAATGTTTTAAAAAGTAAATAAACCCAACCATTGTATGATAAATTGAATCTACAGATCCTTGCATTCAGACACTTTTAATTTTATAACATTTGTATAATTACATTTTCATGCATTACTTTACCCGCCTAATGAGGAATTAAAAACTAAAAAATTATTACAATTTTTTTTCAAACATAGCATCAGAGTGATTTTAATTTTTTTTAGAAAAAACAATTGAATAGATATTTAAATATTAATAAATTCTGAGAACTGAATAACTGCCACAATTTTTCTTTATGTGTGCTTTCATAAAATAAAAATTATTTTTGATATTAATATTTAGGTTAATGGAAAATTTTTTGTAAAATCAGACACTAAAAAAAAAAAAAAAAAAAAAAAATGGATGAAAAGATTGCATGTTAAACATGTGTATGTGATTTTAAAAGATTTTGTAACATATATTTAAATCCAAATTCAAATATGAAAAGAAAATACTTTGCCAAATACTTAGTCCAAATATAAAAATTTATGATTATTGTGCAAAATACAGATATATTTACAAAAAACAATACTTGGTTTATAAATATTTAATAACAGATTTATCAACCTATATTACTTTTAAGTTACTATTAAAAACTCAAGCTTTTGCATATAAAAAATATCTAAGAATTAAAAATTAATGCATTACCATCATCTTTAGGTAAAAGATCAGGAATATCATCAGCAGCCATTCCCTCAACACTGTCTGAAAAATAAACAACCATCACCATTTTAAGTAAATATTTCAGATATTTTTATGTTTGCACAGTCATCAGATATAAAACAAATATTTAAAAATTCAAATTATAATATTCCAAAAATATTTAAATACTTTTAAATATTTTTAATTGTCAGAATTAATATTAATTTAAGTTAGAAATGTAAATAGTAATATATACCACAATGCATATTTTTTAGTCGTCATAAATTTCTTTCAAACGATATTTTAAAATTATTAATAAAATATTTTATAATTCAGGTGCCTCTAAGTTTTAAATAATGAAAAACAATTTTTAAGAAACAAATTTTTTCAAACTAATTAAACATTTCTTGCAAATTATTAATGAAGAGCAATAATTAATTTACATTTGTAAGATGAATTTAATGGCATGATGTAAAAGCATGTTCCGAATTAATATTTTAAAATAATTATTATATATTTGCACAAGACAGTTTTTTGTACATAACAAAGTAAGCACTTACCTACTACAGACTGGGGTCTTAATTTCCTGGCATGCACACTTTTTCTTTTATTGGTGAGTTTCGGTGTAGCCTAAGTATGTGGAATACAAAACTCAATGTCATGACAAAAAAAAAAGATGAATTTTTATAAATATAATTAAATTAACAAAAACAATTCCTTTAAAATAATTGATTTTATTAAATGTATTTTAATCTCACACTTTATACACAGAAGACAAAAAAGATTTTTATATTTACTTGAAGTAGGTATCTTATTTTTTTCAATATAGTGTATAATGAAGCATAGAAAGTATTGATGTTATAAAATATTTTCATGTTAAAGTTAAAATATTTATACTAACTACATTGAAATTTACTACAAAAAGATTAAATTCTAGTTTACATGCATATATTTAAGTTTTAGAGGAACGATATGAGAAATGTACAATGTAGTTTATAGTAGTATATTTTATACATACCAAATTTAGCCATGCCAATTGCTGAGAGCATAGTAAAAAATTTATGTGCATTAAAATCAATGCAAAATTGCTTAGAAATGCATATTAAATTCTGAAAACAGAAGCATTGTCACAACTTACAAGAGGAGAATCAGAGTTTTCACTATAACTGTCACGATCTAATTGGGAATCCCCACTGTGGCTTATTCTTAACCCACTTTCTGCACAGACACCACCTCGAAGAACATCCGGAGTATTACAGCGCTGTTGATTCACTTGTTCATGCTGCAACAATCAGGATTAAAGCAAATTATTAAACTCTAACAATAACTGTTCTAAACTTGTATTAGATTTTAAAAAATAAAGAGATGCAAGCCAATTTTAATAACTGATTTTTAAAGTCAAATTTTAAATTATTATAAAAATTGTAGAGAAGGTAGTTACAAAATGAATATGCACTATTGTTAAATAAATTTCAATTATATAGGAAAATGTATGCAGTAAAAACAGTTTACAATGTAATTGAATAATTTGTGAATGAAATGGTTGAAAGTATACTATTTTAAAATTATGGTAAACAAAGTATTAAAAAAATAAATACTATTTCAGCTATCTGTATTCTTTTAGTTATAGAACATGTCAAAATTCAGGATACTTAAATAATGAAAATTTATGGATTTTCTTATTTGCTTTCTTTGAAATATTACTTTTCAATCCATAAACCAAGGTATAGCTACTTCTTTTGAAAAATAAGTTGAATTAGATATGATTAGTTAATCAACATTTTGAGAAATGTTCTTATTAATAATGTATTATTAACTCAACAGATTCCTTTATTATTTGCCTTAATGAATATCAATCATGTTATCAATTATTTTTCAGATTATAAGTCTTTCTTTTACACATAAATTTACATAAACATCATTTAACATTTAAGTCAAACACTATTAGCTGTAGATTTTTTTTCTTTTTCTAATAGTATGATTTGACTTTTTACATATTAATTTTTTAAGTAAATTTTAAATAATGCAGTAAAAAATTTAGAGAACTAAGTGGAAATCTGAAAATAATATTTTTATCATTTGATCTATCAGGTAAATAATTTAAAATTTAAAAACTGATTTCCTATTTTAAACATTTAATTCCTGGAACCAGGGGGTATGCGTACCCCTCTGGGGCTTGAGCTAGCCACCAGGCGCGTTGGCAGGTGGTGGATCGCCGAACGTCCTGTAGGAATGACAGGATAGCCTTGAATATAGAATAAGAGGCCACGAACCAGCTCCCGTAAACCCTGGTGTTATGCGATCCGTGCCTAGGGCTAATTTGCACCGCGGTATTGGTGTCTTAACGGAGCCTCTAGTTGCCTGGCAAACTTCTAGAGTAATTTGCCTTGCCCAGTATCTCAGGCAATGCTGGGTGGACTTATATTACCTGAGCTTATTAATTGTTATCTTGTGGTTGAAAAGACACAAGAAATAACAAATCTTTCTGCATTTGCCGGTGATGCCTCTGAAGTAGACCTTGCTGAAAAAGACAAGGGAACTCAGAGGCAATTTAGTGAAGGGGCAGCAATGAATCCTTCACAGGTGGTAGAAATGACCTCCAAACCATCTTCTTCTGGTGAAAGTCAGGAAGCTATCGCTAGCATGACTGACTTTCTGACCAGATGGGACTGTTTCAGCAAGACCCTATCTGCTGGAAATGTCAAACGCAAGAGGAAACGGCAGAGCATATCATTTATGAATGCGAGGCTCTTGCCCTCCCTAGATTAACTTCTTTAGGCATCATCCATACTAGAGAGTTACACCTAGGCTCCATTAAAGGGTTATCAGACTTTATTAATAAAGTGGGTGACCCGAGCAACTGGAACTAGGAAACATTGGGTTTGGAGTTAATGGTACAAAATGCTGATAAAAGCAGAGGTGCCCAATGGCATACAAACCCAACCTTAAGAAGAAGAAGAAGAAACATTTAATTTCAGAAATAAAATTCCTAACATTCTTTTTTTTTAATTCTTTTTGTTTTAATAATTATAAAAATTTCTAATCAATTCATTACTAAGAGTATTTATATTATCTATATCCATATCAAATTAAATACTTAAATTTAAAATATACATATACAACATTTTTAACAAAAATAACATGTATATAAAAATGTTTTAAAAATAAATTATACATGATTGTTTTGTAGAAAATGTAAGTTAAAATGTTTTAAATTTTGTCCAATTTCTTCTACAAATATGACTTTGCATTATATAAAATTGTGTTTTATGATACATGACAGGAATTTTTCAGTAAAGTTCATAAATATCTCTATTGCAAAACTCATTAAAATTTATTTTGGTTCTAAGATTGGGATCATCAGGAATCAGACATTGGTAAGGAACATTTATAACAAAAAATATTTTATTTAATCTTGTAAACCTGTCAAAAATTTTAATTCTAAATAATATTATAAGTTTTTTTTTTCACTGTAAAAAACACAGAATTTTTAACACAGATCCCTGAAATTGTAATTTTTTACCATCAATAAAGAAATAAATAAATAAAAAATAAAAAAACTGATTTAAAATTTGAGTAAAGTAATTTTCTAAAAGGATGCCAGTGATATAGGTGTAGGGCTTAATATTTCCAAGGCACAAGTCCAAGTTCTAACCCTCAGACTCAGCAAGGTGAATTCAACCTTTTATAATTTCAGTGGATCAATAAACAGAACATCAAGCATACTTGGGAACTAAACACTTGGGGCTACAAGATAGGTTGACTACATAATTGGGACATATGCTTTTCAAGGCCCTTTGTCATGATAACAAAAAGGGGCACTATAAGCCTTGCCCCAAATATAAACTGTTGTGTCACTGACACTTGTTGAATTCTATAGAAATTGACTTATACTCATTTATAAATAATTTATGATTTTAAACTTCAGAATCCTTTAATTTATTTGTGAATATATGTTATATTTTTTAAATACATTTGATGGGTTTTAAAATACTTTTTGATTAAACTAATGAAATATTTTTAAAATAGTTTTAAGCTCATTTGTTCCCCCCAAAAAAAAATTCATAAAAGTGAAATTATAAAAATACTCCAAATTTCTTTTAACAAATTCAAAAGTTAATCATTTAGTAAGAAATACAGGGGAACTATAAAATTATTCAATAAACTTACCAATTCTCTGTGACTTCGGGATAAAGTTTCAATGATTTCATCAAGTATCCGATCAGATACATGAGCAGCTACAGATAAATTCACTTCACTAAAAAGAAATGTTAAATAACTAAGCAAAATTGTAAAGCATATAATTTGATTATTTAACAGATATTCAACCAAAAATTTTGCTCATAATGAAATCTAAAAGAGTTATTGCAATAAAATATAATATTCAGCAAATAAAAAAATTAATGGAATTCTCAACCTACTTTTTTTTTATTACAAAATGTTATATTATCATAATTAATTATAAATATATTTTCTCATTATGAATTCCCAATTAGTGAAGGAAAATTAAATCTGAAAAAAACTGATTTCAAGAATAAAGATAATGTTTGGTTTAGAATTAAGTTTCAATCTAAACTATGCTAATTTGTAAGTGATATTAATGATAAAATATTATTTAAATAGTATATAAAAATAACATCAAAAATTTAACAGACCTTTGTTACTCATATGTATATATATTAATGGCCAATATAAAATAAACCAAAATAATTAAGAAACAATAAAATGTTAAATGATGCAATAATTTAAATTAATCAGAAATGTGGTTAAATTAAGCTTTAGAAAAATGACCACATTTTTCACTGTTTGTATTATTAAATTCAGAGCAATTATATTTAATACAAATATTGAATAAATGATAAAAGTAGTGAATTTTTGGATACATATAGAACAATATTATATTTTAAGTAAATCATGAATAAATATGTTATTATGATGTTATAAATCATTATTTTATAAAAAGAAAAATAGATGTCATATAACAAAGAAGACAGAATGAATGATTCAAATTACAGATGGTTTAGAGACTTTCAGATACATAATTCACAAGAATAAGCAACTAAATCAATAATTTCTGGTAGCAATAAAAAATGGCAAACGACTACAGGCATGAAATTAAGAAGATTTTAGGCAGTAATTACAAGTATTATAATTTAAGTTTAATCTTGTCTTCATTAATCAAAGAAATTAACAGCTGCAAATACATTTTATTCTATGCAAACACTGAGTGTATGTGTGACATAATATTTTTAATTTATATGAAATTTGGAAAACATGGTAATCAAAAAAGTATTAATAAATTATCAAAAAATGAAGTGATTGAAATGTTAATTGATACCAGAATGAATAACATAAGTCTTATGTTGTGATTTGAGCAGAAGCATTGTTTACAAACCTTGTCACATTACAAGAATTAAATATTCATGATGTAATCATAATCGGCTAAAGAGGTATGTACATACATTATTGAAAACAAAATGTAAGATGCATGCAAAGTAACAACTTAAAATCCTAATTACAATCGCAATATATAAATAAATGAATTTCACTAATTTCAGTTCATATTGAGGAAAAAACTATTAAGAGAAAGTCCATTATATAACAAATTTTGTGAGAAAATATTGCCTTCAACAATTTACTGCTGATAAAATATGCCACATTCTTTAAGAAAGTTAGATTTGGCCATTTAAATGCTGAAGACACACTTTATTTATTATCACAAGTTCTCAATCTTTCATTTTTTTTGTTCAAAATGCGCCTTTGTTTTCCAATTACAGTTATGTAATATTACAGTTAAATTTGTTTCTTCTTTTACTGTGGTTCACAAGGCTCCCTGTTTCAAGTATGAATAATGTTTTAACAAATATAATAAAATATGCTTTAAAAATTCCCCTGTACATATTGAATATACGCTTATTATTAACACTACTGTAGTCTATACATTTAATCTATCCTTATTCTTCTGTACCACAACAGCACCTCTTTTTTTCTAGGTCTTTTACCACTCCTGAAAGTGGTAAATGCCCTTATTCCTCACACTGAGAATCTGTGTTGCATATGGAAAGATTGAATCAGAGGCAAAATATGAACAGAAACAAGTAACCAAATATCAGAAATTAGTGAAAAATTCATTATTGCAAGTTCTGTCATTTAAGTTAACACAAGACTTAAAATAATTTCAAATATTAATATACTTCATATTTCTGAATGAAAATATTTTGAAGTCATGTATTTCATAATATGAAAAAAAAAAAATCTCACCTCACTTTATTCATGATACTAGTGCCAGTCTGTTCCAGAAGTGCATGTCTAACAAAATCAATTGGAATAATACCTCGTTCTTGACACAACTTTTCCAAGTTCCGTCGGACCTAAAAAATTTAAGAATTAAAAGTTAATAAAGTGCTACTTCACATTAGATAAAATGAAACTGTCAAACAAAATTTTACATTGATATTTTTTAAAAAATTCAAAATATTTAACTTACATAAAGTAAATAAAAGTTTTAATAAAAATAATTAAAAAAAATTGACAGGAATCAAAAAAGGAGATTCTATATATAAACTTTATATGAATTCGATACAAACACCATAATCAAAAGTCAATGTAGCTCATAGAACTTTACGAAAGATTACAAAATCTTAACTTTAAATTGCAAAACACCCCCGAGATAATTTTATTTTACACAGTTTCACAATAACATTACTCAATATTTAGCATTAATCACATAAAATGATATACAAAAATCATAACAAACACAAATTATACATAAAAAAGAAATTACTTAAAAAAATAAAATATAAATTTGTCATTGTTAAAAATACTTTGTTATAAATAAAAAAATAAATAAATTAAAAAAAAACCCTTTTTTAAAAATTTTTTTTAAGAAACAAATTTTGACTTAAAATGGTCATTAGACATGAATAATGATAAATAAGTATCATGAAATTTAGCTAACTTATAGCCATAGATAAATCAATCAAATGACAGAAATAAGCATAAATCATTATCACAGCCAGCAGTAACATTTAGTGATTCTATTTGCAGGATTGAGTTATGGAATCAGAATTCAACCCCTGAGGAATGAATTCTATGTTTGCATGAGTACCTGCAGAGATATGTTGGGAGTGGGGTGGTGAAATTTCAAGAATAAAAATAATAGATTAGAAAATTTTAACTAATTTTGTGATTTAAAAAAAAATTACATAACTAAACACTGTTGGAGGTCAAGTGGAGAGACAGTATTATAATTTTTTATGGCTTTTGTACATATTTCATGATGGCTTTACATCACAAAAACAAATGCATTTTGTTGAAATATATTAGCATTATCAGAAAATTTAAACAGTAATGTTATAAAAAGAATATGTGTATTTTGTAGATGTTCTTTCCAAAGGAAATACTCTCTCCAAAATATTTTTAAAATTGTAATTTTATATGTTTTTGATTTTTTATTAGTTGAAGTACTTGCAAAATTTAAATTTCTGAATAGTCTTCTTACTGAACAAGTTAATTGTACCAAAAACCAAACACTTTATTTGCTGAAGGTCTATATTCTAACCACCTGTATGCTTTGTAACACTCTTTCCTAAATTTACAGTTTTTTTCATCAAGTAGAGAAAGAGAAAGTTTTGGTTGATAAGGATTTAAAGTTACATTTTCTTTGGTACATTCAGGACCATTAGTAAGGATTTTTTTATGAATTATATACAAAATTGTAAATCTTGAGAATTTTGGGATGGCGCAGTTTCAAATCCATTGGTCTTCTCTTCAGTAAACTCCTCATTGATTTTCTCAAGAGCCTAAAGGCACATTAATATTTTCAACTACCTCAGGAGTTTTTGCAAAGAATTGTCAAACAATGCTGCTGAAAGCTCAAGGTTGAAGCAATCTTTTTTTAACATAAATGGATAATTGTAGCAAAATTATATTCAACAGCAGCTTTTCTCGGCACTGGAGAAAGCAAATCATTCACAGCCAACAAGCGACAAGAACTAGTTCCCACCCTTATGCATTAGCAGCTTGGAAACATTACACACAGTGATGTCACTTCAAATAATGAAAGAAAATTTCTTCTTTCAATGCAATCCTAAGATAGGTGTGTATTCCCTGATTGGTCAAGAAAATTGAAAGAAACCAGGATCTCCCATTTGCCTTCACAATGATCAAAGTTTCTTATTTGTTCAGAAGTTTTGTGTATAGAAGAAGCATTTTATTTTGAAAAGGAGATATTTCATTCTTTTTGTGAAAAACTTCCCAATTAGAAACAAAGACATATCACATATTATTGGCTATTTTCATAATAATCTTAATAAATGTCTGCTTTCATACTTTTAATGAACTTTTTCATTTATAAAAATAACATGTATAATTATCTTATTTTTACAGAAATCGATCCTCTATTTATATTAGAAAAAGTATATTTAAAAGCAATTCTATTGCAACATTTAACAATTTCAATACATTCTATTTCTAATACAGTAGAACTAAATACATCATATTTTCTGACAATGGTCAAGAAATGAAAATAAATTTTTTATGGATATAAACTGGATACTAAAGTGGAACCAACTACAAACTCTTTTGAAAATTCCTAACAATAAAGCAAATAAAAAAATATTTCCAATCAATTTTATGTTAATACTAATTTATACCTACTTTTGAAATTTCCAACAACATCACAGTTACATCATTTAAATTTTAAAGCCATTTTATCCTTTTTTTATACACTAAAACTGAAAACGTTTTTTTCTCATCACAAGAGAGATATAATATCCATATTTTGTTACATGAATTAAACATTTGATTTATTCCAAGTCATTCAAAATTTCGTTAGACTACTGAGACACAAAATTTATATTGTTATTTTTTAAAGCAAATTCAATTTCATAATTTTGGAAAACATGTAATTTTATGATTTTGAGGGTGAGTAATTGAAAATGTGCAATTTTATCCATATCAATCATTGCAAGGTAGAGATAATCATTGGTAAGTTACAACAGTTTATCCTGCTAGAGAAAAAAATGATCTACTTCTTTTTCTTCATAATTCATATAATGTATTTTCTACAATATAATATTGCCACATCTGATCCATAAAAAGTAGTATGAGTGAGATTAAAAGGAAAAAGTCTTTCTTTAAATATTTCAATCTTATATAAATATCTTTAAAAAAAGTTTGGGTTCTTTTTGCAGCAAATATTTACTCAATACACATCATGGCATGGTTTCCTTTGTAAATATAATTACTCACATTTAATTTGGATGAAGAAGAAAAATTTTCATTAATGAAATGCATTTCAAAAACATTTTCCATTCAGATTGTTAAAAATTGCACTTTTCAGTTATAATTAGATGAACTAGTTAGAGAAATTATGAATCACAGTTATCTTTATAATAATGAAGAAATATCAATTTCAAAGGAGAAGATATGTATATTAACTTAAGAAAATTAAAGTTATAAATTTTGTGTGAACTAAGTACAGACAGAAATTTCTATTATTCATAATTAGAAACTATGGAGATAATTTACAAGATTTTGATATCTATGAAATATTTGTAAGCAGATTTTGTTTTCTGATACATTATGCAGCATTAATAAAAAATTTTAATGGAAAAAAAAGAAATTTTTGATACTGAGATTTACCGAACTTTAATACAAACATTTATTGATAAATGTTAATTTTCTATTATATTAATGTTTCCATTAAAGTTTGTATATTTTATAACAATAAATAATACTAAATTAAATAAATTTAGAACTCATAAAATTATTTATTTTTGAGACAGCAATAAATTATTTAATGGAAAAACAGGCCAATGTAATAATAATAAATTTAATATATATATATATATATATATATATATATATATATATATATATATATATATACATACATACATACATACAGGTAACCCTCCTATAACACGGTTTCGATATAACACGATTCGCAAATTGCGGTAAAATTCCTACAACACGTCATCCTATAACACGGTTTTGTTCCAATGTTAGAGCTTGTTATCGGTCGGCGGAAAGCACGGATTACTGGAAAGCAAATCCAAAAGCTTGGGTAACAGGAAATTTATTTAAAGATTGGTTTTCAGATTTATTTTTGCCAAGCGTTGAGCGTTATTTAAAGCAGAAAAATTTTAGCTTTATTTGAGCTTAAGAATTATTAGTGGAAGAAGAAGTTGACGAAGCGGATTTGATGGAAATGGCATCCCTGGATGCAAATCAAATAGATTTTAAGGACGCTAGCTCTGATGAAGATTGTGCAGTTAAGAATTTAACATTAAAAGAATTACAAGAAGGCCTATGCTTAGCGGAAAATCTCGAGTCATTTTTCTTGAAAACAGACCCTTCCATGGAAAGAAGTCGAAAATTCAAAAGGGAGCTGCAAAACTGTTTAACTCCATACTGCGAAATTTACAATAGCTCTTACCGCGAAATTTACAATAGATTAGAACTAGTAAGAACTAGTCAGCAAAGTTCGATTACAGATTTTTTTAAGAGGGGAAAACATACAAAAATTTTAAATAGAGAAAAAAGTTCTGAAAGTGAAGGCGATATCATTCCACCCAAAAAACGTTTCGGTTGATTGTACTGAGCAGTGACGACGAATAAATTCATTAAATTAGGGTTGCGTTAGATTAAAATATTTTTTTCTTACTTTGTGTTGGATATACATTTATTATTTAATAAAAATCAAGTTGTTTATGTCGAATTAAAAAAATATTTGTTTTTAATAAGTTTTTGGAACGTAACCCCCCTTTTTGTACTAGTTCTGGGTCTCATACAACACGATTTCACATAACACGGCATTTTCTAGGAACCTAACTACCGCGTTATAGGAGGGTTACCTGTACTAATACAATTTTACATAGTTGATTTTCAAAAAGTATGTTAGCTGAGCACCAATGGGAAGATTTTTACAATGTAAAAAACTTTCATTTCACTGAAATCTTTTTTTTTTAAATTATTCAATTGGATTAATCTAAATTTTCATCAAAAATAGCAAAATTACAAACTGTTATTACAAGAAAAAGTTCAATAATTTCAGTTGAAAACAAATATTGTAATTCATTTATTAAAAAGCTTAAAATAAGAAATGTTAGCATTTATAAAACTAAGACCAAATTTAAAGAAAACAAATCAATAATAGCGTTAAACATGTAAGGAAAAGCAAATTTTAAGATTTCAGAGTGAAATTTGGTTTAGAAAATAGTTTAGAAGTGTTTATGAACATTATCCCCATGCAGTGTTTAGATGTATATAATTTATCATAGAAAATGCATTTATATATTAATGGTTGCTATAAAGGAAAAGTGGACGATTAAAATAAACTTAGATGAAAAATTTATTCTTTTATCAATTTTTAGAGAAGTGTAAAATTTGGAATTTTTCAAAAGTTGTACAAGGCAAAAAATAAGGTAATTTCTAACGACAATATTTAGGTACATATCCCCTAATGAATTAATTTGCCTCAAAAAGCTTACAAAAATCAAATTTCTTTCATCTTTCAGTTAAATTAGAAAATAAAACTGCAACATTTGTAATGCATTATAGAAATTAAATATAAATCTAGTAAAAATGTAGAAAATAAAGGGAAGTTTAATGATTGTGTAAATTGTGGTATATCTTGTTAACTTTATAACTTGAAAAAGAATCTGCAAGATAAATTAGTGTATTTCATCTGATATACCATATACAAATTATGCTTGACTTCAATTTATTATGTTTCTTTAAAATTATTTACAAAAAAAATTTACCAGCATTTTTAGTCCAAAACACATTAAACTTTACAAAACTGAAACTTTGAAACAACCAAAAAATAATTTAATACAGTAAAATAAAAGAAAAAGATTAATATTAACAAAGAAACAAAACCTTAGAACACTTTTTATATATTTAAATCAATTTATAAAATAAATTTGCACACATTTTAACACATCATTAATAATTAATAAAATCTACTAAATCAATATAATAGATTTTTAAGATAGTCATAAACTTTTAATAGTATTTAAATATTACAGTAAACCATAAAAAGACCTTGATGTTAAATTATAAAATTTTCAATTTTCTTTTCCAATTATTTCTAAATTTAGGCATATTATTTCTAATTCTAGAGAGACTGATTAAAAGATAATACTGAATGTATCAAAAAATTTTTGCAAAAACTAAGATTACATGTTTTGTATTAAGAATAAATTGATCAAAATTAAATAAAGTAATTTAATTATGTTGAAAAGTATGATATTTTCATTATATGCATTAGGAGGTACTAAAGGAATAAATACATATATACCAATATACTGAAATGGATGAAATAACAAATACATATATACCAATATACTTACATCATCTCCAATTATATTAGGACATTGATCTTCCACACATTTTAGCATACAAGAAGCTGTACTCTGAAAATTCAAAATAACAGCATAAATATCTTATTAATAAAAAACATTAGGTAAACAAATATTATTACATTGTTGATTATAAATTTCTTAATGATATATATATATATATATATATATATATATATATATATATATATATATATATATATATATATATATATACTCAATTTCAAAATTACATTAATATTCTTAAAACAATGTTTAAATAAGATTTGTATGAGTAATCAAGATTTATAAAAAATATCAAGCATAAAATGTGAAAATATTTAGTTACAGCATAAAAATAATGAATACACATTTGAACTTGAAACTAAAAAAGCTAACAGACTTAATTGAGAATAATGAATAGCTTGTACACTGTAAACAATTTAACCAATTTTGAACAGTTGAAAAATAAGCATTTTATAATGGAAAACTTTTGAAAAATCAAAATATCTAAACAATATAATTACAGTAAAAACATTTTGTTAATAAAATATTATTATCTCTTGAACATTTTTGAGTAAATATAATCTAACTCACAAGCTCTCTTTCTTTCTCAATATATTCATACTTTAAATCCTAGTCTTAAAAACTTGCTAATTAATAGATTAAGAACCATCAGAAAGATTAACACTTTATAGTTTAGAGAATTTTATCGCGATATAAAATGAATTTTAAAACTGAAACTGATTTTATTTATTTAAATTTTTATTTCTTCTACATACAGTAAAAATTAAGATAGATACCCATGATGTTTAATTTGGACTGTAGTAGATAACAGAAAATCAAAATTTTAATACGAATAAATTTTAGTTAAACAAGTAAATAAATGATTGAATAAATTATTTAATCTTGTATATAAATAAGTGTACTTTTGATGGAAGTACAAGTAATAGTAATGTTTTCTGTTTATATTGCAACTTTTCTTTCTTTTCTTCTTTCCTCATCAAAGCTTCTAATATTTTATCAGTTTTGATAATAATTTTAAGCAATTTTCATGATTCACTAATTTGTTTGATCACATATTTAGTTTGTTTATATAAACATAAGCTTTTAAAACAAAAAACTACATTTGCTTTTAAAAGTAAAAACACAAAAGAAAATGATTAAAAATTAAAATGAGATACAAGAAAAATAGTCTCTGTATTCAGAGATATAAAATTGTTAAAAAATATTTATAACATTCCCACTATGAATAATGGATAGGATAAAATAAATTTATCACTGGAAGCTATCAATTGATAATGAAGCAAATTCTTTCTATCATGCTTGCAAAGATTTTGAAAAATACATAAAAAAAATTTTTTAAACTATGAAATCAGTAGAAAGATAACCCTTGAAAAGAGACATAGATGTGTTTTGCTTAATAGTTATTTTTTGCACAAGAGGGCTATATAGACTGGGGCCTACTGTTTAAAGAGGATTCTAAATTGGTACAAACATCCAATCCCAAGGTGAAATTCAAACGAACTGTAAGAAAAATGAAAGAAAAGAAATGGAAAAACTGATCAAAGGGAGAAAGCGTTATATTTTTTATTTGCAGTAAATGGATTTTTATTAATTCGTTTTAGTAGAGATTAATACTAATTTAACATTACAAAAAAAAATTTATATTTGTAAGAAAAATAAAGTTAAGAAAAATCACCAAAATTTATATAGAAAATCAATGAATTTTGCAGATTGAAAGCACATAATTATGCAAATTCAAATACTAAAAACAAATAATATAGAGTAAATTAAATATTACATAGGATGATAGATAGATAAGAAAAGAAAATAAGATTTTCATAAAATTTATGACTAAACCCTAGTAGGTTAAGAAATCATTCAAATGTTTTATTCTGAACAGGTTATTTCAAATAAACAGTAAAGAAATATGGGTAGGTTGCTTGAGTTTTCTGGCACAAGATTCAAAGATGACAAGCTGTGTCAAAAGAAATATGGGTGACATAATACACAATATTTGGTGACATAATACACAATATTAAACAATACAAAATGAGTTGAAAAAATTGCAAATACAGAGTAGCTAAAAAGATTATTGAATGTTTATGTCTCTTAATCAGAAAAGAACATTGTGATGGAGATAATTTATATTAGAAAATTATATGTGATGGAGTTATTATATATTATTTTCTACAAAATGTTGAATTCCCAGGAAGGCTTATTTTAAATAATACAACATAAAAAGCAGAAACTGTGGGTTTCAAAATATAAAGGAGGTCAATTTATTAGATTATTAAAGTAATTAATTTCAGTCCTCAAAACAATCTGCGTCAATCGTTGATCAACCATGGAACACATGATTTCTATCAATGAAAGATCCCGAGAGTAAGCAGGCCAGGGAAGCAATTCAATCTGACAATTGACAAAAAAGACTAGGACAATGCATACCACGTGTAGACACGCATTATCCTGAAATATTAAAAACCTCAAACTCATAAAAAACATGCTTTAAATAAAGTATTTTCCTGTACATAATCTGCAAATTATATGTGAAAAAAGTTTTGAATAGGGTTTGAAAAGATTTTCAAAATTCAAATTCCAAGAATTTTACAAAAGTCAAATAAAAAACTTCTAGGAGGTATTGGCATTTATGTTAAATAACATTTTTTTTATTTTATTTCACCTATTATCCTTAAAAAAATATGCATATTATGAATATGCAACATTTTTCAACTATATTTGTAAATAATAAAAATAAATTCTTGGAAAAATTAATATTTTTATAATTTAAGTTACAATAATATTTAAAAAATCAATATCATTTATATTACAGGATTGTACACGGTATAAAATAGTGGGTACTTTTAGAATTTTTAAACATCTTCACTAAATCCTTATATATTAATTTTTGGGGCATTTTAAGATGTGCATAATAATCTTTTTTCAAATAAACATACTTATTCCAAATAAAGAAAACTACTTAACAATAAAGTTTTCTAAATGTGTGACTCCCCCCCCAATTATTATTTAATAAAAGGAAGTTCTAAATTTTTTTCTGTTAAACTCTTTTAAAATTATACAATTTCATATCTATATTCTAGGCTTTTCTATTTCTTTAATCATTCAACAGATTTTCCCATTTTTGGTTATTTATAAATACAAAATATTGCTGTTAGAAAATGCTAACATTCTACTTCTAATGCTTTTAATTCATAATTAATATTGAGTAAGAACTGTTGATTCTCTGAAACAGCACAATGACACATTTGATTTTAAAATTAATGTTAGTTTTTCAAGTTTATTTATCTTACTTTCCAAATGCTTTTTTTTTTTTTTAGATTTTCAGTTCATCAATTTTTTCTAGAAGTGTATTTGGCTTTTCCTTGGTTATTGGTTACTTTTTTGCTGCTTTTATTAATCAAAATATAATTTATACTTTTGCCTGACACAAGCAGCAAAACTAAGTCTTTGTTAATTATTATATTGTTGACAACTTTTATGTTCCAGACTTGATCATTAATGATGCATTCAGTACCAATTGATAGGTTAAATTTTCTATCAAATCTTTTGTTCGTCCACAAAAAACCATACAAAAAAAAAAAAAAAAACAGTAATTCATGATTTACAAAGAGTCAATTTGAAGTTCCAGAAGTTGTATGAGCCCTATTTGATATATTTTGAAATATTTGTTATGCATAAGATACACTGATGTAGATAAGTTTATAAAAAAAACAGTCTCTATCAGGAAGGATTACAATAGTTTTAGAAATGCCATTTTTTTTCACATTTATTAAAATAAATGATTGATGACACTGACAGCTTTCACGACTTAGTTGACATCAATAACCAGTTTTATCTAATTGCATGTTATGTAGAAGTAAAAGCAACAAAGCTACACTATAGATTTAAAACTAAGTTATAGAGAAGACAAATATAAAAAAAATGGCATGCACAATACAAAAGAAAAAATGCATCTGATGTGTAATTCTAAAATAGTAAATTTCTTTCGTGTAATTATTAACAAAAGAAATACATTTTATTTTTAGAATAAGTATAATTATGTTTTAAAAAGAGTACATTAAAAGTTATTAAAAATTAAAAACAATGTTTTAAAAAATTTTTCTCAAAATTATCAGTATTGCGATAGGATTCTTTCCTCTCGATTAATTGCACTTGGCAATGAGGTGCATCCAAATAGGATTTAACCAGATGATTTTCATACTGTGCATTTTTTATTTTATGTGACACCAAATTAGCTGCAATATATATTTTGGATTATTCACTAGAAAAACTACTGCAGATTATGTGGTACCTTTTTCTCTTTTACTCAAAAAAAGGCTATGCAGATAATATGCAATTGGGGATTACATAAAAAAAAATACATTACATTGTTTAACCATTTGTAATACTCCATATTTTTTAAGAGCTATATATTGACAAATTCATTTATGAAATAAAAATTTCAACATTTTTTTACTTACAATTAAATGATTTTCAATAGTATCCCAAAGTTCTTGAACAAATTCTTGCAATCGTTTTTCAATAGCATTTCCACTTTCTTCTTGCAGTAAAACAACTTCATGCAATCGAGTTAAAAGCTGCAATAAATATATAATTTAAAAAACTTGATATGATGAACAAAAAAAAAAAATGATATTTAAAATTAAAATTTATGGTATTACTGAACAGAATAGAAGATAATCTAATAAATGTGGTAATTAAAGTAAAATTATCAACAAATTTCAATAATCATTTATAACAAAAACAAAAAAAAATTATGGTCAACATTTTTAAGTAACCCAAAATCAATGAAAGGTTTATATGTATTTCAATAACAGGTTGTTTAAATGGTTTAGAAAGAACAGCAGTTCACATTAGAAAATAAAGCATTAAAACAAAATACTGTAAATTCTTTTAAATATGAAAGCCAAAATTTAGTTTGAAAATAGTAATTTATTAAAATATTAATTTAAAACAATATAACTTTTTACTAGAGTGGTAAGAATTTCGCTACTTTCATAAGAACATGCAGTCAACTGACGAACGTATAGTAGGACCAATGAACCATAAGCAGAATGAATGCGGAGACAACTTGCCTGTCTCCAGATATGTGTTGTTAGTATATTAAGTCTTTTGTGTTTCTGATATACATACTTCAAAGACTTAGAAGATGCTCAAACATACTTTTTTTTCTTTTCAAAATCTATAAACTGCATTAACAATATGAAGGGAAAGGTGAAATTTGAGTTCAAGTTTAGAGAGATATTCAAAGCTATGTAGACTGAATAGATCTATATTCACCAGAATTGGTCATTGAATACACTTAACTTTAGCCTTTGAGCATTAGATAAAATGATAAAATGCACAAGCACAACCTATCAAATTGTCTTGAACTCCTCAAAGTTGAGAGTGTGAATTTACTGCAATATTCTTCAGCGGTCTTTTTGAACAGGCAACTCCTTCAGTTTTTCAAATCTGCTGTAACAATGACAAAAGCTTCTGGAAATATTATCAACATTTATAATCCCTAAATTCCAGTAACATTAGTACTTTTAAGACACAATTTTCACATAAAATATTACACCTCACCAGATTCTTAGTGGAATTCCCAGCTTGCTACATCAAATTTTCACTGGAATATTAGTGACAATAATTTGCTTTCTAACAATTTAGCTTTTTTTAATTCTATAAGCCCCACTACAATTTTTGGTTATGAGGATTCTTAAGCAATTAGATCTATCAAGAATGTACAGGCATGGTGAATGAGAAGGATAGTGTAATACAGCTTGTTAGAATTATTATTGTAAACTTACTACATTCCGTTATGGAATGCATTTATTTAAAAAAAGGAAAAGCTTGTTTTTTTAGTTTTGTTGTGCTAAAGAATTACTTTTTGCACATGAACGCTATTTGGACCTACAGATTAAACTAGACTCCAAACAACTATTGACATCTATGCCCAAGTTGGGAATCAAATCCATGAATTGTTAAATTGACGGCTAAAACGCTAACTATTTAATTGCCAGTTTAGTGTTGTAAAACTTGGAAAGCCATTGCATCAAGAGCTTGTACAAAACACTAACAATATAGAGAATTGCTCTTATTGGTAATATTTTATATATACTTTTAAATGAATCATGAGCATATGATCTACCGGATTGTTGCACAAATTTCACACAACTTAACACTTATACAAAGCCTTGCATTAAATTGCATTTTGAGATGGTAATTGCTACATTTGGAACTTTTGCTACATTTGAAACTAACTTGAAACTTTAAACTAAGATAAGTAATACAAAACTGTTAAACAGTAAACTTATAAATTTAAAAAAAAACGAAAAAAACTGGTATGAAAAACAATATTACCTGTTTTGCATTATTAGCATCACTTAGAAAACCTTCAACCTTTTCAACTTCTTCATTTATAGTGCTTTCAGGAGTAAGTTTTTTTAAATTATTAACTGAATCTTGTAAATGAACCATCAATCGATCAACAGTCTAAAAATACAAATTTAAAGAAAATTAAATTTATTTTCATTTCAATGAGTCAAATATTATAAGAGATAAGGTCATTCATTTAACAATGAATATAAATTGATACCATTGAAAAATTCAGTATGTAGTTTTAATTCTTAAATAAAATATGATCATTATGGAAAAAAATTTTTGGTTTAGGAATATTTTAAAATAAATTTTTTTCAACAGTTTGTCAACATATGCTTAACTTAATAACATATAATATTTATCATACATTTCACTCTATAAATTAGATTTTTTAAATAACATTTATAAAAATGTGTTAAAATATCCAGAAAAATAAACTATATAGAAAAAAAACTAATTTTAAGACTTTACTTCAAAACAATTATAAGATTTCTTATGCACAGTTCTAAAATTTTTTAAAAAAAATCTCCATTTTTGTCACATCACATATAAATGCATATAATCGGTTATTTTTTAAAGCCTTAATTTGGGATCATTTTCAACAATTTTAAATTGAAATATTCATTAAAAACTCTGATTGATTTAAAATAATCATCATGCTTATTTTTAAATACCTTTGATTTCAATCAAAAATTTAAATAATACATTCATATTGAAAAATATTTTCCTAGAAGTGCAAATGTGGTATTTTTTTGCCTTTCAACATGTCATGACTATTTGCCGTGTATTTGTATTAGCTTAAACTTTGGAGTTTTGCCTTGTGTCTTTTGTGCAAACAAGTCCAAAGTTTTGATACTAACTCTCTTGACTCATGCCTTGCACTTGTATTTTTAATGTGTACTGTTCAGAGATAATGGAAGGCCAGAAAACTAATGCTGTCATAGCCAATTTATAATTAATAACAAATTAAGGTGTGTGAAAAACATTATATTTAAATGATTTGTCCTTAAACACTGTAAATTAATATACAAAAAAAACAAATTTTTATACACCAACATCAGTAATAAATAGAATACATTAAAATATTTCATGATAACTTTAAAAATTAATGGCATCTTAAGAGTGCAAGAGATGCACTAAGAGTGTACATAAGTTAATTATTAAATTAATTATTTTACAAGTATTTATATTTAAAATATTTTACATTATGTAATTAAATTATATAAGATGATACAAGTTTTACATGACAGTGTTTATATACATCTTCTATTAAAGTATATTAAAGGGCAATTTTTATATTTATAGCACACTAAATAAATTAAATATCTGAAAAAAAATTTAAATCCTTGATTTCAATGTAATTTTTTTTCATAATTTACTTATATTATTATTATAATCAATATATAATTTAAAAATTAAAATCATAAATTTTTTTGTTTACAGAATTTAATTCAGTATTGTATTTAAAATGGATTATGTAAACATAGTTAAAATGAATAAAAAATGAAAACTACAGTCCATACTAAAAGAAGAAGTAAAGAAATACTAAGGATATGCTAATTGTATGGTGGGGGTGGAACAATCTTTCTTGAATTGAACTAATCCTTCTGTAAAAACATTATAAAAACTTTCAAAATATTTAAATTTTGTATTTATATTTACAGAAAGAATATATCAGGAATTACACAAAGAATATATATATATATATATAATATATATATATATATATATATATATATATATATATATATATATATATATATATATATATATTCATGGTATATGATATTCAGTAGTATAATGGTAGCACTTTGCACTTCCAAGCTACAGGTTCAAGGTATGATCCTTGAACTTAGTAAGGTCAACTCAGCATTCCACCCATATTATGAATCGATAAAACTAAGTTACATGCTTGGGAACTAACCGACAGGGTTTTAAATTAGGCTAATCAGACACACAGTATCTTCAATGAAGAAAACAAATAGGGTTTTGTAGGCCCACTGAGTTTTCAATTTAAAAATAGCTAAGAGGTTATTTTTTATCTGAAAGAGAAATTACCTACCTGACATAATGCTAACCAAGTACTTACCTGAGAGAAAGTTTATCAAATGAGTAAAAATTGACTTGTGTCATAAAATAAAGTTAAATTTAAGAATTTATTTACCATTTTATTTTAATTAAAAATGGTAGATAAATTCTTAAATTTAACTTTATTTTAATTAAAAATAAAGAAGAAACAAAATTCGATATGAACATACCAAACTGTTCCAGATTCTAAAATATAGATTCCAAACAACAAACATAAAAAATGTTATTTTAATGGAAATAGAAATTTGATTCAATATTCTCTAACTACATCATTCATATATTAAAAATTTTTCAATTAATTAAAAGTATATGCATGATAAAAGAAAGTGGCAGATGTAGATAAATTTAATGCTACACATCTAGATTTTTCTGAAAGCACTGTGTGATCAGAACAATATTTGAGCTCAACAATTCTAAATAACCAGAAAAGTAAAAAATTTACTATTCCTCCACTTTTTATATGAAATATTATACATATTATTTTGAGGTAGAACTTAGACATTCAAAGCAAATGCTATAAATTAAATCCTCATTTTTGAAAGAAATTATTAGGAATAAAAATATCAAAAAACCAGATTAAAAGTAAAACAAAAGCCAAAATTTTTAGGTTAAAAGATAAGGAATAAAATTAATCTAATATTGTATACAAGCCTTTAACAAATTAATTACAATAAATTACTAATAATTTTTCCCTGAAATAAACTAACACAAATACATACATGTTGAGCAGAGCTTAACAAAAATCCTTGCTGGAGGCGGAAAGCTCGTCCATTTATGTATTTTTTAGGAGACACATTACGATGTAAGCAATCTTCAATCTATATTCAAACAAAATATTTTTCATGTTTAGAATAAGCTAATAAGAATTTTAACGAACAATATAAGAATAAAAGAAAATGAAATTTATAAAATATTTTCACCCTTTTCAAAGAAGATTCTGTTTTTTCTGGAGCAATCTTCATAGCAGCTGTTGCATCAAATATTGGACAAGGCATATATCTTAAAGTAAAATTTCTAGAAAAGATAATTGCTTCAGTTACATATAAGTGAATGAAAAATTTATACAGATTCGACACTGTTTTACAACATTTTTACTGCCTAAAATAAATTTTACAAATAAATTTATACATATATCAACGTACTTTTCTAAAGCATAAGCCACATCATGAAATCCTTGAGGTGGTGTAGCATTTCTATCCCAAAGAATAGATCTTAATTTGGAATTTATCTGCAGTGCTTTTGCCAATGTCTTTGCACCAGCCCCTCCGATATAATTTCCACTAGAAATAATTAATTTATTAAATAAAGAAATTAAAATTCAAAAATAAACAAAAAGTAAGTAGACTTTTTGTGAAAGAAAATAAAAATGAATATTAGGTTTAAAATATAGAACTGAACTCCCAGCTAAACTTTTATTTTAGAATATTTTCAGTTTTTTTAAAATATTGAAGGCTATTTTATCTTATTAAATTGAGTGGTTTATAATTAAATATATATTTGTTTAAAATTAATATGTAATTTAATAAAATGTTGCTTTGTCATGTTACATTCATTTATGTATTTTACAAATTCTAAGAGTTATAAAATTTTGTTTGCAAATTTTACGTGCTAATGTTTCAAGTAAGGTAAGATTTGACAACATGTTTGGCATAAAACTAGGATAATTTTTTTCTTATTACTAAATGAATATGCATTATATTAAATCTTAACCAATTAAAAGATAATATTGCTTTGATAATTATTTAATATTGCAAACAAATAATTATCATTTTCCTAACAATTTAATTAAATAATGCAATACTTATCTCAGCATAAATATACAAAAAAGAGTAATTTTTTAAACTCCATTTCAGGACACAGGTGCCGTATAATCCAGGGACTCAAATTTTGAATTTTTTGGCGACAACAAATGTTGCCAAGATGACGTAATAAACTCCATTTCTGAAAAACTTTACATATCTAAATATTAAATTTAAACCCAATAAAGAACGTTAATATGCATTTTTAAAATATAAACATTTTTTTTTAAAAAATGAAACGTTAGAACAGAAAGTGAAATATTAAAAAATATAATGGAACATTAGAAAATACAAATATTTTTCTTATCCGTTTCCGAAATTACTTAGAAAACGAATGCAAATAAGGAAAATATGGGAAATTCAAAAAAATAAATAATAAATTCTATGAAAATCAGAATACGAATTTTAACAAAAATTCCAGAAGAATCAGAACACTAATACTAATGAAAAATAAAGAAACATTCACAAAAGAATAAATAAATTATGAAATACAATTTAAACTGTTAATTATAATTTTAAAAATTAAATAAAGAAACAATGATTTTAAAAATGTATATACAAGGTAAATAGTATTTTATTTTGATAATATAAGTTATGAAAACACCATACATAAACTAAAAAAAGAATATGTCATCCCAATTTTAAACAGTAACTTTAAATTCATCCCAATTAATTTTTCCAATGATTTCCCAAAAAACATTAAATGAGTCCAATTTCTTTTCTTCACAGGATTTATGGAATGAATAAAATGCCAAATAAAATTTAAAAACCGTTTGATGGTTATGTGAGCAATTTGCTTCTAACTTGTCTCCATGTGCTTTCAATAGTATTTGTAGGGCATCCTATAGTTGCATCCACGAAATTGACACTGTGATTAACAGTCAAATGTTCAAAACCCTCGTTTCATAATGTGTCATAAGCCTTCCAAGAATCTGAATAAATGACTGACCCTGGCTCAATCCACTGTTTAATAATATTAACAAAAGTTTTTTCTTGTTTTGTCATGTCCTGCTACCAAAAATAACTTTCTTCTACCTCTCTCGACACTACCAAACATCCACTGACCTTCTATCAGATGCCTTTTATACTTCATCTTTCTAAATTTTGACTCATCAGTTTCAACAATTTTATCATCACCACATATCTTCGCTGAAGATGACTCAATTGAGTAAAGCATTGTTACTTTTATGAACTACCTGCAGTCTGCTAAAGCATGTTTGCTAAAAGAATATTACCTTTGAATATCAGTTGTTTTACTCCATCGAACAATTTCATAAGTCAAAAGAAAAATCTCAATCTTCAATTTGTTGCAAGAAAACCAAGAACCATACCTAATGGACTTTTGGAAATCACAAGACTTTCCTTCAAAACTTTTGCAGCAGTAGAAAACATACCCACCTGAGAGGCTTTTCTTCTCCAAAATTCTCATTTGACTTCAGCATTTTAAGCACACTCTGATTTCAATTTCACGCAAAAATTGTAAAAGAATTTCCTTTTTCTCACACAATTTAAAACAGAAAAAAATGATTAGCTTCTCTATCCTAACCTAAAATCAGCCGAGCTGGCAGCCGAATGGTTAGCGCTCTTGCCTTCGGTTCAACAGTTCGTGGGTTCGAATCCCACCTTGGGCATGGATGTTTGTAGTGGTTCGGAATCCACTTTAAACCGTAAGTCCCGGTCTAATTAGCCCTCGTGTGCAAAAAATGATTGCAAACAAACCAAACCTAACCTAAAATCTGTTCACCACCGTCAATTGAAAGCTAATCCAGAATTTAGAATATCTTGGTATTTTGAAATGATATTTTGAGCTACATTCATAATTAATCATAACATTTTTGATAAATGCTGAACACAAAATTGATTATTTAAAGTAATGAAAAAAGAGCAATACAATCTGGAATTTAAGTATCCAAAATGTCAAGCAAATTGTAAAACACACTAAAAAATTCTTACGAAGTTTCCTCCCCAAAATTTATAATAATATGCAAAAATGGGACAAAACGTTTTATATCTCTTTGCGATGACATAAACACTAAAAATTGAATTTAACATAATTCTTATGTCTTCATCTGTATGACATAATAAAAACCAGGTTGCCAGATAAAAAAGAAAATCCACCAAAAAAAATCACCAAACTCAGAATTTGGCATCCTGGATTATACGGATCTGTGCTCACCATTTTAACATGAAAAATAAAACAACATTTCAATTTTAGAGCCAATAATAAAAACAGGAAGGATTTTAATAAAATTGCTAAAAAGTTTGGAAAACTTGGTAGATATACCATTAAACAATTATATTATGATATCAATAAATAGAAAAAGAAATGAAAATTATTAAACCTATAAAATGAGATATGTAATGTTCCAAATAAAAGTAATAAAATAATTATTTTATAACTAACAAAAAACAGAATAATTTTAAAAAAAATTCACCATTTTCACTTAATCAAGCAATTATTAAAATTTAGTCCATTGGACATTTTTTATGATAAGAAACTTTATGATCAGAAATATTAAATTCAGAAACTTCCTCATAAATATATAATTTAAAAATATTTTTCAAATCAATAAAAATGATTCTTGTGTTTAACAATTATTATTAAAATTAAGTTGGGTTCAAAAACTCTTCCATCATAAATACCTCATACATTTGTCATAAATATTCGATTTCAGAAAATAAGAGGTCAAAATATCAAAAATAACAATATATAATAGATTGGATTACTTTCTCCATTAATTTAATAATAAATCAGCATTTAAATAAGAAAAACTGTTTATAAGAAAATGTATGATGAATTTTATATTTTAAACAAATTTAATATTATGTTGTTTGAAGATACAAAAAGTTTTGTAATTCTACATATTCATGGAGACTGATTAGACATACAAAAGTTAAATATATTTTGTCCTAAAGTATCTCGAATAATTTTTCAAAAATTTACATATTTAAGGCATTTATGGCTAAAAGATATTTAAATATTAAAAAAATACAATTAGAATACTTTTTTGACGAATGAAAATTTTATAACAAATTTAAATATAGTTGAACCATAAAATCACTTTAAAGAAAATTATAATCAAGTTATTACATATATCATAATAATACAAGAAACGTAAGAAAATGTTTTATAACAAAATATAAATATTTTATAGGAATTTGGCAATCAATCATTTTAAAATAACAATAGTATTCCTTTCCACCAATTGAATGCTGTTTTAATATTGGAAGAAATTTATGATATAAGAATATTCAGATATCAACAAAACTGAATTTAAGTAAACAATGAAAATGAGAATTATTCTTTATCATGTCTTACTTTATAAACTGAGATTAAAATCAATGCTTCTAAGCATAACTTTTATCATATATTTCAAAAGGTTAGCTAAAAAAATATTTTTAAATATTCAGTAATTATGGTCAACATAAAATCACAGAAGAATATAGAGTAAGAGCTTAAATATTAATATTTAAAATCAACCAAATTTTTGATTTTATTCTTGTGAATATCATGAAATTTCTGCAACAGTCATCAATCTAACCTCATTTATACAAGTAATTGTCTTTAATTGCCAACAGAAGAAAACGTTAACAAAGAAGAATTAACTTGAATGCATTAAAAGAGCACAATTCTGACTGTATTCCTTCTTTGGAAAACATTTCTGTCTTTGAAATTAAATTTCTCTCTTTTCTTACAATAATTAAAAAATAAATTTGTAAGATGGTGAAGTTATGTTGATGATACAAAAATAGAAAGCTTTGTGTTGCTCACTGTGATTCTTTATAATAGTTATCAAAATTAAATGCATATTTCATTTATGACTTAATTTGGAAAAAAGCATAGTCAGAGATAATATGATTTCTTTCATTAATTCTGGAATGAATTTTTTTTTTTTATTTTTATTTATTTTTTTTACTGGAGTAAAAATTTTCATGTCAAAACATTTTCTTACACTGTGAATTTTGACTGTATAACAAAAGTGGTGTAGTCTTTAATGAAATAAATGACACATAATATAATTAAAATAAACATGTAGTTAATTAAAAGGTAATTACATTTTCATAACTAATTATTCAAGTTAGTAAGACACTACGCATATTTTAAAAGTAAAATAATCATAAGTAATTCTACAAGTAAAATAATCAAATTTTCTTTCAATCTTACCTTCCAATTGGATTTTAAATATTTAGTAGCGTATTTTTCACAATAACAGACAAGTTAAATTTTATTCTTTAGTTATTTTTAGCATAAAAATAAATAAAATGGAAGAAACACAAAAAATATATAATGAAGATAAAAATTAGTTATTATAGATATAACCACAGACACTTAAACAATAATAGAAAAAAATTATATAAATGTACACATAGGTTACTAAATGTAAATAATAATAGGAAAATACAAAAGAAAATGAATGTGATAAAATGAAATATTAAATAAAAAAACTGTAAAACTATTTTTTTTTATTTATACAAATGTAACAATCTAACATAGTTCAAATTCAGTGATCTAAAAAGTTTAAAATTATATTTCTCACGTTATATCAATAGCTGTAAGACACTGATTGCTTCCAAGAGCATTTATCACAACACAAGCATCTCCCCTAAGTTTTGAATCAGCTAAGGACAGTGATTCTAAAACTGTATCTTCCTCTTGAATGAGCTGAACAATTGAATCCATGACACGAGTCATATACCTAAAATGTTTTTAAAATAATCATAATAATGCTTTAACAAGTCAAGACACAATGAAAAATAATGTAAAGACAAAAATTAAGGTCCTCACTTTGGTTTGATATTAATGAAATTTCGACCCAATGAAAGATGACGAATGGACTTATTTTTGGATACAGCATTGACAATATTTGCTAAATCTACATCAAAACCTAAATTGTTGAATAAATGTTATTTACATTTTTTTAATTACATAATAAATTAAAATATATGATTAAAAGTTTATCAAAAATATTTGTTGAAGTGAAATGAAAAATAACGGCAGAAAATCTAAATATTTAATGAAAGAATTAACTAAAAATTATAGAATACACTATCACAATGTAACATAAATTTAAAAATTCAATAAAAATAGAACTAATAACACTTAATATTCAACAATCTTCCTTTTCCTAATAATTACTATTTTATTATTAATTTCTTGTATATTTAAACATATTTTACACACATTCATTAATTGCCTAAATAGTTTAGTTTAAAAACTATTCCTAATTGTTATGATATCTATAATTTAAGTCATTATTGATTTAAAATTAAAAAAACAATCACACACAAGCTAAATCATTAATATGTCACTAACTGAAGTCAATAACAAGTCTTGCATTATAAAAATAGCATCTTTTTACACAAAAATGAGTGAATGAAAATGAATTTACTATTTCTAAAAATATTATGAACAGCTTTTTAACAGTGTGTATCTTAATCCTAAACAGAAGTGAATTTTATGATCAACAATTAAGAATCTATTATACATCCTAAGATATGTTTATGTCAACTTATTTCTTTTGTAATATTTTGACCATATATATGCCATCTATATAGAAAACAAATCTGCCTAAATAAGTCTATATAATCAATAATTAGTCTTCAAAATCTGTTGAAATTATAATTTTCAAAGATCTGGAGCTAAAGCAATATTTATTGGGGAAGAGACAAGTATGCTGATACAGAAAACAGAATAGTAAAATAATAAAAATAAGAAATATAGTACATAGATTAAAACTATATAGATTAGTTTCAACTTTGTTTACATTGACTACATAAAAAAGACTAAGTGAAACTAATGAGGAAATACTACATTACATTTATAGCTGATGAGTTCACTAGGAAAATTTGGTAAAAATTTATTTTAAATCTTTTATGTTTTAAAGTAAAATTTTGACAAAATCCTTGAAATCACCAAGCTGATTGTTCAACCTCATATTATCATGCAATCCAATAGCAACTTCTATAATCATCATTAAATGTTTTTGAGAACGGAAAAAAGAAACATGCTCTCTTTTTTCTCTTTATTGTAACTTTTTCTTATTCTTAAATTTTATTTTTTTTTAATAATAATGGAGTTTTACCTAGCAATTTCAAGATAACTTTTATAGAGCATTTTAGAATTTCTAATGTACCATAAAGTATTTTGCGTTATGGGATTTTTAAACATATATATCTATATTAGTTTGTATCAAACAAAGTTCGTCAGAAAACAACATTTTTAAACAGGTTTTCTAACATGAGTCATTTACACATAAGAACTCATACTCTACAGAGAAACTACTCATGTAAATTAGGCAAAATTTTATAAAACGTTTGACATTAGGATATTGTTAACTGCGTTAAAGGAGGGGGAACAGGCCAAACTTTTAGAATTAATTTTGAAATATTTGGCAGAATTTTTAAAAAGTCCTAGTGTACATAAAGTTATTTTATTTTTATTCACTCCTTTCTGAGACTCAACTCTCAGAAAACAGTAAAATATTAAATATTTTTTTATGACTTGGCAAGAAAAATGATAAAAATCTAATAACTACAAACCTTTAATGGAAGTAAATTTTAATGAACTTAACTCAAAAAATTTTCACAAGTATTTCCACCATTATTTTACAGCAAAATAAAGAATAATTTACATAAATAAATTTTTTTACGAAAAAAGTTAAAGAAATTTAAAATACATTAAAATTAATGCAACTACAATGTTATAATAAATTGAAGAAACACACATATCATGTTAAATTAAGAAAAAACTCTTAGGAATTATAATATATGGAATTTAAAACTTGAAGTTTAAAAGGAAACTGCTTAGGTCAAGACAAAATGATGATAGCTAATGGCAACTCTAACATTGTTCCAAGAAACTGAATTTGTTCTTGAATGTAATTGAACAAAACTGATTATAGCTCAAATAAGTCAGCTGAGCTGTAGTATCACTAGTTATTTATTTTATAAAACATAAACAGCATTTCTTTCAAAACTTTATTGTAAGCTTTTCAGATGGAGAATGCCTTTTTTTTTTATCAGATTCACCACATAGGTGTATAATACACACAATAAAACTTGAAGCTTTTTAACACCTAATACATGGATTATATACATTGAAAATATGGTAATTAAATAGTAAAAATATTCCATTCCACAATGTTTAACAATGAAAAACTGAGAAAAGTGAACTGTAATGAGAAATGAGTTACCATTGTCACTAATATCTAAACTGCATAAACATCGTATTCCTGGCAGGCAAGATTCAAGAACAAGGGCACCATGAGATTTCAATTCATTATTACTAAGATCAAGAGAGATGTCTGTGGCTATTTCATTGCAGGCAAGTCCCAGCAGCATTGCTCTGAAAAAATTCGTAAATAATAAGATCATATATATTAAAACCAAAGACTTTAGTTTTAAAAAATAAGAATACATATTATGCATGAAAATTATTTAAAGTCAGTAAACCAACGAAAATACATTAATTAATTTTAATAAATATAATTGGTATTTCTAATAATCAAACATATGAAAAATACTTTAGTTTGCATACTTTTTGAATTACAAATGAAGTTAAAAAACATCAAACTTTTTTAAGAACATGTTTTACTTAGTTTTATACAAAATCTTGAACAATAATTTTCATCTTTGTGCTTAATCAAATTGTATTTACTTTACCAAAAATACATAATTACATATCTGTTGAATAGTACATTTTAATCAATTTTTAAATTTTATGATCAAAAATTAAAAATTTAATTTAAAAAAAACTATTTAAAACTTTTTAAAGACTATTAATTTTGAATATCAACCATTTTGCTTATCAAACCTAACATAATTAAAGTTTAAATGTACTATAGTAAAAAATTTATATAACACAATTGCATTTATCAATATTCACAGAAATTTAAAGAGTCATATTTTGTTACTAAAGAAGGAAAATAGATGATAGATATACTACTATTTAGTATAAAACTGAAATAGTAGAATTAATTATTTAAATAAAAGACATTTGCAAGTTTGAAAAAAAAAAAGCATTAGCTAAAATAAAAAAAACCTCAAAAAGGATAAAATTTGTAATCTAAAATATTATACCACTAATGTATTTTTTAAAAATAAATCTTTATTTCCTATTTTTTTTTTTAAATTTTAATTCAGAAATAGTTTTATTCCTATTATTACCAACACAGTATTTTATGTAAGACTTTTAAAAAATGAGAAAATGCTTGATGAAACATAAAGCAAAAAGAAATGGCATGGGTTTTTCTTTGAATTTACTTTTTAAATAACTAAAGTTTATATTTTACTCTAGCCAGTGGAATATAGCAGATTCAGAACTTTAAAAAATGTAGAAGAAAGTATTGATAATTTTCAACTTGTGAATCAAACTTCATTTTTTAACAATTATTTCTTTATTTTTTATTTTCCACATAAAAATGTAACTTATTTTAATTTAATATTCTTGTAATTTTTCTGATTTTTCCTAGACAACATCCTAGTTTGCATTTCATTAAGTTTTTTATGAGAATATTTTTCTACACTTTAATTTTTATTCAAATTAAATTACCATTAATATTCACATTTGGAATGTTATCTCAGCACTTATTACATAAATCTAATTTCAGAGTTTATGATTCGTGAATTAAATTTTTTTAATATTAAATTATTTAATTTCAGAGAAGATGGAATAAGTAATATAATAATTATTTTCATGAAATTAATCATATTCAAGGATAATAAATTATAACACTTAAAATAATTTTTTAAACAAAAAGTCTCACTTTTAGAATGAACAAAAATTTATTGAAATATTTAAATAATTTATATTTTATTTCATATCTTTTGTTTTCTACATCATACTTTGAAAGTAACTTGAATTAATTTTTTATAGATGTTTTTTTATCATATACAAAAAGTCTAGAAATTTGATACTGTCCAAAATTCAAAGTTTTCCCAAATAGCATGAAAAAGTCAGCAAGTTTGATCATGTAATACAGTGTTTATCAACTGCTAGTCTGCAAGAAATATTTGGTGGTCTGCAAAATATCTAGCTTATCTGTACAAAATCCAAAGTGTCAGCAGTCGGCAACCAATATTAAAATTGCATCAACATTACAATAACAATAGGTGACTAGTTTAGAAAATAATATTATCAATGATGAAAAATATAACAAACTGGCAACTATGTTCCTAATCGTCTGTTAAAACTTGCTGTGCCATACACTTAGTACACCAGTTAGTGTACTCCTGTTTGTCTTGAGTATTACACATATAGCAGACTATTTGGAATATGGTTTTATCCTTTGGCATTAATTAGAAGAAAACTGTCCATAAACTTAATAGGATACTTGTAGAGATTTCTTTCCAATGAAAGCATGAAACAGGTATTTATAAACAAAGCATACACAACTGAAAAGCAAACCCCTGGACTTTTCCCACTGAAAAAGTTTGAAGATGAAAATTAAAAAGGATACTTTTTAAAATATTTCTCGGTTGATGAATCACTACCATCATATTTAGTTACTCTGCATATTGCCAAATCCAAGAAGTCATACTCAGTTGGTGAAGAATTTATCAAACCTTGTTTGAAAGAGGTATATTGTGAACTGTTGAGCCAATCTGCTGCAGGTAAAATGAAAACTCTGTTCAACGATACTACTGAACAAAGAATATCCAAGTTATCATTCCACATAGAAAGTCAATTGGCATCTCAAACAGTGCCATATTATTACGTTAGTTATATTGACTATGCAATCAATGATATTAGAGAATAATTGATGTGCTATATCAAATTACCATCCCAAATTTAAGACAGTTAACAATTACATTGAAAGTAACTCCACAGACAAGATACATCAGTTTGTGTATTGATGGGACTGTTGCTATGATTTGAAGACATACAGATGTTGAAAAGAGAATAAGAGACACAGCATCAGAAGAATTAGTAATCACTCACTGCATTATTCCTCGAGAAATTGTCCCTACAACTGAATAAGATTCTTCTGGAATTGGTAAAAATTGTAAATTTTATCAAAAGTAACACCCTTATTTCAAGAAATGGGATCAAATTATGTACAATTATTGTTGCAGGCTGAAATATACTGGCTATCCAGATAAAAGTCCTTAATTAGTTGTATGAGTTGAGAAATGAGGTACAATTGTTTTTAAATCAGAAGAGATCATTATTGAGCAGACATATTTTCTGAATAAAAAATGAGTAGTCTTTTTTTCATACCTACCATTTATATTTACACTGATAAATGAACTGAATTTAAGTCTTCACACACACACAAGGTTAAAATATCATTTTTAACTTCTACAATAAGATTGATACTCTTTCAAGAAATTAAAACTCTAATACAAACGAGTAGAAGAAACATTTTTGATATGTTTGCTTCTTTCTTCGATTATATTAATGAAATGGATCAGAAGAGCAGTACCAGTGTCATTTTGGAGCATTTAAATGAATTTTCTATAGCTTCTCATTAGTATTATACCCCAGAAGAAGATGAGCATTCAGGTAATCTGTAGATAATCAATCCATTTATTGATAGTTATAAGAAAAATCTTATTAGAGTTGAGGAAACAGAACTTATTGAACTATCTTTTGATCTGGGATTTAAATCACAGTTTAATTCAATAAGTATATATCAGTTTACATCATTTCGATTCTTTTGTTTTTGCTAATATATTCATTAAAAAAGTAAATATATCAATCCTATTAGAATTTTCTTGGAGTTTTAGTTAAGTTTTGGTAGTTTTATTATCAATGCTATATTTTAAGTAACTTGAATGCACATATGTAAATTATAACAAAGAAAATGTTTTAAAAATTATTTTCGTTTTCATGATTAATTTATGTAAAAAATTTGCAAATATTGAACCTACCAGTTTGGGAGAATGTGCTGAAATAATTTTACCTGTCATTAGATTAAATCAAGTTGAGAAACAAATGTAATTATATATATGAATGTGTATGCTCTAACATACTAGTAATTAACTGAATGTTGAAGTAAAATTTTATTATTACGATATACATAATTTTAGACTTTGATCATGTGTAATAAAATTTTTTTAACAATTTTTAGGAATGTACATTTATAAAGATAAATAATTACATTGGAAAAGACTTTTTTACATTAGAAAGAGTAATTTTTGAATGTTTTTTCTGTACTTTATTAATAATTTGCCAAATCTTAGAGTTTAGTTTAGTTTAAACAAGGGAATAGGATAAAAATATAATTCTCACTTCAAAGCTTCAACCGGCAATTTATTGCCAGACATATTCAGCTGTTTCAAAGCAACTGTACTAGAGAAGAAGGCTTTAAATGAGGGAGGAACATTCACTTCTTTCAATTTCTTGGCAGAGAACTGATTTCTGGACAAAATTAATACAGCTAATTTTTGTGTACATCCACGAAGTAAAGCACCAAAAACCTACAATGTCATAAAATATTATAAACCTGGTTGACATTTATTTAAAGAGAATAAATAAAAATATAAAATATTCTTATTTATTTTATTTAAAGAAAGAATAAATAATTACTTTTAGTAGAGTTTTAAAATAAGAGTAAGGGTACATATTTAAAAATAGTTGCAGAATATTCACAGCATATATGCCACTTAACTATGAATAGAAAATAATGAAATAGCTAGGCTTAAAATGAGATTTCAAGAAAATTTCTCCGAACTTTAAAATTAGCATCAAATTGTTAATCAATCCATATCTTACTTTCAAAGAATGTTTTTGTCTTACATTTCTCAATAAAATAAAAAACTGAAACCAACATTTTTACTTACAGTGGGCCAGAATAGGATTTCCCTCTTCAAAGTAAAAACTTTATTTGGGTCACAACTAGTATCAATGAAAGGAAATATGTTTATCAAAATAATAGCTTAATAGTTTTTGGAGTTGCCTTCCTAATGTGAAGTGAATATTTTCCATTGACTATATAAGGACTCCTAAAAGGCAACCATCAACACAGCCATTAAAATGCCTTAAAAACAATATTTGTTATAATTTTAAAAACAACTCCACCAATGTTAAACTGATATTCTTTTCAATTTACAACAAAAATGCTTATAAATTACTATCATTCACTTGAACATGAAGATTTTGTTTTTTAGCAATTTAAAATATTATTTTACAAAATATCAAACAATATTTCTCACACTATTACAATATAGTAAAAATGACAGATTTTTTTTTCAATATTAAATTGTACAACTATAGCAGAAAAGCAGCAAGATTATGAAAAACAGGAACAAATCAACAAAAAAATGCATTTGAACCATGTATGCATGCACAATGGATGATATAAATATTTTTATTACTTGGGAAATAATAAAATTATTCACTTCTTACAAATTTATAAACTTACTTTAGAAAATCATTAAAGAGAATGTCTATTTCAAATGAAAACACTTCATTAGGAATTGAAAAGTTTAATAAATTTAAGCATTATGGATAATTTCAAAAGCACAGATAAATTATTCATAGATAATTAAGAGTTTTTTAATTTATGAGTTATTAAAAAATTAAGAAAGACATTTAATTTTTTTTAATTTCAAAAATTAATTAAAAATAGAAAGAAAATAAAAATACCTTTAATACAGTTGTATATATAAAGACTCATTTATATGATTTTCTTAGTTTTTTGCAATATTTACTTTTCACAAAAATGTCCACAACATTTATATTCAAAAGAAAATTTTTTAACACACAGTGAGTCATTTATAAGTTTAGGCATAAATTCAAAATCCACAAAGCAATTAAATATAAAAAAATAATTTAAATTTTAAATCTTAATCCTAATAAATTTTTGAAAGGTTGATAACTTGAAATAATAGTGGGCTTAGAAATTTTATAGGATGATATTCCTGGTAGCTAAATCATGATAGCTCAATGCAGTTGCTTACAGAAGATAAAGAACGGATATTTCATTGTAGATATTAAATAAATTGGAAGTATCCTCACCGACATCAGCCAGAAGTTTAAAGTGATTTATTTTTACATTATCAGATTTTCATTATCAGACTTCTACATTAGTGGCATGTAACATTTATGGATTAAAAAATGAAATTAAAATTATAAAGACCAAAATGTGGCTCTTGTGCATATGTTATTAAATATGCATTTCTCATGCATATTATAATAAATTCATCAAGCACTCAACACACTACTTGGTTCATGATTAAAATAAGTGTATATATCAATTAACTTATTTTTTAATGTAAATTAAGGCAAAAGTATATATGCACATACATTATCATTTCATAAATTAATAATTCACTCACAACTTAAGATATAAAATTTAGTTATTTTGCTTGTCAAAATTATATACTTGTACACAAGTAAAATAATTTATTTATAATACATATGAAAATAAGTAATTTGAAAAATGTTGATTTCAATTATAGGTCAAGAACTTATAACAATAAATTTAAGTAATTTTAAAGTCAATGAAAATATAATAATGTTGATTTTTAACAGAAAAGCTGTTTTTATAAACGTTTTGATTAATAAGGTATTTTTTAAGAAAATTAAATAAAAGTTACATAATTTTTAGTTAAATTTTGGCACATACTTTCCCAATAATTGCAGGACATCATATCCAAATTCTATGACTTATTTTAATTTTTTAAAAGAGACTGTGGTTTCTTCTTTGTTGTAGCAATAGTTGAATGACTACTGCTTTTCCTTTTAGAACAACAGCTTCTAAGTTCAACTCCCAGTAGTAGTATTCCAAAATTTAAATTAAATTGTTAGTCCTAGTCATATTAGGCTTTTAATGTTAAAAATGACACAGTTATATAAATGATAAATAAAACCACTTATTAATTATTTATTACAAAGAATACATTATCGGCTTACATTTTCTTTTCCACAGAATATTTTCATGGTGGCTATTTTTATGATTACATAATACTGCTAAAAATATTATCAATATTACAGCAAAGTTATTAACTATAATCAATATTACAGGACTTGTGATTGCCTCAATAAATAAAAATCAGTAACCTAGTTAATTAATGCATATTTCTCATTACCAGAAGGTAATGAGTTCAAATCTCGGTTTAATCAAAGAGTCCTCAAGTTTATTTAAGGATAAATAAATGTGTCATGGTTGCAACGTCCTCCAAATGAAATAATACTTCTAAGTGAGGCAGGTTAAATATTGGGGGTCTTTTACTTGGTCCCAGCCTCTAAATTACCTGGATACTTCTACTGGACTGATAGAGACCAGTTGAAAGCTGGGAATTGAGGACAGGAAAGCATTCTAATCAATCATCAACAGCAATAATTTATCCACTTGCTATAATTCTTCATCTTCAGATTTTTTTTTGCTCTACCTACTCAATTGTAAGGTGATCCTGCCCAACAAGAACTTTTTCAATAAATATCACTGAAAGTTATCTTTTAACTGGATTTAAATTTTATCACATCATGAGACATAACGAAACTACTGGATTTTAGATGCATTAATTACTTAGACAATATAGAAGATTATTTTCTTGTGTATTTTATTCTTTAATTTCTCAATGTTTTAAAGAATGAATTCATTTCCACAATTTTGAGTTTGTCTGAAGATTTGCAATACCTTCTTTTCAAAACAAAAATTGCAAACTCGAAAAATATTCAAAAGACAAATAGTACTGTAACTAATTGTAATTGAAAAATGTAAAACAAATGCCCTGTGATGAAAATTCAAGCCAAACAAATTCATGAGGTTCACTTATAGAAGTAAGAAAGGAGGAACATGTATAAGTGTAATTTCTCTACTAAGTAATAATTCTATTTATTACATGAACACAGATTTCAAAAAATTGCAACTAGACGAAAATTTCAAAAATTGAAAAAAATATTTGCATGATATTGAAATACATAACTATCAATTCATTTAAAAATGATTTCTTAAACATTTTGTAAGAGAAGTTTCAAAAATTTAAACATTTCATTTTAATATAACTTTAAAGTAGATATAGTCAAATTTGAATGATTATTTTCCAAGAAAAGAATCTTTTCTTTTAACAAGAAAAGAATGCATACAAAATAATAGGGCACTCTTGAAACAATTATTTAATCTTTCTTTCCAAGAACATTTTCTTCTAACAGAGTGATTTTGATTAAATCTTTTGGGCTTATAAATTCCATAAAAAGATAAAAGACCACATTTATGTTAATTGCAATTTTTTAAACCAAATTTTTAATTATTATTGATTTTAAATACAAAATTTTAAACGTCTAGTGATTTAATAATTAAAATTCAAGATAACATTGCACAAAGTAAAATTTAGCATTTATTAATGTATTTTTAAATATAGAAAAATATAATTCTATATTTAAAAATACATTAATAAATATATCAATAAATTTTAAATTTATCAACTTTTCAGAGTGAGACAACATTTGTTTAACAGTACACAATACTTTCTAAACATGTAAACTTCAAAAACAATTACTCACTGTATCTAAGGCACATTCTGTGCCAGATAAATCAAGATGTGTCAGAGCATTTGGTTGAGCTAAAAAGTTATACAAATTCTGCAAAATACAAAACAAAGGCTCTATAATTACAATTTTAAATAATTATGTTAGTAAAACACAGAAACTATTCAAAACCTTTTTATACTGTTTCCAAAAACTGTAATTGTTTTAAATATGGTGTAACAAATTAATACTTTACAAAAAATCAAAATGTCTGTTAAAAAGTAATAAACAAATGACAATATTTATCATTAAATAATCAAACAAAATATTAATATTTTAATAAAAAAAAGAATGAAGGCATATTTTCTTCTAAGGGGTGTACATTTAAGAGGCAAGCAATTTTTTTTAAATAATGATTGGATCTATTTACCCATTAATTAAGTATTCCTTTTAACTAAAAATTTTTACTAAAAAAATTCTTTATTATATACTATAAATTTTTTATATAATAAAAAAAATAAGAGAATTTTATAAAAAAAAAATTAAATCCAATATCAGCAATTTTTTTCAGTTACACTAAAGGAATGAACTAGACAAGCTATCTCTGCAGCTTTCATTTGTTTAAGAATGAATCAGGAAAATGAGATGTATCCTTTTTAATTAAAATACCTAAATTTATGACTACAACAAATAAAAAAATAGGCACAACCCCTTTGGCGATCAATAACCCCACACCTGAGAATGTAAAACAATTTAAGTGCGTGGGCACAATAATTCCAAACTGGAATTATCTGAAAATTGAAATTAATAGCAGAACAACAACACATGGCAAACAGATGTTTGTTTCAATGTTATAAAGAAACTAACTAAAATCATAATTCATCAATCCTAAGACAAAAATAAATCGACATAAGATCCTTATAAGATCTGCTATTGTATGCAGCTATGAATGCTAGTGTGTGAACATAATGATGTAGAAAATTCATTATGTGAGCTGACAGGAGTGAGCTGATAGAGCATTATTTTATAGAAATGAGCTAAGTAGAGAAGAATTGGTGCACAGCCTTGACTTATATCAAACTGCAGTGTAACAGAAGGAAAGGAGCACAGCTTTTAATAAAATTAAGAACGTCACATTTATGGCAAAAAAAGAAAAAAACTATAGTGCTTAATATTCACTACATACAAGAGTTTAATTATATGCCTTCTCCAAAAGATGATAAATTTTACAATGACATTTATATCATTCTTCAAAAGATATTTTTTAGTTCTGTGTACTCAAGGATTGAATAATTAAGTATTTATAACTTTCTACAACTATTACATTAAAAATATATTTAACTAAATAAATATAGTAAATCTACATAAATAGAATAAATATTTTATGGTTTTATTCAGATAATGTTCATAAATTTAATCACTTAATAATGTTAAAAGGAGCAAATTCTTTCACATCTACAAGGCAAGATTAAGAAACTTCAGAAAAAAACTTTTGCATTAAAATCTAAAATTGATTTTACATAAAAATGTGAAAATCTCAAAAAAGAAATGAAAATATAAGTAGAAAATCCTAAATCATAAATAGGGAAGTGGGAAAAACTATTTACAATTAAATGAAAATCACTTTATTTAAAAGTATAGAATTAATAACAAAAAAGTTTCTACAGCAAAAAAAGATTTTTTTCAAAATCTAAAATATGTTATACATGAAACTATTTGAAATTTTGCACATTTTTGACATAAAAAAAATTTTAATTTCTTAGATACATAATAACAAATAAGTTTACATACATAATATAATACAAATAAAAAACAATCAAATATTTGTATAAAAAAATTAGTGTACTATATATTATCTTAAAAAATTCTTAACTATCTTTAGACAAATCTTTTCTGAAATGAAAATGATTAACATTTTTAAAAAATGTCCTACTTAGTAGATATTTGTAAAAGCAAAATTAGAATGAATTAACTAATAAATTTTTAAAATTTTCGTATATAATTTTAATTATTTGCGTATTTGTCATCCCATTACACTATATAAAAATTGAATAATCAGAGCTTTCTACTACATAAGAAATTATATTAAATGAATAAAAACTTTTAATGTAAAAGTCATTTTTAAAAAAATTAACTTTAACTAGTCAAAATATAAATAAAAATTTTAATACAGTGGTAAATGGGATGCAAATCATTTATTATTAAAGCCAAAACGTAACAAAATGGTAAAAATGTTTTGAAATAAAATTTATAAGTTTACTATATAGAAGGCAATTTTAATGACTAGTGAAATAATTTAAATATGAAAACTAATAATTTTGAGAATAAACTTCAATAGAAAATCGAAGTTCAAAAATAAAAATATAATAGCAATTATATATTAATTAATAAATATTATGCAAGACTATATATTCACTCTTACTAAATGATCTAAGCATAAAATATTTATATTTTATATTATTTATTATAATTAAATTTTAGTTTTTTCATCATAAAGAAACATTTAAAATAATAGGCAATGTTATGATAATACTATACTCTTTGTCTTTAATAGTTATGCTTACATTTACATCTTCTTTGAAGAGATTATCACTAAGATTGAGGAATGTAAGAGTAGATGGCATTGCACGATTTAAGGATAGAGCATGGGATAATGTATTTATGCCTTTAGCAGTAAGTCCTGTTCTACTTAAATTTAAATGGATAAGCCCTTTTTGAAGTCGACCAATACCTCCACCAAGCTGACCAGCACCTTTAACAAAAAATATGAGACTCTATTTGCAAATTCATAAGAAGTTTAGACAGAGAATAAGACTTTTATTTCAGAATTAAAATGCTTTCAATACTTCTTAAATAATGATTTTAAGTGACAATACATAAGCTTATTTAAATTAATAAAATTTAAAATTTTTTCTTTCATCAAATATAAATACATTCTGCAATTCAAAATTTTAATCAATATAAGAAATCTAGTATTACTTGCACATATAAAAATATATATTAAATATACCAATACAAAATTGTAATAAAACATATAATTCATAATATTTTAAAATAATTTACGGTACATTTTTTTGCTGGTATTCACAAAAAAATTAGATATTTTAGTTGAATTGAGCACAAGGAAGGAAAGAATTAGAGAGAAAATGTAAATCTGATAAATTTTAAAATGTTACATTAGTTATTATTAAATGATTTCAAACAACTAAAATACTAACCTTGGGTTATTTTAGCAATTATTCCACACAGACTATTGATACCTAAATATTAATTAGATGTTAATAATTATGCAAATAAAAAAATAGAAAAATTAGTAATAAATTTAATTATTACTATAGATAAATTCATTCACCTTTATCTTCTATTAAATTATTGGATAGATCAATTGTATGAAGAAGAGTATGAGGATTAGCTATCAGTGCCAATGACAATTTATAAGCAAATTCCCTAAAAATGAAATTTAAATTCAATATAAAAAATCATAATTTGTACATTTTAGAAAATAAAGAATACATTTTCTTCAAAAACCACAAAACATATATCTTCAAAATATTACTATTAATAAAATCTTTATTTAATATTTTATGTAAAAAAAATGACCATTAATATATTTTTGTAAAATTCCCATTTACCTTTATAAACTAACAATATAAATAAATGAATTTACACTTAAAATAATCTTAAAAGATAATAAAAATGGAGTTATAAGTAGCTTGTTTGATATTTTATCTTTTAAATTAGAGGATACAAAAAATAAGTATGTAGCAAAAAGACCGGCAGCACAGTATAAATATTTTGTAATTCATTTTTCATATAAATTTTTACAGAATTGTACAGTCATATATCAATAAAACATATGTTACAATAAAGATCTATTCATAACAAAATTTCATTATAGCATATACATGCACAAGCATTCCTACATAAATATATATATTTTCTAATATTAAATTTAAAATAAAATATTTTCGATTCAAAGCGTAATTTCAATTAAAATTAACTATTAAAATTTTACTGACTAATTTATTCAAGAAAACTTTTTTCACAAAGTTTACATACATTAACATAACAGTACTGATAAAATACGAGCATAAGAAATGTTTTGTGATGTACAATAAAATCACTTTTGAGAAAATGTAGACTGAGTTGAATATTAATTTAACAAAAAGTAAAATAAGACCTTCATAAAAACAAATTAAATGATAAAACATATATACTCCCAAGTTTTTTTAAACTGTAAACCAAAAATAATTTTTTCACAAATTGTAAGCATAAATTTAAGGGTAACATAAGTACTTACGACTTGTTAACAAAAATAAGGACAAAGTATTTATATGAAACTTCGCATTTTCTTTTTAAAAAAATGCATATTATCAATTTAAATTTTCTTTTCAATAAAAATGACCTCTGAGGAAAGTGACTTATACATAGGTTTCACAGAATTTCTTTTTAAGTATTATTTTACTTACAATTATATAAAAAATTTCTGCTGAAAAAGAAAATAGGAGGATAATTTACTATAAACAATAAACCTAATTTTGTCTGTTTTTAAATTATTCAAGAAATACAAATATCTTATTTTTATTTTAAATAGAAAGTTTCTTTTATCGCAATAAGCAATAATATTTTTATTCCCTTAAAAGCAGTAATATTTTTCATCTAATTTCTATAGATGCTAAAGCAAATTTTTTAGTTAACATTTAAACTTTATTTATGAATTTTAAAAAGAAATATAATAAATAAAAGGTAAAGCTGAAGTGACGTAAAACTGTAGTATATGACTTAAATTTTTTACATAATATTTATTTAATCAAATAGAAATATTTCTTATTGTAATTTACTTGAATTCATAAAATAATTTAAGAAAAATTTTTAAAAAGCAAACAAATTACATAGATTGAATAATAAAATTAAATCAAAGAAATCCAAATATTACAAAATCTGATTTTATTATTAATACAATACTATAAAATAGATATTAAACAAGCAAAAGAATAAAATATAAATAAATTAAACATTACCATTTAAGTCCAGTATTATCAAGATATATTTCCTCAAGAGCAACAGATCTGCGCAACAGAAGTAATACTACATCTAAAGCTTCAGATACCTAAAATTAAAAATAACTTTAGAATCAAATTATAATTAAATGCAATTTAAATAATTTTCTATTTGATAACTAACATCAAAGCAAAATTTTACAAATTCACTTTAAAATCCACCTAGGCCGGTGGATTTAATAAAACACTGGTAAAATGAATAGCTTAAAAATATATTTAAATGTGGTTAAAACCAAAAAAAAAAATGCTTATCAAATGCTTTATAAAGAAAATAGTTTCTTTTTTTATTAAACTTTTATAGAAGATAAAATTTGGCACTGAATGAAATTCAAATCATGCTTTTAAGCAACATTTACTTTAATGTCATTTTTGGAAGTTTTAGAACATAATAGCGACAATTGGGATTATATCACACAAACCAATAAAGCTAAGTTGATTTCCATTTTGGTAAGTGAAAAATAAGAACTAAGTTAAGCAAATTTACTCTAAGTTACTAAAGGATCTTAGACCTCCATTATCTTGCAGAATCAAATTTTTTATGCTTTTGATATTAATATTATTGGGCATATTGATTCAGTATTTTTATTATTTTTTATTCTGGCATTCAAGTTCATAATTCAACAGCTTGATTTGAGAGATTCTTTAGTAATACTATAATAGTTAAAATGTTTTATGTTCAGTTGTGTGATTTTGCACACCACAAACACATTTTAGGTAGAAACAAACCTACATTCATTATCTTTAAGAGCCAACATATAAAAGTAACAGAAATTCGTCTTATCATGAATGAGCATTAAACAAAATTTTTATGAAGCATACAAAATATTGCAATGCTTTATTTATGTATATAGAGATAATTTTAAAAGGCTTTCCAGTTTACATCTTCATTCATTTATTAAGGATTGTAACATTACGCCTGAAAAAATTAATTCTAGGAATCAAAACAAAAATTAATTTGATTATTTATATCAATACTTACTTCACAATAAACTCTTTATAAAAAAAAATAAATAAAGATTGTCCTCACCTTAGGCAAATAATGATGAATGCAAATTACTAATGATCAAAGGAAAATTTTAAATATAATTTCTAGACTAATGAAATTAAATAATTTACAGAGGAAAATCAGAAACAATGATGAACTAGATCATTTAATCAATCAAAAAAGTATCAAATGGCTTTTTAAATCATAGCCTTTAGGATGGTTGATTCACATAGTGCAAATAAAGGAAAATAAAGGTTTGGAAAAATTATAAACTAAAAGGCCCAAAGGAGAATCCTAAAATAGCCAGCCATGATCCGCACTATGAAAATAAAGAACTGAAATTTAAAACCAATAGCAGTAAGATTTATATTGGTATTGTTTAGAAAATCAGGAGCATTATAACTGTAACACTACAAAAGAAAAGAAAAAATTTCTAATTTGGAAGTATATGACATTTTTAAGCATTCTTGATAATCTTGTATTTATTAATATTGTCTAATTACTTTATAATTAACTTTTAATTTTAATCACAAAAATATAAGAACAATGCAAGACATAAAATGGCATTCAATGAAAACTTTTGAACATTAAAGCACCACACTAAATTAATTTAAGATATATGTGATTTTCTTTTATGATTAATAATAATTTTTAAATAAAAAGAAAGCATTTGGGAAAAAAAATTAAGATCACATTTCAAAACCTCAAACATAAAGCTTGAAATAAAGTATAAAAAAAGTGATATCTACTTACTAATTTAACACCTGAAGCACGGAATTTCGTAAACCAAGTGTTAAACATAAGAGCTGAAATTATAGGCATCAGATCTCTAAAAAATTTAGATAAACATGACAAATTTTTATTATTAAAATCAAACAACCGTCTAAAAAATTATTGGTATGATATACAAGAAAGTAAAAAACATAAAACAATGTTTCTTTTAAGTTTTATACAATAATTTCTTTCATAAAAAATTTTTTTTTTCAAATTAAAAAATATTTTAAAATCAAAAATTAATTTATAACATAACTACTTATAATATTTTAAGTGAAAAATTGAAATCGGCTAAATTGAAGAAAAAAGAAATTTATCGAATTCAAAAAAAACTTTTTATACATTATTGAATATTCTCAGTAATATATCATGCTAACATTTCCTTAATGTTTATATTTTACATTCTGCAAGTATTTTTTCTTTATATGAACTAATTTTATTAGATTAGGTGTTTTCCAATTCACAGAACAGTTGGAATATTCTTTAGCAACAAATATACTGCTGGCTATTAAAATTACAACTATGAAAGAAAGCATTTAAAAAAGTCATTTATAATAAGTAAATTATATGCCATTAGGACAAATTGATTAAATTTGCAAGATTTTGGGATGTTTACAAGAGTGCAAAATTAGTTGTAACAGTTGCTTTACTTGTAAGGTAAAATGACCCATACCTGATTAAGTATGTATTCAACCTGGATTTGAATAACAGAAACAGGAAATTCATTCTTTGTTGCTTTAAGTCTGATAAATTACATGAATCTTAGAAAATGTAGAGAGGTATAAAGCAAGTATCTCAGAAACCCAGAACTGAGAATTAATATGACTAAAATCAGACTTGTACAGTTACATAATTATTACTCTAATTTAATGTAACACCTAGTATTTTATACTTATGAATTGTTTTTAATTTAAATATTAAAGGAATTTAAGCATATAGAAATATAAAAACAGAAATGAGAAAAAATTTATTATGCTTTAAAAAATAATAATTTAATTTTAGTCACTCAAAAAAATTAGAATATCTGATGATCAAAACATTAGAATCTTGAATAGCCTTACCTGTACCTGCAACAAACATTTTATTAACTTGAATCTAAACAAAGCTTTTAATGACAAAAATAAATAAAACATTTTCTTGCATAATCTCAAATAAAAAAATAAAACACAAAACAAGTTAATACTTATCATAAGCAACTTTTTGTTATAAAAATATCATCATGTTATAAAAATAATTTTATATTATATAATAAGTTTATGTGAGATAAAATTCTATAATGAATTTTTATAAACTAAACAATTTGTCTACTTCTCAGCATTTTTCAGAATCATTTTTTTAAAAATTAAGTGATAACATTGTAAAAGCAAATTTTTCATAAGTTGTTAAATCGTTTATTAAATAATAATTTTAAGTGAATATCTTAAAAATTTTGATTTAAATTCAAAATTAAAAAGTTAGTATAATTAATAGTAGCAAAATATTAGCAAAAAATGAATTTAATATATTATTGAAACATGGATAATAATAAATTTGTCAGAGTTAACTTTAAAAGGCTTGATTAGGTTGTCACTCAACACTTTTTGCACAAGGGCTAAGACCAGTTTTTAAAAGGATTCCAAGGAACAGATGCTATATAAAACCAGGGTGCCAAATTTGGTAACTTAAAAAGTTTAGTAATTTTTTATAGCAGATTTTCTTGCTTATCTGGCAATCTGGTCTTTGTATTGTCATACAGATGAAGACCAATAAGAAGTATATAAAAAATTTTTTGGCAATCCTAGTATTTAAGTTGTTGTTGTTGCTTATCCTCCATGTCTGACGAAGTCAGACTAGATCCACGAGTTCGTTAACTGTAAGGAAGTCGAAGACTAAAAGAGGATTGCTAAATAAATCCTCCCTAGAGAGACCCATGCAATCCAAAAGATGCTCAGGAGAAGCCTGATGATTTTGGCACTTGGTGCAGGTGACGAAAGATTTAAGTAATCTTGGCAACATTTCTTCGTTGTCCAAAAAATTCTGAATTTGGCATCCTGGATTATATGGCAAATCTGTGCTGATTCCAATTCATTACAAACATCCAAGCCCAAAGTGCGATTTAAATCCACAAACTGTTGAACTATAAGCATGAGTTTTAACCATTCGGGTAACAACTAATTTAACTTTTTATAAATGCAGTAAGCAAATTGAAATTCACATTTCTAATAAAACATAGATTTATTGATATCTTTTTGGAAATGATAGAAAACAAGCAAAAAATGTTTAGACATTGCGCTAGCATGATCTAACGGTTGTATTATCTCACTATTGTTATCACAATACTAATATATTGAAAATCAATGTGAATCAAAATATTGCATCAAACAAAATCAGTCATTATGAAAATACATATGTATATTCTATTGAATTTAAGCTAGAACATTATATACAGTTCTTTAAAGCAATTAGGTATTGTTCTACAGTACACAAATGTTGTTTTATGCATGAAACAACAATCAAAAAACTAACTCATGTTATAAGACTAACTATATTTTTATTGGATGAGATAAATTTAAGCTTGAAAAAACTAGTTTTTTGGGTAAACTCATACAAAATTATAAATTTTTTACAGAAAATATAATATAAATTTCTTTTATAATTTCAAGAAAAATGCAGGAACTGGTGTCATCTATGGTAAATAATTTGAATTATAATCTAACTTATCTATTCTTACTAAAATGAATTTCAGACGAACATTAGAAATTAAATAATGCAAGATCATCAAATCAATTGTATGATTTATCTAAATCAAACAGTTGATTTATTTAAATAAATATTCAAATAGTTACCATTCAGCTAAATGACTAATTGCATTAAATTTATCCATAAACAAAGAAAACTTTTTGCTCAAACAGGTATGATCTATTTATAGTAGGTATATTAACTTAATCCCCTGTCACACAGAAATTATCAGATGTTTTAGCACAAAAATAAATTTAAATAAATATATAAGATGTATGAAATTTGCTTTCTTGATTTTCAAAAACAATCAATGAAGATTGGAAAAGAAAAAAAAAATTGTTGAAACTAGAAACTCAATTTAAAAAATTGAAAAGTAATTGCTATAAATTATATCTGAAGAAATGAGCATTTGATTGCACTTATCAGAAACTTTTTTTAATTCCCAAATTGTTAAAAAATCAAAAATAATTCAATTGTTATAATTTTCACAAATTTTTCAGATTATTAGTGTAGAAAACCAAACAAAGTTAGAAGAAGCTACTCTTATTATCAATAATTTTCTGAAGCCAGCAAACCAATTAATAAGCAAACCATAGAAATGCTCTTGGGATTAATGGAATAACAAACTTAAAAACACTGTAAAACAGGATTAGACTACAATTTCACAGAATATACATTAGAATGGTTTGTGGTACTCTTAAATTTAATGAAGTTTTATCAACAGTAATCTTGCTACTTTTCCCACAAATTTTAATGACAACCAATGCATTTTTGTTAAGTAATATTGATCTAATTCTATGGATAATGAAATTTTTTGTAATAGTATTTGCATTGAATTTTAATAATTCTTGATAATCAAACGACAATTTTCATTCAGTAATATGAATTAAATTTTTATCACCGTGTTGCTAATGTATAATAAGCAGTATAGACATATATAGTAGTATGTATTTGTATACAATAACTCAGAAAATCATTAGCCAACACATTATGCCTAAGAGTGATAAGTACTTTATTATATTATGAAAGTTATCTATTTTACTTATAGAACTTAATTTGTAAATAGTTTAATTATAAATTATTTTTGAATTATGACTACCCCAACATCATAAATAATGCTTCAATATCTTATAAGCAATAATATATATATACACACACACAAAGACAAATTACCTGCCATCAAGATGATCAAAATCAAGTAATGACAGCTCTTTACTGTCATGAGATAAATAGATGGTATCTACATCCTAAATAACGAAAAGGAAAAAAAAATATTACACATAACATTTTACAGTAAAAAATAAATTCATAGCATACTTTAGATCTAAAAAAATGTCTAATTAATCAAACCGCATGCAAAAAAGCAATTCTTAAATACCCAAGCAACTTCTTCTCTGTATGGCAAACCATGGTAATCACACATACAAGCATACTGAGTAGAGTAACCTCCACAAGGCCCTGTATCTTTTGTTTCTATAGCATGATTGTACTCTAACATAGCTTGTAATCTGGATGGTGGATGAACATCCAACTTCCTAATTACATGCCTGAAATCAATTAAAATTCATTTAAAACAAACATTTTACAAAAAAAAATTAACACAAATTAATGAATGGTATGAAAATTAGAAGCTATTTGAAAAAATTTATGTAAGCACTTTAGAATGACAAGGTAATAATTTTCCAAAATAACATGAAACATTTATTAGAGATGGCACTTTAAAAAATAGCCAAAGCTGAAAGTTTCAAATTATTTATTTTATGCAGATTTACAATATAATTAATTTGTACTATTTAAGTGTTTTTTACAAAAAATATTGTAATTTTTTTGTTGGAATACATTAGTTTCCTTACCCCAAAATTACATATTTTAACATTAGACTCAAAATTTGATTTCCTTCCTTACATTTTACTGTCCACAGATAATAAAAGATAATGTCTTGAATAAGGGATTGTGATATTAAAGAACTTTTTTACTGAAGTTAGATAATTTTAATTTTGTAGGCACTGTAAAATTCTGATTAATGTCTGCTGATCTTTGAATTAACAATGATTGTGCTCTTTAAGTTTATTGCAAATAACACTGGATAATGTTAATATATTCTCATAATTTTCCATACTGTTCTGTCATTGGCAATAGCAATATTCATAATATTAAAAGGAGGAGCTTTCAATCTCTATGTTCTTGAAAATACAGTCACAACTTTGATTTAGAAAGAAATAAAAATTTACAATTTGGAACACTATCTTGAATTACTTAAGATGCAAAATGAATTTAAGCTAATTATATGGCTGTTTTATTCCTATTGTATAATTTAACATCCATTTCATTTAGCATTTCATGATGTACTGCTTAACTTTTTATTTTTTTCAAATAGATAACCTGATTTTTTAGAGAACATAGGATGATTTGAGCTCAATTCCTAAGCACTAATAAGTTTGTAAATTCATGTCTACATTTTGAATCTAATGCAAATATAAATCAAACATCTATTATTCTATAACAATGTGAAGTTAAATTTTACCATCAAATGGTAAAAATATAACAATAAAGTGGATAGATTAACATTAGTATATGATGCTATTTAATGTAAAAACAATTAATAAAAAATATAATTTTTTAACTTTGAAAGTAGCTTTACCTAAAAATAAAAACATTCTGTGAATGTGCGAATATGAAAAATTCTTGGTCCACACTTTTTTTCTGTAAAATAAATTTTAATTATTAAGATTTCCCCCCTTGACTAATTAAAATTTATTTTTTACTCAAAACTACTTAAAATTTGTACACAAAAACTATCAACCAGGGCTCACAGTTTAAATGGATTCCAAGCTAATACAAACACCCAAACTAAATGTGGGAATAAATATCCCTCGAGTGAAATGGAAGAAAGCGAGACTGACATCTCCCTTTTCAACTGACGGTTCAGCTATATTTTAATAAAGACAGTTTTAAGTGAAAGAAAATTCATTATTTCCTTATATTTTATTTAAAGTTGATATAATATAGTGCATACATTAAAACTAAATTAATACTGAAATTTAAATAGAAAAATATTTTTTTATTAATATTGAGATAGACAGAACTAGAATGAATGCTTAAAATTATTCTATGTGCTTATTATTAATTTCAATAACATTTTAAAAATATTTTTAACTGGAATTAGAGTTATTTCATTTAATATGCAGTATGGATTGCAACTGGATGTATATTTAGAAACTATTTATTATAAAATAAATGCATTTCAGCAGTCTTTTTTGGAATATCAAGACATGTAAATTACTCATCTAAATTTAATTACTGTATTTCCCTGTATATAATCCGCAGCAGCGCATTAACTGTAGACTTTTTTCAAAGTAAAAGAAAAAAAAGTTAAGTTATTAGCTGCATAATCCACAGCAATTTTTCAACAAATTGTCAAAAATTTTTCATCAAATTATACTACTCATAATTTGATAAAAAATAAAATAAAAAATACACTGCGTAGTTAAAAATATAATAGATTGTACAGAAAAATAACATTTATGATGAACAAGATCTGTTTGTGTGTGTGGATCCACCTAATGCTATAAACTGAAATGAAAGCAAGACATTGATCAAATTCCAAGAAGATTCTAATAAATCTTATTGATTTTTAGTTTTTAATAACTTTAAAAAAAAAAGGTTTAACATATTTTAAAAATAAAATATATTTGTTCCATTAATAATTAAATGAAATAAATGGATTATTTTTGAACTGTACATTGAATAATTTTTTCTTTTGTACCACATATGCATTGTTTTTCGTCTTACATTAACACATTTGTCACCAATTTTCCCTGCCTTGCAACAGAATGCAAAATAACATTCCTATTGGAAGAGTAATATTGTTCCAAGAAACTGAATGTGTTCTTGAATGCAACTGGACAATGCTGCTTATAGTTGAAATAAGTTGGTTCAGCATTTCTTTCAAAATTAAAGCTTTTCCGATGAAGAATGTTTTTTTTATCAGATTATCTATGTTGGCATATATTATGAACAAAGAAATTTTAAACTTTTTTAACACATAATTTGCAGATTATATACAGGAAAATATGGTGAATACATATTGCTAATTTTGCATTTGAGATTTGCAATCTAAAGTTTAACTAAAACTTTCCAATGGGGAACATTAAGGTCATAGCTTAGAGTTGTATTATACATAAAATCAATCTATTTCATTACAATAAAAATATTGAAACTCAAGAAATATTACAACTAAGAACAGATTAGTTATCCTAACAATTCCTAACAATTTGCCTAACTAAATCCTAACAATTTGCCCAAAATAAAAATAAAATGTAATTGATTTAAAATTTATAAAAGCATTATTATTTCTAAAAATCAACATATTTTGAAAAATTCTGTAATAAAAATATTTTTTTTTCAATGAAAAAATAATTTGCATAAATATTTTTGCAAAACGTTTAATAACATTTTTTTCCAAAAAAAAAAAAAGTCCTTTCAATTAAAAACATATTTTTTACTTAAAATTCTTATTATTCACTTAAATTCTTAATATGATTTAAATGAAATACCTATAATATGTAAATAATTTTTTCCCGTTATGGGTCATAAACAATATTTCTTTATCAGTTTAGAAGAAAAAAAACTGAAATTTCAACAAAAATAAATTTTTGTCAATGTAAGGAAACAAGAATTATATTCATGTTCTAGAAAGCAACTATTTAAAATGCAATAAATTTTAAATTACTTTAAATGTAAAAATTTTTCTTCAATTGCAATTGCAAATTTTTTTTACAAAATTTTAAACAATTATATATTGATTGAATTTCAAATTATTATAAATAAAACCTAGCATACCTTATGCAAATATCATTTATTTAGAATTTAAGAAATATTTTCTTCATCATTTCATGATATCATACTTTAAATTTAATGCAATCTTTTGAAATGGTTTTAAAACAAAATTATTTATATTCATAGCTTTATGTAAAAAACGTCTGAATTGTTTTCTTTTATTAATGTATACAGATCAGTTATCACTGAAAAGTTTTCAAAAATTTATTTTGTATTAAATTTATCTTTTATAATAAATTTATAAGAGTTTAATTTTGAATTATTCAATTAAGTTTCTACAGTTATTTTACTTCTGAATCCTTTACCTAAACTATAGCCAAATTTTCTGTTGAGATTAATTTTGCTTAAAATATTACACCTAAGGAAATGAACAACTACAAATTTAAATTAAATAAGTAGTTTATGGATTATTCCAAAATTTTTCATTTATGTCATTAGATATGTATATTAATAACTGAAGTATTTTATTAACAAAAGGAATGTTTCCATTGAGAATATTGCCAATCTAAGACACAATGAAAATATTAAGCCCATTTGGAATTTGGAAAATTTACATGTGCATGCACACACACACACACACATGCATATATAAGTACATACACATACATATAGCTATGATTTTCTTCACAGCAGCAGACTGTGATAATACAGAAATAAATATTACTTTTCTTCTAAACAATTTTTTCCCAGTCTCTCAGTCTTAACAATAATAACAGCTTAACATAATTACATAGGCTAGAAAAACCTAGTTTCAATAATACAGAAACTAAAACAGCAACTTCTAGTAGGGATGAGGAAAATTACCATCAATTGGTATTTTAATGTAACAACCTATAATCAGTACTTTTTTTTCTTGCAAATACCAGGTACATCTAGTAAGAAAGTTTACCTGAAACAGATGTAGGTAAAATGTACTAATTTGAAACTATACAGCATAGGTATCCTATCATAGGTTGCAAAGTAATAAGTATAAATACAATGCACTCGACTGAAAGTACCCGTTTCAGGTACAGAGGAGCCAAAGGGAGAGTGAATAGTGTGTAACCATAAGTAACAATATCATTTATATATCGATACAAACGGATGAATTCAGAGACTGATATAGATCAGCTGTGTAGCGATTTGGACCCTGAAAGATCACTTCAAAATGGGGTTGGAGAGGGAAACAGGGAAAACATAATGAATTGATTGAAACTTAGTTGAATAAATAATTTTTAATTACACATGATGATAGTCGCCAATACTTGAAGCAGACAAGTGCTTATTTACATTGATTGATTGATGCAGAAGCATAATACTAAAAAAAATTTGCTAAAATCAACAATTATAAAGTACAACAGACAGATACTTTTCAATTTTTAAATTCATGTTTAATTATTAATGTCATATAACTGTTTATAACTCAACTCATTTTTTAACAAATAATTTGAGATTTGGATAATAATTTTGACTTAATACAAATATTTATAAAACAATTGTTTTCTAAAATAAATTAACTACATTCTGTTGCAATCACTTTTCAAAACTAAAATTTTAAAAAAATTATTCAATTGACTTCAGAAAGAAATAGTAATATATTTATAGATTTTTATTTAAAATTATAAATTTAAAATAAGCAAAATAGAAACATAATTTATTAAATTATCATAAAGATTTAAAAATATAACTTTTAAAAAATAAGAACTCATTTTTAGATTAAAAGACTCATTTTTAAATTTCAATGGGAATTTGAAGAAAACTTACTCCAAAGGCACTTGAGGAAAGATGCTTTTAACTGCAGTTCCTAACTGACTAATCATGTGATTAACATCTTCAGATTCAGGATCAATGGAATAAAAGGTGAAAACTTTATTCTCTACAGTCAGGCATAGCTTTTGAAGAGAAAAAAATATATAAAATAACACAGTTGAAAAAAATATTTATTAACAAAATCACATGTCAATAAAGATTAAATGCTATTATAATTAAAATAGCAAATTGTGAAAAATAAAAAACAACTTATTTTAAATTTTTAATATAGCAAGTTTGTAACATATTTTTTAAAAGGAGGAGTGTTAAAATATATAATATTTGGTCTTTGAAATCTATTGTTACAACAAAATGTTTATTATTGAATATGTTCTCAAAGGAACAAAATTCTTTATTTCAAGACAAATGTTTGATTTATAAACAACATTCTTATAGCAGAAGTGAAATAAACTTTGAATTTTAAGAAAGTAGATTTCCAAAAAGTTTAATTTTTGAAATTATAATTAACAATCTAATTAGAATCTTAGAAAAAATTTCAAATTTTTTTTTAAGTGAAGGAATTTTCCCTTGGAATTTATTAAAGCATTTCTATCATTTTCTAAAAAAATATTCAGCTTTCAACTTTATGAAATTTTGATTTAAGCCTTGATCACTGTTTTTATCTTAAACATGTAAATATTTTTATTCATCTTAGACATTCTACATCTTAAATGAATATTGCTTTTGGATTCTCTGGAAAATCAGAGAAATATAAAGTTTCAACAGAGGCATTACTAACACTATCAAATTTACTTCTTATTGCAAAACAAGACATTTTTTTTCAATATTATTTGCAAGCAATCTTTCTTGATAAAAAATTTGAAATTAATATTGCATTGTGATAACACCATTGTCCATTTAATAACTTTAAACGCATCATCAGATTTGCTTCTGGCATGAAACATGTAATTTAAATAAGAATAAAAAAAATTATTATCCCAATTTCTTTTAAAATATCTGAATTTATAAATTTTTATCAACCATAGCTGAAATAAATTAAAAGCAGTTAAGTCAGACTAGTAAAAAGTTATTCTAAGTAAAATAAATATGAAATTTAAAACAAAATATTTCTTAGCTAATTAATAGAGAGAATGAATAATTATATATATATATATATATATATATATATATATATATATATATATATAACCCTATATCTTCAACAGATTTCTGTACTGCTTTAAAACTTCTGCCTAATATACTTTACAAATACTTAAAATATTTCTCAATAAAAGTCATTTTATAAGAACTTCATTACAGTGGTAAAATAATGAAAAACAAACTCAGATCGAATCAATCGATCTGAGTTTCATAATTATACTTTATAAAGTACAATCGATCTTCAGATTAGATAAAGAACAGCATCTGCATACTTTTTATGACTTTAAAATTATATGCCTTCCTAAAGTATATTTCAACAGAAGTCACTTAATAAAAAATTTATTACAATAATAAAAAAAAAACATTACCCACTGTAACACATTGTTACATCATTGAAACACAGGTTCTTGAAATACTACAAATTGCCACTAATATTAATAGATTAAAAAAATGTAAATGGGAACATTTTACAGTTTCTGTAGGATTTAAATAAAACTTCTTGAAGAATTTTTAAAGAAATAACAAAAAAATATGTGTAATTTTAAAATTTTCTATTTTGTTAAAGTAATTTCAGTTTTGAACACCAGGTTAGAGCAACCAAACTGCAAATTGATTGAAATATTCAGCAGTTTCTTTATGTATTAAAATAATAACTAGAAACTAATTTCACAAGATTATATAATGATAACGAAGTATAAACTAAGTATCCTTTGATAAAGATAAATCCATCATGCAATACAGATAAATTCAAAACATAATGAAAATGCAATTTTATAAAAAGACAAATTTTTAATTAATCGCAACATTTAAGTTTGTCACTTTGTTTGAAGATTACACAAATCAGAATCTCTTCTCTGTGATTGGGCATCTGTTCTGAAATCCAGATTGAATTTACGATATATAGTTATTTAAGTAATGCTGGTTCAGAGAATTCATAAATAGTCCAGCCTTGATATCAACAGGTCTAGCAGGTCTTTAGAAATTTGGTTGAAATATGAAGTATATATGTTGCAATTTTACAGTTTTCCTCCTGTAACATCTTTCATCCTGATATATATATATATATATATATATATATATATATATATATATATATATATATATATATATATATATAGTGCATGTCAAAATTTTAGAAACATTTTCTTTTAAAAATTAAATTTGCTTACTGTTAGATGCATTTGGTGTATTTTTAAATATATTTCAATAAAAATCATTTTTATCACTTTTTTTATTTATATAATAGTGTTGTATTATAACACTATTATAAAAATATTATTTTATTTATATAATATAATATTTTTATAATAGTGTCGCACAATAATTATGTATTTTAGATAATGTAAAAATATTTGCAGTCTAATATATAATTTAAATTTAACATTTACAATTAAGAACAAAATAAATTCTACTTATAACAATAAATATTTAAGATAGTTGTAGTCAAAAATTTAAAAATATATATCTATTTATTGAGTAAATGTGTAATTTAAACAATAAACCTATATATTACAACAAGCTATTTTTATTATGCATTCAAAGGTATATGCTCCTGTATTATGCCTTGATTTTCTTATAATTATATTGTATTTAAATATTAAAAATTGTTTATACACTTATTTTTAATAATATGAACTACATAATGCACAATTTTATCCCAAACCAAGTAAATAAACTTTTTGTTGAATTAAACAGGGGTAAATTAGTAAAAATAGATTTATTTAACTATGAATCAAACAAGTGAATAAATTCACTGAAGCATTACTTTTTTTAATACATTTAAATCTAACAATAAATTTATTCTCTCATTAAGAGCTGTAAATATAAGTAAAATTATAACAACATATAATATTTACTCACTTGGTTATTCTTTTTGCTTTCAATTGCTTGAATGTCTAAGTAATGGAATGTGTGTTCAATCTGAAACACATTTAAAACATACATTCTTGGTAATGTTAAAAATAAAGTAATTTCAAAATGCTTCAAGAAAACCAAACATAGCACTTCATATTAGAAAAGTGTACTATCATTTAAAACTGTGAATGATATCCATATTAATACTGATAAGAATTAGAAACACAAATATTTTAGCAAAACTCTTTAATTTGTCCTCAAAAATTAAATATATCAATCCTTTAATATAAATTAAAACTTTATAATAAACAATAAAGAAATTGTGTGAAATATATATACAAGTTATATACTTAAGTACAGTTAGACTTATTTGCTGCTTCATAATCATTATTTTAAAATTAGCTTTAATTTGACAAGAGTCTATAATTAAAAGTGAATTTTAGACTACAACGGACAATTATGAGTAAAATAAACACTGATCCAATAAACTATAAAACTAAAGTTCTGAGTGTGAGAAATGTAGCTCCTAAAAGATAAAATAATGTGTAAATAAAAAGTTCTTGATGCTATCGTAATGCTTTCTTACGTTTGAATGATGTAAATTTCTTTTTATGGTGTAGCACGATTGTGGTTAATATGCAAAATTTATTTGATCACAATTTAAGCTTTTAAAAAATAGATGATTTGGAATAAATATTTTAAATTTTTGGAAATTAAATTTTTTAATACTTGTCAGTAGTAAACTTTTTAAGGTTATAAAATAAAATTTAATTTTAAAGTTTGTAAAGTAAATTTATTTCACTTAATCCTAGTTTATGTAATAGTGGATTTGGCAATATTGGTGATATTTGAGAGTGTGATAAAGTTTGCAATAAAGGCTTTAGCCAACGGTATGGGTACCACCGTAAAGTAAAACCCATATAAAATGGGTATGGGTACCAAATCTGTAGATTAATATGTAAAAATGTTTTCATTCTGCAATTCTATGACGTATTACAACATGCGATTCTTTTGTAACGTTCATAACCTTTGGCCTTATGCTATCTATACTTTATATAAGTTTATTTTTAAATAGTTGTGCATACAAAATTTTGTTGATTTTAGCTATTTAAAAGTGAGATGTTATAATTTTTTAAATGCATAGATTGTAATTTATAGTTTTGAACATTATTTTCAAAGTTTTTTTTTATTTGGATCATGTGGAAAAATGATTAGGTAAGTACTTTTAATTTGTGTTATTCAATTTAATTTTACTATTTTATATAGTAAAATTTGTATAATTTATTAAGTATAGTGTAAAAATATTTGAGATGTTTCATGTTGAAGTGTATTACTTGAAAAATTAAAACTAGAATAATGATATTTTAAGATGGGTATCAATGCCCGGTTAATTAGAAACACAAGTTTTCATAAAATTGTGTTATTTACATTTTTGATTAATGATTCAGTTAATATCTGCTTGATTTTTTTAAAAAGATTATTTTTAAAGTTTTTTTTATTCTTTTAATTAATTAAAAGAAACTTAAAAAATTGATTGTAATTGCTTCTTATTGTCCGATTATGAATAACAGTATTGACTTTCTGTGATTTATATTTTTTGTAATATGTAAAATATGTTTAGTTAGGTTTGTAGCCTTTAGTTATGAAGTCCTTTACTAAGTAAATATAATAAAATAATTGGTATTTGAAATTGAAAATAGTGCAAGATTGCAGCGTTGAAATATAAAGATTGGGATTTTGAAAACTACGACTTTACTACTTGTTTAGAAACCCAAGCTTTCATTGTGTCTTTCAAGTGTCTTTATTGCTTTGATTAATTTAAAGAATTGTGATTATATTTATTGTCTGATTACACAAATGATAATACTGACTTTTAGAGATTTATATTTGTTTTATAATATCTAAATCGTGTAATTAAGTTTGTAGTCTTTAATTCTGAAGTCCTCTACTAAGTAAACATAAAAAAATAATTGATATTTGAAATCAAAAATAGAGTTAGATTGCAGTATTCAAACTTGGAGATACTTTTCAAAATTCCGATCACATTCTGATTTTACTGCAACTTGTTGATTTGGCAAGATTCAGTAACTCACTTTTTAGACATTTAGCAAAAGAAATCTTGTAAGTTCACCATTGGTGACATTTTTGAAAATCGTGCCAGACGTGTTACGAACCCTAAGCTGTTACCATCTATTTTGATATTTTTTCATTGTTTTGAATTATTTTTTTTCCCCGAATATATATGGTCACATAATAATTCCAAGAACATGATGTTCTTGATGAAGCCATAAAATCTGCTTATTGTCTGCTCATGATGATTCTGCAAGCAATAATTAGTTCAGCTATTTTATTTTTATGCATTTAATTAATATTGCTGTTGTATGCAATACTTTGTTATATTACATTTTGCTTATAAATATTTCATAGATTTGCACATAGATTTTATCAGAATGATAATGATAATTAATTACAAACTCTAGTTTTTGTAAGAATCTATGTTTATGCTATAAATTAATTTTTATTACCTGGTTTAAATCGAGGATAGATTACATTAAACTGAAATTTTTTTAAGGTGTAAGTCCATGTTTGATTAACTAAGCTTTCAGATTTTATAAAAAAGCATTTTATGTATGTTATAGCTTTAGCTACATTGTCCAGTTGTCACTTGTTGTAGACTGTGTGATACTTAATTTATATTTGTTTTTTATTATGTAATCATTATGTGAAAATAGTTTCTAGTTATTAGCATTTTAATACTTCTACAATAAGTAATTGTAATGAAATATTTGAAATTGAAAATAGCACACGATTGCAAAAATGAAGATTGAGTGCAATCAGAATTTGTTAACCTGATATTGCAGGTAATGATGAAATATAGGAGGGGGATATAACCATGCAGTGCTTGGAGGGAAAATTGGAAATCATACCATATTCACACAAGTGTCCAGGATTTTATCAATATTTACTATCAAAATTCCTTTTAAAGTGAAAGTACATTCATTTTTGTTTGGAGTTTTTAAAATAAATATTTTCAAGGTAGAGGAACAGTGATCCATGGTATAAAATAACAAATTATTACCATCATTTATAAATACTTTTATCCTATAAAATTATTCTCCATATAAGTAAGAAAAAAATTATACATATCATTTGCTGTAATCATTCTCCAAAATTTCTAAGCATAATTAAAATAATTTTAAATACTATATTTTCGTGTATATATTCCACAAATTATGAGTTAAAAAAGTATCAAATTTCATTGTACATATTATATGGCACTGCAGATAATCAGATAAACATTCTCCATTAGAAAAGCTTACAATAAAGTTTTCAAAGTTATCTCGTTAATGTTTCTTAAAATAAATAATAGATGGCACCATAACTTGGCTGACTTATTTCCACTAGAATTAATTTTGTCCAATTATGTTCAAGAACAAATTAAATTTCGCAGAGAGATTAAAGTTGGAATTGGCTATCACTATTTCGCATTTTGTCTTGACCTGAGCTGCTTTGTTATGAAAAAAATTCAAGTTCCTATATCATCATGTGGAAGTGAATAAGTCACAAAGCAGATTTTAAACTAAAAGCTATAACGATGAAAAATTTAAAAAATAATGACAAATGTCTTAATGTAAGAGGAAAAAAATAGCATGCACAGTACAAAAGAAATATACATGTAATTTGAAAATAATCCATTTCTTTCATTTAATTACTAAGGAAACAGAAGTATTTTATTTTTAAAATATGTCTAACTTCATTTTAAAAGTTATTAAAAAATTGATGTATTACTAGAATCTTCTCAGAATTGTCGCACTTGATGATCAATCTGGTAATTGCATCTCTATTTATGGCACTTTGCAATGAGGTGGACCCAAATAAGATCAAGTGAGATGATTTGCATAATTGTTTTTTGTACAATTTATTGCATTTTTAATCATACTGTTTATTTTATTTGACATTGCATTATCAGCAGTATATATTTTTAACTATTCGCTAGAAAATTGCTGTGGATTATACACCACTGTGAATTATGTTATGATTTTTTCCTTTTACCTGAAAAAACTTTCTTGTGGATAATAAATCACTGTAGATTATATACAGGAAAATATGGTATCATAAATAAAAAGCATTATTTTACAATGTATACAAATAATAGAAATTCTATGCTTCCAAATTTGAAATGAAAAATAGATTGTATAAAATAGAATCAGAAAAAAATGTAAAAATTATGTAAATGAAAAAACTAATTACAAGATTTATAGAACATAAGTTCAAAAATAAGGAAATTTTAAAAACTTTAAGTACATAATAAAGTATTTGTGATTTAATATATAAAATTGTAAGCACGCAGTTACTTCTAATAGTAAATGCGAAAACTAGATACTATTTTTATAACATGTTTGTGAGGATATTAATCAGGCTTCTAATATAATGAATTTAAAAAATTAAAAAGCAAAAAGAGTTTAAAAATCACTATTTCATACAGACACAATGACATGTTTACAAATAAAATAAATCTCCTAATTCATTTTTATTGAGCATTTTACATTCCTTTGTGAAATTCCATCATAAGTATAATTTTACAATAAATTGATTAGAAAATAATTTATAATTATTTAACTTCAAGAATTTTACAATACACTTAATTAGAAAATGTAAATATATTTTAGCACAACAGATTTTTATATTATACACACGTGCAAAATAACAATGAACTAAAGTAGAATGAAATACTTACTTTTGATGGAATTTTGGCAGTAAGTATGAACAATCTACAAGCAGAAAATGCCTGGAATAAATATTTAAAAATTTGTAACTGAAATCATTCAGAAAATAAGTCATGCATGCATACATACACTGTGATTTACATTCAAACAAAAGACATGTCAATATAAGGAATATATAGGATTATTTGGTAAAAGACAACTGAACTGTACAGGGTTGGCGAGATAGCTGTGCAGCGCTTGTCACTGCACAGCTATTTTGTCAACATAAATTATGTCACTAAGCACAATATTTGCTAATTAAATACCGATTGTGTTTAAACTTCAACTTTGGAATCGCGCACTATTTCGGATTCCAAATATCTAAATTTCGAATATTTTTTATGATTGTGTACAATAGAAGTATAAAAATTTTAATAACTAGATTGGTTGGTTGGGTTTTCTGGCGCAAGGTCCAAAATAGGACAAACTGCGCCAATTTAATAACTAGAAACAATTTTTAATTAATACTTGAGTTTTAATATACTGAGCAATTGCAACCACCTTAAAAAACTTCCGTGTAGCGCTACCTACTACAGTGACAACCAGACAATAAAGTTAAACTACTAATATTATTTCATTCAAACTCAAATTTTAATTAACCGAATGTGTGATGCCCACCTTCAAAGGATTTCAGTACTGCAGAATCTAACACTAACGTGAAACATGCAATAAAGCTTACCTAAAGATGTATTTACTTATGTAAACATACATTTTTATAAAAACTAGAATTTCTAATAATTCCTCTGAATGAAATTTTAATGAAAAATAAAATAACTAATCTGGCCGAGAAAGAATGGTTTGCTTCGAAGAAATCTTCAACTGCATTTTCTTTATACATACTCTGCAATGTATGAGTCAAACTGACCAAGCACATGATTAGTACCCTGTATGGATCTTTTATCGACACCAACAAACAAAAATTTGAAATAATATAACTTTAAAAAAATTCCAAACAATATTTTAAAAGTTATAAACAATATATATTCCACAATATATCTTCTTTTCATCATATAATTTTAAAAAAATTCGGAGTCCAATAACGAGAACATTAACGTAACAAATCCTTAAATTGTAAACAAATAAAACTACTCATTAAAATCGTTGAAGGGTTGCACACAAAACAAATTTCGAGCATGGCATATAATCACCTTACATCATAAAACGAAAATCCTGTCACGCAAACACATTACAAGTGGTTAAGTTAGTTTGGCGCATTTTATCCTCTGTATAGTTCTTTACTCTTTGCTGATATATTCCAACTCGGAAATTTATGTTTGTAAAAATGAAAAAATTAAAGAATTAGAAGCGAATATGTTAACATTATTTTCAACATCATTATAACACAAGTAGTCAACGTATTTTTAGAATTTCAATTTGTTTGTTTATTTATTTATCAATTCCTTTGAACTATTTAATTATCAATAGAAAATAATATTTCAAAGGAATATTATTAACAAGTCATAAAGGACATCACGACTGAAAACTTTACTAAAAGAATTTCTGTCTAAGATACAAGAAACAGAAAAAATAATAATCATATTAATAAATCAAATAAATATCTATACTTGCATTTTACCAAAATGTGAACTTCCATTATTCAAATCATGATAAAGGAAGTTTAATGTAATGTTTAAAAAATTTGCTCAGTCTATATTGTGTTTCAAAGATTTTTAAATTGTCATGTATCCCATTAATAATTATATTTAAAACATCTAAATGTAACATTTTGATAATGATCACATTAAGCTTATAGCTATAAAAATATCAACTAAATATATTCAAGAATTAAAATATTTCTGAACAGACCTCGTAATAAACATAAAGTATAGTAAGCTTACAAATAATGTATAATTTCCTTTAATAAAAAATTATGTAAACTCAATCTCTTAAATAAAATTGTTTAACTTATTAAAGCCAATAAAAAATAATCATTGAAGACAATCATACTTTTCTGAATTTGATAATAATTAAATATATAAGATTTCAATGATTGGTAACATAATTAAAAAACAATGATTTTATTTGCTTTTAACTAACTTTTAGAAACTACTTCTTACATGTATTATAAGGAATAACTATTTTTTTTAAACATGAGTTGCTATTGAAAAATTGCTAAACAATTAGTAGTTTAATAAAATACTTTTTTTAATATATGCTTTAACTCAATGTGAAATGTAATAAGGTAAAATAAAAACATTGAATAAATACATTTTGAAAACATAAGTTCAGAAATAAAGCTCTCTTAAAATAATAAAATATACACTCGGAAGAGAAATCAAATAACAAGATCTTTACATAATACAAACTTACTAAAAGGATTTATTCTTTTAATAAACTTAAATTAAATAATAAAACCTTAAAAACTAATAAATTGTAAAACTATTTTAACTGATTAGGAATACAACTATTTGTGCAAAAATAATCATGAAGATTTTAGCTGTCTGCTGAAACTACCAAGAATCCAAATAAATCTATGAAACAACTAATTTTTATAGAATTTTCACATAATTTACATGACAGACTTAATACAATAATTTATGAAAAATTTTAATCCTTCAATTTCTTAATTTTAAGCTTTGAGTAATTTTATAATCTAGAAATTGTTTAATAACTTGAAAAAATAATAATAGTCAATGATTATACAATACACTATTTTCATATACATATTTCATTTATGTAAAATTGGTTTTAAGGATGGGTCATTTAGCCCATGACCTTTGCTATTAACATTCCTATTATGTAAGAATGAATACATAGAAATAAAAATATACCAGAACTCGATTCTCTGTTTTATCAGGTTTTGTTTCCAGGCGTACAGCACATTTTAAAGAAATTTTTACATTTCGTCCTAGTATATGACGAATGCTCTCTGAAAAAGAAATAAAATTTTATGAATAGTCAAATTTACATAATAAATGCAAGCTTTATTCATAATATGAATCTATTAAAGATTATTTTGACTGTCCAGCTTCACACTAATTATTAATAAAAAAATTATAAAATATTCCCAGTTACATCATATATGACAAATCTAATAGCTCTTCCTCATTGTTTATAAAAATCACATTGAAAAAATTATCATTGTATCAAGTATTGTACATTTCTACACATAATTATAAAAGTAACAGTTTCTATGCGTGTGAATTAAACATATTTTAATTGATATTATCTTGGAATATCCTTGATCTTTGCAGGATATAAGCAATATTTTTCACTTTTAGTTACCTTTTATATTTTAGTTTACATGATAATAATTATAAATTAATATAGCTCACAAGGAAACGAATAAGAGATGTAAATAAAAATAGCTTATTATCCTTTATTAATTATAAAACTAAATGTGTTTTCTTCTAAATATATTTAAAGGTGAAAAAAATTACAGATAGCTTTCAAACATTGTTCAAATGAAGGCTCTTTTCTATTATGAGAAAAATAACATAAATATATGATGATATCATAAACATGAGTGTAATGATATGTAAATAAGAGATAATTTTTTAAAACAAGAATATAATGACATTAATATTACTCTACTCAATAATGATTCTAAAAATTCTCTGATTACAAGAATTTTTTACAATATCAAATAATACTTGTTTCATGATTTCTCAAATTTATAACCAGTTTAGAACATATTTCATATAAACAAATAAAATAATCTTTCTTAATACAAAATCAGACAGAAATTTATTACTAACATCCTACATTAATAATGTGAGTTAATAAAGTAAAATTTAAATGTATTACATAACATATCAAAATGAAGAATAGTTAAATAATAACAATATTTGATAAGACATAACAATCAGAATATGCATACTATTTATAATCCCTGAACATGTTTACACAAGCTTTAATATACTTATGTAAATTATTCTTATAAATATATTCAGTACTTTTCATAATTTACTATAAATTTTATTTAGTGTGCTCTTTACAAATTTCCAGCAAATAAAAAAACCATATAAATTAATATGATAGATCTAAATTAACTTTCTAAAAAATTCTTAGGTTCATTTTTATGTTCTTCATTTGTAAATTTAAGTGTTCAGAATTTAATGATACCAAACAGCCCAAAACTATGTGTAACAAAACTGCTGTTTGCAAAAATTTATTGAATGCAAATTTTGAGTTTAAATCAGTTTTTATGTAAATCCTTAAGAAATATTGAAAATAATCATTTTTGGAAATTTAGTGAATTTAATATAATTGTTATGTGTTTTCTAATATAAAACGTGTTACAGTTGGATCAGACTTATCACAGGAGCAAAATTTTGATAATAAATATACAGGTAGCTATATGCATTTCTTAATACAATTTAGATTTAAAAAAGTTTGCCTAAAAATATTAGAACATGAGAAAACACAGAAGAGCATGTAAAACTAAAAATACAATCAATAAAATAAAAGAGATCTGCAGATAAAGTAAACACGAATTTTATTTTTTCTTCGATTCATTATATTACTTTAATCTTATCTATATATATTTAAATGGATTACCATGGAGTTCGCGGGAAATAACTCCTTTTGCAGACATTATAAATTTTTGATTAAAATTATAGAAATAAATTATATTGAATGATGCATTTTCAAAAAGTTATTTCAAAACTGCGATTGATAAGGAAAAAAACACGAAAACACAATAATATCAATATCAAAACCATAACATTTTAGAGGGAGTGCCCCTCACAGTACCCATTTACATTTTCACTTTTATTTGCGGCTACAGTTACTTTTAGAGTATCAATTTGTTTGGTTTTTACTTTAAAAAATAAGCCTGTTACAGGAACATTTTTTTTATTAAAAAATATTTCATGATAATAAACCATTTCATTCTAAAATATTTTATTGAATAAAAAATAATTTTCAATCCATCAATTACGTTTTTTTTTCTGGAAAAAAGTAAATTATTTCGTGCCACCGGCGTGAGCAAACAGTAAAAACAAACTAAACAAGTTACCATGGCGTTGAATTGCTTATTTACTTATAGAAAAGTGACAAAACTTTTCCAATCTAATAAATTTGGCTTGCTTCGATATTATAGTATGATCAGTTTACTTCCATTACCAATTATAATTGTGCTATTATGTAATATTTGTGTTGCCTTTCAAATTTTAGAGGTCTTCAAAACCTAAATGTATGCATTTATGTTTCAGTAATTTACTATTTTGTTTAATATTTTAAAAGGTTATCCCAAATTACAAAAATCCATTAGTCCTTTTAAATTGTATCTTGACCTAGTCCATTATTTTTATGATCAATCTATTTCTCTGGAAGTATCAAAAGCTTACAGCTGGTTATGAAAAATAAATTTACCAATAACAAATGCTCGATTTCTTAGTTAGATACTTAGAAGTTCTTTATCAAAGAATATTATTTAATTTGCTGTGAGGGATATTTTATTATATCAAGCCTAAAAGTGAAATTCTTCTAATTGATTATTATTACTTTCATCACATCATTTATCATGGCAACCAACAGTAATCTGTCTTCTGTTGAAAATCGCCCCTTAACAATCTATTTTTTATAATGACTTGCCTGATCTTGACCATAATCTGCTTTAAGTCTGATTCTGCAAAATCAATCAAATGAAAACCAAGTTGTTTCTACAAATTAGCATTATTTTGTTTGATTACTGTTTTAAAGCAGATGCATTTCATAATATTATATAATTAATAATATAGGCTTATTTAAAAATAGAGACTGCATTAAGAAATTTATCAAATTTGCTCACTGTATTTGTATAAAAAGTTATAAATAACCTATGCATTATCATATTTACATATTTCATATTATGAATTTCAATTGTAATCACAAATATTATATTGAAAACACTTTTTTGTGGTAGCAAATAATGAAATTATTATGTATATTTATTCTTCTACCATACAACAATCTGACTATCTGTCACAGGCCAAGGCTGTCTCTATAAGCCTCTTCCATTTGACTCTATTTGTAGAAATGAATTGCTATGATTCCCAGATCACTAAGATCTTTCTCAATATAATTAACTATTTGGTGGGATGCTTTTCTCTTTTGTGTATCCTCAATCTTTGAAAAGTTTATCAATTTAATTGGGCTTAAGTCATTATCCCTAAAAATGTGTCCTATTCATCTAATGCAGCTAACCTTTGTAGCTCTAACAATATGTGGTTCATTAAATCTAATGTAGATTTCCCTATTATTTTGTGTTTTATGTTATATTTTATTTTGTGTTTATACAGTATTTTGCTTACTTACTACCAAGATCTCTCAAGGTATTTTCTCTCAAAAACCAGCATGATATCTTTTTCAGATTTAATTTTTAGCACTTGCTGCCATACATAGCAAAAGTTCTAATTAAACTTTCATATAGATTAATTTTTATTGTTTAAGCACTAATAAATTTTAATTGGTTTCTCAACCCATAGAAGTATTAGACTGAGTAATCTATTGTTTACTTCAATTTTTAACATTCAGCACATAAAGCTCTGAGAGGCATGTGACTTAATCTTTACACTAAACTTTTTAGGTTCATCTTTGTGAGATTTACTAATTTGGAAGGAATGTCAAATTCCATCATAAATACAATAACTAATCTCAATTTTATTATCATAGGCAGCTTTGAAGTCAATAAAAAGATACTATCACTATCAATTTTAACAATCAAGAATTTTTCTTATTATATGTATCTGGTTTATGGTAGATTTTCCATTCTGTAAACTACTCAGCTAAATACCTGTTATTTTTGCAGTATATATTTGTAATTGTCATAATAAAATATTCGCGAAGATTTTGAAAGTGATTTCTTAATTATTGAAACGGTACTTTTCCGTTTCGCCGGTGCAGGCGATAAAGTCGCCAAAAATGATACAGCCGGCGCTAGAGGCAATATCTCCGCTGGCAACCTTTTACTGCTACATTTCCAAAACATGTGACGACCTTTTACTATCAACGATTTAATTTCGACACTTTTTTCCGTTTCATAATTTTATGCTATGTTGCTATCTATACAAATTTAATAATTTCATAAAATCTCTCTAGAAAAAATCAGATTTTAAAAATATATCTTAAAAAATAATAATCATAACAAATTCACATAAAAAATATTAAAAAAAAATAATAAGATTTTGAAATATGCATCACCCGATAAATTGTAATCTAATATAATAAGTAAATAAATTGAGGCTCTGGCACCTATCATTCCACGCATAGCGGGAACACAAGAAGAACAATTAAATAAATAAATTTAAAATTTTTTATGTAAAACAACATTATTTAAAAATTTTTATGTGTATACTGTGTGTTGTCGCCAATTGGCGACTTCATTTTCGCTTGACGAGATTTGCACCAGCGAAACGGAAAAGTACCATTGAAACATTCAAATTTATCACTTTTTTTATTATTATTAGTATTTTTTTTATTTTTTATTTATTTATTTATTTTTACTGAAAATCGCTTGAATCAATTTTTTCTGTCAGTGGGGCATCTGTTCTGAAATCCAGATTGAGTTTATAATAATATGTAGCTATTTAAATTAGGTTACTTCATTGAGTTCATAAATAGTTCATCCTTGATACCAACAATTCCAGCTGATCTATAGAAATTTTGTTTTTAACGGCTATATATATATATATATATATATATATATATATATATATATATATATATATATATATATATATATGTATATATATATATGTATATGTATATATTATTTATATATTCATTGACTAAATGTGTAATTTAAACAACAAATCTTTTCACAACAAGCTATATTTATCATGCATTCAAAGATATATATTCTTGTATTATGCATTGATTTTCTTATATTTATATAATTATAAAATATTTATAAATTTATTTTTAATATATTGAACTATATATACATCATGCAAAAATTTATTTTAAATCATGTAAATAAACTTTTTATTGAAATGAACAGGGTAAATTAGTAGAAATAGATTTATATAACTATGAATCAAATAGGTTAATTGAAGTTTTACTTTTCTTAACCGACTCAGCGGCTCAGAAAATTTCAAGAATCCGCGAAAAATGTTTCTTCTTTAAAACCAGATGTACTACTTTTACCCACGTCCCTAATCTGTACAAATATCGTCGACTGTTTCCCATTCTCATTGGGAACATTTCCTACCCCACTGAAAACTGTCACATCGCTCAATTTAGAGGGAGGGGATGTCACTTACTACTAACTACCCTATCTAGGGTTGTATGTATTTGCCAGAAAGAATTGTACATCCCAATAAAAGTGGTTAAAACGAAAACGTATATCTTTTTTTGTATAAAACTTAAAAAGCAAAAATTATTAATAAATAACTGTTTTTGTGTAATTGAAAATGATTGAAGATATTCCTCAGTATTTTTAGGTTGACTTGGTAAATAATATGAAATTCAAAGAAAAGCGGTATCTACAAATTATGATGTTTTAGATTTCTTACGCAGTTTAATTAAGAAAGTTGCTTGTCACATTTTCTTGTATATTTATTATTTTCTGTATAATGGAAATTTCTCTTTTTGAATGAGACACAGAAGCTTTTCAAATTTTTATTACAGTAAGATAAAATAATGTTAGTAAAAATACATTTTCTCACATTATATTTTTCTTAACACAAACAAATTTTTACTTTATATGAATTCATCTATGTAGTAATTAGTGTGGTGTTTATATGAAAATAAAAGGCTTAATTATTTTTCAATTTTTATAATGTTATTTTCAAAAACATTAATTAAAGCTTTTCAATTTATTCATCTTCAAATGTTTTGAGTTTAAACAATTAAACATAACATTAGAAAATTTGCATAACATTGTGAGTAAATGTGTGTTATGTTCTTGGTTTATATTATATCTGAAAAATTATTTTCACTTTATATTTAAATATTTGGAAAAGTTTTTTAGCCCAAAAAAAAAATTAAATATTTACAAAAAAGGATTAATTTTCATTTCTGCCAAATTGTATATGAAAATAAAATTATTTAATGCAAAATACATGTAGATAAACTTGCATTAAAATTGTTCTGTATAAGAAATTTTAACACATTATATTTGCTGATTGTGTACTTTCTTAATTATGATATTTCTTATATATTTATATTCTAAAACAATATTATAAAATCATTTATTAGTTTTACAATTTTTTTTCTTTCATATTAAAAAAACATTATTTAGATATTTTTAACAAGATATTTATTACAAATTAAAAGAATTCCAAGTGATGGACGAAAAATAAATTGTATAAAACACATTTGTTAAGTATTCAATATACTTGTTCTCATTAACTCAAAATAATATTCAATTATGATGAAGCAATCTGGTGAAATAGAAAATGAATTTGAAACTCAAAAGAATTTAAATTAAATTTTTTCAATATAAGTGACAACCTTTTTTTAAGAAAGCTTTTCCTAAGCACTTTAAATTATTTGAGAGAGGAAAAGAGAGAGATTATTGTGTGCCGTCGTTATTATATATTTACTTTTATCTGAAAATACATTTTTCTCAATTTATTCTTGAAGTTAAGCACTTTGGTAGACCTCATAGTGATTTGAAATATATATACTGCTATTTAGTAATTTATACTAATAGAAGAGTTGGTGTGTTGCCTATAAGCTCAGAGGATATGTAACATGAAAGCGAACAATTGATATCATTGAACGATAAAAAAAGTTAGCAATGTACTTCAAGCAACGTTATGAAGTCTCATTTATTCCATTTTAAAAGTTACAGAAGTTTTTATTTTTTATTTTTTTTTATTTATTTTATTTTTTATTTTTTTTAATCCTACGCCCGACCTTGGTTTTTCAACCATCAGTCTCTGTCGGGCAGCCCAATACAATCTTGAGGTGAATGAAAAGTCATCTTCCGCAGAATTTCTAACTGCGATGTCCGAAAGTCCAGGGCAAGGGAAAAGGTGGTCACCAGTCATGTCCTCTAGTCCACAAAAAGGGCAGATTGGAGAGTCCTTCAAACCCAAACGGTGAAGGTGTTTACTTACAGAAGTAGAAACTTTATAATTATTTAATGCAAGTAAATAAATATTTTTCAAACCCTTTCACAATATTATAATACTTTCAGCACACATAGCAAGGCTGAGTTAGATTATTTATACGTTTCTATAATTCAACAGTCTAAATGAATGAGAAATATATTAAAATTATTAATTTACTTAATTTTTTAGCAGAACTAAAAATATATATTACTTATGCTCTTTTTTCATAGATAAATTTTGTTTTTTTATTTAAACGCGTTAAAGCCCAAATTTATTAGCTAAATTAATTTTTTCTACTCGTAACTGAACAACTTTAGATAAAATGTCACTTGTAACAATACATGAAAATTAACTTCATTTGTCAATCTGAATTGAAATATATATCAGTGCATGTACTAATAAGAAGCTTAAACTGTTACATTTAATTTATTTCAATGTAAATGGAATATTTGGTTTCACAAGTGTTTACTCGAGTTATTTTTTAAATATTAATCTAGCATTTATGAACTGAACTTTATGTATAATTATAAATAAAAACAAAAGAATCTTTACAACTTAATTTGGCAAAATAACGGTTCGAAAGAAGCTTAAAATTTTATTACGAGTTTCTATTGGCTTATATTTAACTTTACATAATATAATATGTAATAAAATGCTAAGAAGCTATTATTACTCAATTATAAAAATATTTTTATGAAAAGTTCTTGCATTGGTAATATTTTATTGTATTACAAGTTGCAAAACCTTTATATAATTATCATATATCTCTACTATATAAAGTTTCCTAATTAAAGAGACTTTATCTATAATTGAGAATTGTTAAGATTGAGAGGAATGAAACAAAGTGAAAAAAAGCAGTTTCTCATATGTCTACTTCAACTAGAGTAATCGATAAAATTCCCTTTCATTCCATCTGTAACATAATGGAAACATCCTTAACCACACAGGAAGCCACATGTGCAATGAATTATCTTCCTTGAAACGAAGTCTTGACGATATACAGGGGATATATGGGAGAAGCTGTTTGAAACAATGTTAATAGTCGAATACTTGTAAAAATTGTAGAGAAAATAAATTTAACACCTTATCCTTTAGTATTCAACTATCTGTGATAAAAAACTACGCAAAGTTTTAAGGAAAGGAAATAATTAAGTGAATAATGTTTGAATACTATAGGAGCTATTTATAACTATTGCTGCATAACAAAAAACATAGTAATATTAATATGATAGAAACAAAATGATACAAAACAAATTTTGCTTATCAAATCATGAAAGATTACAGGAATCCTATAAAAATTTTCAACTTTATATTCTCTTTTTTTATATAAGTAAGGTAGAATTTTGGATAGAAAATTTCCAAACAGCAATTTATTTTAAATTTTAAAAACTCTGAAAACAGAAAATTTCAAAAATTGCGTTAATAATTCAAATTTAATATCCTTGATTTCATTTCAACTACATTTATTTTTTGAAAGAATAATTTTATTTTAGTTTTTGTTATTTTGTATTGTTAACTTTAACATTAATAAACGATTTAATGACTTAACAGATAAATACCTAAATCCAAAGTTAAGTCTGAAAGTTTGAATTTAATCATATAGTTCCTTTTTAAAAAATTATCTCAAATGTTTTCAAGATTCAAATGAATTTTTACGTATAAAAAATGCTAGCATTCTTTTTTATATTGTAAGGTCGTTGAAATGGGAGCAGGCGTACAAAAAAATTTATATAAAATGTGCTAAAACAGTATTATGCTTTCAATATAATGAATATTACAAAGTTATATATCAAGAATAAAAATGGAAAAATATTATCAAAATTGAAAAAGTAATCATTATTTAAATTGACAGAGGATATATTCTTAAGACTTGAAAAGGTAAACAACAAAAATTTTTATAAGCATTTATTTTTCTATTCTTAATATTTATCTATTACCAGTTTAGAAAAACATTAATGTTTTAGATTATCACAAATTTACTTAAGGCGAAAAAGTTATGTTTGGTATCGAAAGATTACTTTTTTATTTATTTATTTACTTTATAAATTCATAGCAAGCATTTAATTCTAAATTTATCAGTTTTATGAACATTAATGAATATTCAATAATGAATCTTTTTTTATAATTATATATTTTTAGATCATCATATAACTAATGTACTATAAGTTTGCCCTGAATTTGTTAACTTTCTTTAATATGGTTTATTTTTACTCAAATAAATAACACCATATTCCTATAAAAAAGAGCTAGCAATTTAAATATTGTATTAATATATTATATTTTATAATAAACAATGATTTTTTTACGAGCTAAAATTCACATGTATTTTAAGAAAATAAATATTTTTTTCATAATTTGAACAGCTAATTAATTTATTTCTAAGCCACAATATCTCATTTTGAACTTCATTATTTCTGTAATCAATTTTGTCCCTTTAATATAATTAATCGTATTTATGTCATCTATATCTTGTTATCGTTAATTCAGATTGTAACAACACAACTAAATTTAAACATTCTATGATTTCTATAGTCATATAACTTTAGCATACTATTTCATTTAGATTTTTCAAAGTGAATTTTCTTTGTTTTCAAAACTTTAATTTTTTAAAAAGAAGTTTATTTGAAATACATAATGCGTTTATTATATTTTTAAATTTAAATAACACAATCAATCGTATATGGAATATACCATTTTATGTTTCAAAGATAAACCAGAAAAATTAATTTTTAATTCAAATAAGAAGAGTAAAGTAAATATATAACCACATTTTACAACAAGAAATTCTCTGGTTAAGATTATATTTAAAAATTTCTTTTATACCTAATGTGGATCACGTTAAAAGATAATTATTTGTAAAACTAACGAATTAATAATTTGCTTATTTTAAAAATAAATTTTGTAAAAAAATAATTATTTTCTGTAGGTTAAAAATTTAATTGCTTAAATGGTAGCATTTCCATTTACGAAATTTATTTGTTTATTTCAGTCATAACTAGTCGATAAAAAATGCCGTCAAAAACAATAAAAACTGAATTAAATTAAGTAAGAGGCAAGAAATAATTAGCATAAGCAGGAAAATTATTAAAATTTAACTTAGAAAAGAAAGCAAGCTCGTTAGTAATTTAAAAGTACATATGGATTTAAAATTTTTGTGTAATAAAATCGTCTAATTCAATTAGGAACTAACTTTAGAACTTAGGAACTAAAATGAAAAATAATAATGTACAAACATGTATTTTAGTTCTAAAGCAACAAATTTGTAAATTATTAAATTTTAAAGTTGAATCTTGGCGAAAAAATAATCAGTATTTTAGACATTTGGCATAAAACTCAGGCTGAGTAGTAGTTTTCAAAGAAAAGTCTCCAAGGAGTGTGGTTTGAGTGATTAAGACCGATCAATCAAAATACCGATTTGGGGGAAAGCAAAAATAAGTGGTTTCTACTATGCGAAAATATACGTCGTGGCCGCTTTCGGTGCAAACTCTGCGACGTATCTATGCCGTCGCAGGCCGCTTTCGAGCAGGAAAGTTTCGACGTATCCATGCCGTCATGAACCGCTTTTCGACCAGTTTATTGCGACGTAACAGATACGTCGCGGGCGCTGAGTCGGTTAAGAATATATTTAAATCTAACAATAAATGTATTCTCTCATTAAAGGTGGTAAATATATGTAAAGTATAACAATATATAAAATTTACTCACTTGGTTATTCTTTTTGCGTTCAGTTGCTTGAATGTCTAAGTAATGGAATGTGTGTTCAATTTGAAACAGATATTCTTTGTAGTATTAAATATAAAGTGATTTTAACATATTTGAAACAGATATTCTTAGTAGTGTTAAAAATCAAGTCCTTTTAAAATGCTTCAAGAAAACCAAACATAGCACTTCATATTAGAACAGTGTACTGTCACTTAAAACTGTGAATGATATCCATATTAATACTGATAAGAATTAGAAACAAATATTTTAGTATAAATTTAAAAACTTTTTCCAAAAATTTAATACATCAGTAATCTTTAATAATTAGAACTTTTTACTATGCAATAAATAAAAATGTGTGAATTATATAAATAAGTTATATTAATAAATATAGTTAGGTTTATTTACTGTTCTATAGTCATTATTTGTTAATTTGACAAGGATCTCATAATTGACCAGTTTGAGCCAATGCTTTCCTCTGCAGATTTCTCCATGACGACCTCTGAAAAATCTTTGATTTCCAATTCTTCTTAATAATGGTAAAAATATCTGACTCCACCAGCTGTCTTAACTGACAGTCTTCCAGGCTTTGTAGTTCCAGTAGGTTTAAAGTGTAGGATCTTTTTTATAGTGTTGCCATCATGTATTTGAAGCAATAAGCAGTCCATTCTATTTAATTTTATATATTTAACAATACCAACTGTTTATATATCTTATATAATTCTGAGTTAAATCCCCTTCTCCTATTATTGTTCTCCTCTAGATAACCGAAAATACTCCTCAACATCTTCTTTTCAAATAATGCAACAGCATTTATGTTTAATTTAATCATAGTCCAGGGCTCAGAGGCATATATCAAGACAGGTCTCACAAGAATTTTATAAATTTAAAACTTTGTATTTCTGGAACAAAACCTAGATTTGAAGAATCTTAGGCCAAAAAAAGGGATTTATTTTTCAAAAAACATCTTTTTTCTCCCAGGAGATATTTTGTTGTCACTAGTAATAACAGAACCTAAGTAAGTGAAACACTTTACAGTTTCAAACTTGTATAAACCAATTTCAAGGTAATTGTCTGGAAGTCGCTTCTAGAGCATGTCTCTACTTTGTTAAAACAGCCCATTCGTATTACAGCACCTCAAGGCCAAGGAATGCTTCTTTTAAAAAGATAATAGATTGAGCAACTATTTCAATATCATCCACATATGCAAAAAGTTGTACTTATTTATAAAATATATCCCCATTTATATCTATGCCCAAGTCTCAAATAACCCTTTTAAGTACAATATCCAAAAGAAAAGATAGAGAATTATCCTGTGTCCAATGCCATTATATGTATCAAGATTTTCTGACAGATTCCAGAAATTTTCATCACCATAAAGCCAGTCTTTAACTTTCATGTTCAGTTACCTTACCAGTCACAACATCAGGTGCATTGCTGGAATTATCTCTAATACATTTCTATTTATTCTCCACAGTGCCATCAAAGTTTATTGATTTCAGCTCTTTTCCCCTTTTAGTAAGATATTCAAATCTTATCCTTTCAATTTTAATGTTTATCACAGTCATATTCTCTCAAGAACTCTCCCTTGAATTTTTTTTTTATATTAAATATACTTGATCTGATCTTTGTTATTATTAAGAAATGATCAGAAGAAATATTTGCTCCTCAATAGGTCCTCACATCTAACAAGTGTAAATAATGCCTAGCATCGATTAGAGTATGATCAATTTGATTATTATAGGTGCCACATGTGGCACCCAAGTAGTTATATGGATATTTTTATGTGGAAAAGATGATCAAGTTATGTGGGATGGCATAATCAATTAATTTACTTTCATTTTTATTGGTTGCATCATTTAAACCAAATCCTCTTGTTACAATTCTAAATTTGCCCTCTCTGTCTTCTTCAGCATTCAAATCTCACATAAAAACTTTTACATCATATTTTGGGCACTTCAGTGAATTTTATCTAAATTTTCATAAAACATTCCTTCTCCTCTTTCATTTTATCTTCAATAGGAGCATAAGTACAGATAATAAAAAAATTTAAAAAGTTCACCTTAATTCTGATTTTACAAAGTCTTGAAGAAACCACCTCAAAATCCAAAATCAGATGTCATATTCTTCTGCTCACAATAAAGCCAATGCTCTCAATGTGTATTTGGGGGTGACAACTGTAAATAAACAATTGATTCCTTTTACTCAATGTTCCATTGCCTTTCCATCTAACCTCCTGTATGGCAAGCAAATCAATATTATATTGATTCATCTGTTCTAACAATGATTGCAAAGCCTTTGCTATATAAAGAGACAAAATGTTCCAGATTTTAAACCTCAAGTCCACAATTTTTTTTTCTTTTGTCAATTCTGTGAAGTCACTTAGGTTATTTCTTCATCAAATTTCATAACAAGAAGTGTTTACATAATAAATCTATCAACTCTTAGTCCACCTGGAGGACCAGTCCTCTGAGATGATCCTGAGGGATGGGGTACTCATTTTAGTCACCTCTTGTAATATGCAGGAACTACATTGAGACTATTATTTTACACCTGGTCACCACACAGGTGGACAAGAATCTATAGTTAAAAGTGAATTCTGAACTACAACAGACAACTATGAATAAAGTAAGCATTGAACATATAAACTCTTAAACCATGTGCTAAAAATGTAGTTACCAGTTCAGTTACTTCAAAGTTAGATAATGTGTCAGTAAAAAAATATTTAATGCTATATGGATAGAATATTTACACTATGATATGATTTTAATTTATTTGTGGTTTTATTCTTCCTCTTTTTCCAAATAGTGAATTGCTTTTACAACAAAAATCCTTATTGTATTTTCTTCATTCATTCTAATGATATAAGAGGTTTGTGTCATTCCTTTAAAGATACTTTCAATATTAGTAATCAGATTCTTTAAAAATTAAATAAATTTCAAATTAGAATGTTTTTGCTAAAACTTTTGACAGTACCAAGGTTACTTTTGAGAACCTGTCTTTTGTGAAAATTATAAATTTATTCAGCATTTTTTGTCAAAAATCAAATTTGTCAACTATACTTAGAAGCAACTTAATGAAAATTTTCATGAACAAGAAGCCTTATTTTTCTAAAAATAAAAAATATTTCAGTGATAAGTGAAATCCAAATAATATTTTTTTGGCCTGTGAAATATTATTTTAAGTTTCAGTAATGTTAAACTTCATATAAATCAATTATTATTAAAATTAAATATATAATTATATTATATACAATAATGATTAAGTATTCAAAATGTAAAAAATTTTTTAATATCTTTCAATAAACTAAACAATTAGTGTATGATACAGAAAATGCTTATATTTCTAGGCTGAATTTGCTTATAATTTATTTACTGACAAAAAATTAATTATAAAAAATAACAGATGTATAGAGTGTTATAAAAATAACTGATTTAATATTAAACAAGTTGTAAGTTAAGTTTAATACAGAAATTATATCAAATCAGAGATAATTTTTTTTAAAAAAATTACCATTTTTATACAAAAAATTTTTTAATATATGCTCTAGTTGTGGAGATTACCATAAAGATATTATCTTCTTAGTAATTAGAATCATCATTACTAAATATTATTACCATGGATTTATTTGCATGTATTTGAAGACTTAAAAATTGATTTTCTATTGTGTTAAAAAATATCCATTTTCCCCATTGTTGTTATACACCATAAGATCATCAATAATGAGTTAATTTACATTTAAAACTTGTTCATTTTTCTTGAACAGTTTGCATCTGCTCACTTTATTAGAATAATATATGCATTGACTTTTTCAAATGTTTTTGCCTACTGAACTTTGTAAAGTAAAATTTTTAATGTTAAAGAACAAAGTTTAGTTGATTCTTTCATCATTCTTCCATTTGATCCCCAAATGTTTTCAGTGTTCTGGTTATGAATGGCTGGATAGGCAATTAAATGCAATGAATTCCTCTTCAGTGTGTGTCAGTTACTTTAACATGTAAATTTCTTTTTTTGGCAACTTAGTGTAGGGGCTATAAAACAAACAAATAGCTGAAAAGCACTACAATATAAATAAAGAATTGCACTGATATGTTAATTTACATTATTTCAAAATTACATCTAATCTAATCCAAAATTATTTTTTTCATATTTATCAAATAAAATGTGAATAAATATAGTACATTTGAAAACTTCTCAAGAAAAAATTCTATATTAAAATATTTTAATTAAGAAGGTTTTTATATTTGAATTTTGATACCTTTCAATAATGAAAATATTTTACTTTATAATAATATTTTAATATACTCAATAAAAAATGCTTGTCACATATGTAGGGTTTGACAATGCTAATAATAATAGACAATCATTGCCTATTTTTTTTAAGTAATTTTGTTTTCAGTTAAATGTGCATTGATAAATTTGTTGCAAATGATAATAATTATTTTATATTTTATTCTTAGAAACAATTTTTTTCATGTTTCTATATTTGCAATGAATTGCATTATAAAATTATTAACGAATATAATTCTTTTGATTATTAACATAAAAAGTATTATTTAATAAAATCCATTATTCTTTAAGAAACAAAGTTATAAATTGGAAACTTTATTTTCCTGTAAGATTATAATCTTTAAACTGACATTTAAAAATGCTTATATACTAATCATTTAACTTGATATAAATTATTTTAACAACTTCTTTCTTATTGCAAACACTTTAATAAACAATTATTGCAAATACTTCAAGATTATGCATCATATACTATAACCTAAGTAAAAACAGTATAATCAACAAAAATAAATAAGATATATTACATGCACTGAAAACAGTAATTATGGTAAATTTTATTTTTAATGTGTACAAAATAATGAATAAAAATATTGATTTTTTATTGTTTGGTAATTAATGAAAATCTTAATAAAAAAGGTATCTTTCCAATCTGTTGATAATTTTATATACATAAAATTTTATTTTTCCTTTGTTGAATAATTTGATAACCCTTATCCATCAATTTCTTCATTGCATTTAATGAAAAACAAATGTTATTATGGATATTTTTCTGAATTTAAAGACTTAATTTATATATATATATATAATTTTTACTTCAGATTCTATACATCATGCTGCATATTTTCACAAATGTTCGTCTTGGAGAAATAAGCAACAAGTGGAGGAGCATGACGTTAAGGATGAATCTGATTCTGAATCTAATGGAAAAACTAATGACTTCACAGATACGAAGCTTCAAATTTTACATTCATCATTAAACTTTGTACCTGATCATGGCTGGACCAAAAAATCAATTGCATTTGGTATTAAATCATAAATATATTTTAATGAATCTTTAATAATAAAACTTAGTTTTAAAATATTCATGAACAAAATACAACAAAATTAATGTTTGTTTTTACAAAATAATAATTTTTTTTCAGAAAATGCTTAAAATTATTTTTTTCAATATTCATACTAAGTAAAATCTGTTTAAAAAATAAAAATATTTATATTCTATAAAGTTTAATTAAGTTAAGGCTACTGCAATCAATAAGACATCATAAAAATCAATGGTTTCATGTAATAAAATCAAGTCCATATTATATTTACAATATTAATTAAAATATGTGAAAAGGCTTAACATTTGATGGGAAGAACTTTCTTCTTTAAAAACTGTTAACTCTTTACAAAATAAATAATTTTAATTCATGTTAATATATAAAATTGAATTGAAAGTATTCCATATAAACTAATATTAAATTTGTTACATTTCGTGTACATGACATTTTTTTCACATTGACTATTATGTTCATAATTAGGGACACATAAAAAATTTATGTGTACTGAAATATTTTATTTAATATATATAATATTTGAATCATCTCTTTTTTCTTAATTGTTTAATATTTTTCACATTTTAGGTGCTCAGTCTCTTGGCCTTTCTTCTGCTGTGCACACTTTAATCCCAGATGGTGAATATGAACTCGTGCATTATTTTAATTTTACATGTAATGAAAATCTGAATTCCAATCTTCAGAAGCAGTTTTCTACAAATACAGAAAAGTAAGAAAAATAAAAGTAGTGTTTTTGCTATAATAGTAAATAAGCTTAAAATCTGTATTGCAAATGTATTTTAATGTATTTGTAATGAATACTAAAAGTGTATACTATATTAAAATGATTAAATATTTTATATTTTTTCTTATCTGTTTGTCATATTTGTAATTCAGTAATTAAAGTTGAAAATAGGCTTATAATTCCTTTAAATTTATAATTATTTCAAATAACTTTTAGACCTTATAAAATTTTATGAAGATAGTGAAAATCTTTCAAATACCTTTCAGTTTCGAAATTTATCTCTTGAGTACATTTTATATTTGCTTTGATAATTTAACATATAATTTTATTTTTTTTTAAAATATACTAATTTAATTATTGTAACAAAGTAAAAATCTGTAAACATGAATAAATTTTTGAAAATAATATTTTTTATTACAAGCATTTGAAAATATCTTAAAAATAGTTACAAATAATAAATTATTTCTGCTTGATTACTTAAAATTAAAAGTAGCAATTCAAGAAGTGATTTTGTTAAAATATTACGCAATTATTTAATTTATAAGATAACTTTAAAAAATAAAACTAATAAATAAAATTTTGCAAAATATATCTAATTAAAAATTTTATTTATGTTTTTTGTTAATTTTTACAATAATAAAAATTATACATCAATAATTCATTATAAACATAAATTTCATGCCAGATTGAATAAAGTATTTGATAAACACAGAAACATTCTTTTCAAGATGACTTTTTTTATGAAGGAAGAATAATTTGTGATTAAATTACCTTTATTTAAATTTATTTTAATTGTAGATGAATACTTTGTGTATACTAATTCTTTGATTTATAAATGTTAGTAACCATTTCTTGTCATGTTTTGAAAAAATTAAATCTATATATAATAAAGTTATTGAAGATTATCAATCCACAAATAATGTGTTAAATCTGACTACTATATTTTCCTGTATATAATCCACAGATTATGTGTTAAAAAAAATTCTGAATTTTGCTGTGCATATTACATGCCTCCACAGATATTCTGATAAAAAAGTTTTCATCAGAAAAGCTTACAATAAAGTTATGAAAGAAATGTAATTTATGTTTCATAAAATAAATAACAGATGGCGCTATGACTCTGTTGATTTAACTATATTCAGCATTATCCAATTACGCTCAAGAACAATATTACAGTTGCAATTTACTAATATCATTCACATTCTGTTTTGACTTGAACTGTTTCACTCTGAAAACATTCAAATACATATATCGTCATAGTGAAGTGAGAATTATTAAGTTACTGAACAAATTTTAAACTGAAAGTTATTGGGAAGGCAAATGAAAAAAATGCCAACAAATGTAAAATACATGGTGGGAAACAAAGCCTGCACAGTACAAAAGAAAAAATGTATTCCATACGCTGTTAGAAAACAACCTATTTTTTTCATTTAACTACTAATGAAACAAAAATAGTTTATTTTTAAAATATGTCTATAACCTCATTTTAAAAGTTATTAAAATCTAAAAATTGATAAATTTTACTAGAATCTTCTCAGATTCTAGTAAAACTTATCAATTTTCAGAACTTATTTTTTTAACTAATACGAAACCATTGATCAATAGATCAATGTCGAGCTTTCATCTCAGTTAAACGCACTTTGCGTTAAGGTGGATTCAGACAGATCTCTATCATTATGAATATTTTTTGTAGAACTTATTTCATTCTTAATCACAATATGTATTTTTATTTTATTTGGCACCAAATTATCAACAGTATAAGTTGTCGACTATTTGTTGGAAAAATTGCAGTGTACTATATACCACTGCGGATTATGCGACACTTTTTTTCTCTTTCGCTCTAAAAAAGGGGCTTGTGGATAATATGCCACTGCAGATTATATATAGGAAAATACAGTACATTCTTTATTTGAACTTTACTAAAATTTGCTGTTTAATTGATTTGTGAAATATTAAGAAATTTTTCAGCTTCAATTTTTTCACTTTTTATTGTTACTGTACCAGAAATAAGAAAATTTTTTACAAAAATTAATTTTTTATGGTTTTCTTATAAATAAAGAAAACTATAATTTTCCTTTATTCATCTAAAATAGTAAAATCTTGATATTTTGTTTTTCATTTCAATAATATTTTCCTTTAAAAATTTCTGAGTATTGGCATTTGCTTTAGGTATTTTAATAATGATAGTTATCTACAAAATCATCCATCTTCTTATCTACACTCATAAATAACCCGATTCTTTTGCATTCTTATGTAAAAAAAAATATATGACTTGTTTCTTCTCATGTTTATTTCTCTTAAAACTTAAAGAGAAACAAGAAAAATTCTCTTTTTTTCATATAAGAACTTATGTTCTGGTGTATAAAGTTCTGGTGCCTTTTTGATAGCACTTTATAAAAGTTATATAATTTTTATTGATTAATGAATTGATGTTAAAATATTCTACTGATCACAAATTCCTTTAACTATACAGTTGAGTGCCAACTATTCAGCCCAAGTATATTCTCTGTATTATCTAATTTAATTGAAAGTCTAATAAAATAAAGGTAATTTTACTAAATCATTTGAATTTAATATTAACTTACAGACATTCATAATCCTATTTGCTGGATATAAAATAAAAATTACAGCATGAGAAGCTTTTTTTATACTCTTTGCTTGTGTTCAAACTATGTGAGTAATTGTGCTTTTATTTCTCTGTTAAAAGTTTTTTATATTATATTTTTTATGTGAGGAATATAGTAGAGAGAAAATACTACACCATAAGATTTCTTGATTCTGAAGTAATGAAAAACTTTTGTTTCAAAATGATAATTAAGAGTTACAGTTAGTATCTGATACAAAAAAAAAAAAAAAAAATCAAGTGGAAATTGAAAAGCTTGATATTCCTCAAGGTAGTGTAATTGGAATAAAAATGAAAAATAATTAATATTAAAAAATATAGCATAAAAATGTTCATCAAACTGTATTTTTGGGTAATAAAAATAGTGTTAAATAATAAACCTTTTCTTAGTTTAGCAAAATTTTTCTGAATTTTATTGACACTACAATTTGAATTATGCTAAATATTGGATCTCGTAAAATATTTGTGTTATTAATCTGTTATTTATAGCAATTTTTTTATCTAGATTTTTTATGGAAGTATAATTGATGAATATTAAATTTATTTTATTTTTAGTGACTTTTATTTAAATAAAAAGGAATTGTTATTACTGAAGAATAAACAAAATTGAAATAGAGTAGAAAAATCCCCTTCATATTATGATTTTATAGTACATACCATTAATTTGTCTGAATTTATATTGAATATATTTATACTAGTCTAATGTAAATTGCTTCTAGTATTTTTGAGATTGAATTTTTAAATCTATAATTTAAAAAAAATTTCCACTCATACCATTAAAAAATCCTTTTAATTAATTGCATAATCAAAATAGACTAGCATAATCAATTTCTTTTTCTCTTTTCTTATTTAACTCTATTTTTTTTCACTTTCTCTTTAGAAAAAATCTGCAAGAATATATGGAAAATGCATTAGAAAATAGGCTAAGAATGATCATTCCATTTGTCAATCATTGGTCAGAGGTACAGTAGTTTTAAATTAAGATCTTAGAAAAAGGCAAACTTTTCTTATATAATATCTATATATTTGCTATAGTTAATACTGTGTGTATATAGGTTCACTACTCTAGATTTTATTTGAATTTGCTGCCTCTTGTATTTAATTTGCTTACTTTAGTGCAGTTTTTGTCATAGTGTTATTGTCTTTAATATTATAATTTAAGTTGGGTTAAATCATTGTGAATATATATATGTTTAAAGAAATAAAAGGTGTTAAATATTGTGCTGAATCGTTAAAGATTTATAAGTTTATCTGAAAAGAAACATTTTAAAAAAGGAAACGAATTCACAGTTAGTTAACTAAAAAAATTAAATGATTAAAATGATCAAAATAATTCAGAAACATTGCTTTCTCTTAAAATGTTATCTTTTAAAGTATAATGCTTTTCCATATTAATAAATATATCTTTGAATTTATCTTCAAAGTTATAAATATAGCTCATGACAATATAGTTTTTGATTTCATCCTTTTGAATTCTTTTATTCTTGTACCTTTCAAAGGAGCTTTAATTTCTTAAGAGATTTAAAATCTGAGTACAATTTTTATTATTATTATTTATTTATTTGCTCACAGATTTTTTCCCTATGCATGCCTACTATATATAACTTATTGATAGTATTTTTCTGAAACAGAATATTTGGTGTTAATCCATATAAAGAATTTATAATTTTTATAAATCATTTAATAGTTTATTATCATTGTGTATTTTTATAATCTTAGCTTTTTGTTTTAAAAATATCTTGTAATGTCATTAATACATTATATAATGTTCAACTTACAAGATTTCCTGCTTTATAATGATATAAATTATGATAATTGCCACTATCAATATCAAAAATGCTCTTGATTTTGGTTAAAAATATCAAACTTTCAGTAATAACGTTCATCTTATGTAAGTCTAGTGCATCTATGTTATTACCTATATTTGATTTTCTTAATTGTATTTGATTCTTCATTAGGAGTATTTTAAAAAAAATTACTAAGTTTTTTTTTTATTGCTTTAACTTTTGTGATTTTTTTCTCTCTTACATATCTTTATGATATAACTGGTATTCAGCATTGTTTTGATGAGAAATATTTATGCATTTATTTATCTTCTTATTTTGGTTTTGATTATTAATTTATTTTTAATATTATAGTTACTGCAAAATAATGCTTTGTTACACATTTTGTTCAGACTTTGTAGTTGAATGAAAGAAAAATATTTTGATTTAAAATATTCACAATTATTATAATAGAAATATATTACAAGTTATATAATATATTAAATATATAACTAATGATAATCTACAAGCTGATCAAACATTCTTAATGTACCAATACATTGTGAAAAAGTTTCAAATGAGTTGCATTGTTTTAGATTTATTTTCCAGGAGAAATTAATTTTTTTGTTTTGCATTTATGATTTCCTTCTTATTTTCATAACTTTCGTTTAATGTATTTTATGTTATTTAAAATGTGAGTCATAAATTTAATTAATAAAGTAAGTTATATTTTGATTGTATTGTGTTAATTTAAGATATTCCAATCTATATCTTCACAAAACTTTAAAAAGACTGAAAACTTCAAAAAATTTAAATACATTATGAGAAAATTTAAAATATGCAGGCTGAAAGATATCTATTAATGTTTAATATCTTCCAGTAAATCATGCTTGTTGTAAGTTTTAAATTCCAAAAGTTTTGTTGTAAGTTTTAAATTTTGTCTTCTATATAACTTGAAATTATTTAAAACTGCTGTATAAAATGCATTATTATTTTTGCAGAACTTGCATTTCAATTAAGAATTTACTTATTAAAATATTTTATTTCTTTTCAAATGTCAAGTTTTTAAATATTTATTAAGTTTATCAGAAAACCAGATATGAAATATTTTTGTTTATATATGTTTTTATAAGTGTATATATGAATATTTACAGGCCATGTCCCTAATGGTCAATCCCACACAAATCCGAACTGATTTAATAAATCTTTATGATTTGGTTGATATAGTTTGGCATCATTCTGGATTCAAATCCATAGATGTAAGTATGCAGTAATCATCATGGTAATTCAATTTGCAGACAAATTTAAATTATTACTTTAATTGCAATATAAATATTGCTCTAATTGCAGGCTTAGAAAAGTACATGAATTAGATTAGAGAAATTTTTGTTAATCAAATAACTTAATGAAAAATCAAATTTTTAAAAAATTTTAAATGTAATACATTATTTTAAATGCAGACAAAGACTAAATTTTTGCTGAAACTATCAAAAGCTAAATAAAAAAAGTGTATAAAATCTGTTTCAATAGTTTGAAAATTATGTAAATATAAAATTGTATTATTTAATAATTTTATATTTTTATTTCTTCATTGAAATAATATGTACTTTTAAAAAATATTTTTAAGCGATTTGTGATAAGAATAGAAAACAAATCACATAGAACCAATAAAATATACATTCTGCCTTATTACTTGCATGTGACTTATAGAAATTTGAGACCCATTAGTTGTTCTTGCCTCATTAAATATTACAACCAGTGTTAATTTAGAAAACCATTTAATTGCTAACTATTTCATGTTCATGTAATTAAATACTCTCATTTTGTGTATGCAGAGTTTTATTCATGTCATTAGTTTTTTCATAGTGAAAAATTTAATTAACTTGTTGCATTTTTTATTCTTTACCTTGTTCCTCATTACAGCAGAAAAATTTTTAATGGTTTTTTTATATCTAAAAATATGATGTAACTATATTATAGTTCAAATACTTCTCAAATGTAGGCATTGGAACTGGTGTTATATTTATTTGGTGTTGTTATAGTAACTTCATATATCTTTATTAATATATATCATGAGAGTTTATTATATATATTAGTCTTTATTAAGATATATTATAGAAATTAAAACTCTTGGGGGAAGCCTGTAACCCCTAGAGAGCACATCCCCAAGGTAGCGGATAGGGGAATGACTCCACTGGTCTTCCAGTGAATGGTAGAAGGGAAATAAAATACCTTCTGCGGACCAACAGGCAGAAGTCCATCCTCCCGAGGCAATGGCAAATCACTTTATGCCTTCTCTTTCTCTTTTTCTTCTCTCCTTGCATGTCTCAAGACAGCAACAACAACATAGAATTAAAAATGTTAATAATTCCATAAAATTATTATTACAATATTTTATGAATGACTTTACCTAGACAAAAATTAAATCTTTTGTTAGGAAACATGGTATAGTAAAAGAATCTCATTGGCTGTGGCATATAAATCATGTGAATTGAGTTTAGTTCAAGATAAATCTCCAGACTTCATCGATACTTTTGATTTTCTGCAAAGGCGTGTTGCAAATGTATTAAATACTGATACATTTGTTAAAGAAGTAAGTAAAAAATTTTAAGTATGTTCATTTACTATGTTTCAATAATTGAAATTTATAATGCTGTTAATTTTGATTATATTAATTTTGTAAACATTGCAAATGTTACAGATCTTTAGTGGGAGCAAGCAACTGCCTAATAACATCTCTGGAGCTTTAATAACTGTAGGTGTTCATTTATTATTATTCTTAATCAAAAATGCTTATCATATGCAAAAATATTTAGCTTTCAATATTTATTAATATGTTCTCAGTTTAAAAGGAAAAGGTGGAATCACTTATTAATAAAAAATCTGTAGAAAAAATTTACCTATTATTTTATACATCTAATCTACTTAATAAAATGTAAATAATATTGTTTTAATAATAATTTACAATTTTCAGGAGATATAATGATAATAAAAAAATTTTGTAACTAATGCAAATTGAATCAATTTAATCAAAGTTCATATTTTTATAATGTAGCCTTCATCAAAATAGATTCAGTTTAAGAACAGAATATTTTTAGAAAATTGATCTTATTTAATAAAACATTTTTTGTTTAAAAATTTTGTAAACTATTCAGAATTGAAACAAATGTACAACATTAAAATTTAATTTTTAATTAAGGAAATATGCATATACTAATAATTTAAGTAAATTCTATTATTATTCTATATTATCATTTAAAATGCATAAAAAAAATTGCATTAGTAGTCATAAAACCTTTTAATAAACATATCTTCTTACTTCTATTAGTGTATATTTTTTCTAAATATACTAAAATCTATTTCTTGCTAAAATATATAAATATTTCTGCATAGATGTCATAAAAATTTACAAAATAATTCCTAATTGAAATTGTTTTGTGTTGTGATGAAAATTTCAACATTGACTGCCAATAAATGGTTGTTATTCCAAAAAAAAAAATTTTTTTTAATATTATTCCAGTTGGAAATGTATTTAAATATGATATTTGATAAACTGGCTTTCATCATTTTTATTAACTTTAAATTTAAGTAAAATTTATTCAACAAACATTAAAATTTCAAACTTTTTTTTAATGTGGTAAAAATTTTTTTAAAAAACTTTAAGAAATGGAATCTATGAATGCTGTAATTTATCACTTGCAAAAAAGGAGATTAATATTTATGAAAGTAAATAATTTGATTAATTAAAAATAGTAAATGACTTTAATATAATCTAGTGATAAAAATAATGTAGAATTCATTATTTTTCATGAAATATATATATATAAAAAAAAACAATCTGTTTATATTTAATTCACTGATATTAGATCTTTCAAACATTCCTTTGAAAATTAAGTAAAATGTATACATATTTTGATATAAAAAAGTGCTTAAATTTACAATTACTTCGGTATAAAATGTAAGGTTTGATTTTATTTATAAGTTGTAATAATTAAGGTATATTATATAATTAGTATTACTTTAACATTGCATTTGTGTAATTTTTCCCCCGAGTCTTTTAGTTTCTGAAGAATCAATGAATTAATGACCAGATGAATGTTCTGAAATATGAATATTCTGAAGTCATTGAAAGTTTTCAAATAATTCATTTATAGTGGAGTTGAAAGTGGTATTAAAATTAATATATAATCATAATATGTAATCACATTTTTATTTCTTTAATTGCTGTAAGCATTTGCAACCTATATATGAGGGAAATATTTGGAAATTAATTTTATTAAATTATTGCCTCTAATTAAAAAAAAACTATTTCGATTAAATTATGTAGTTTTTAAAAATAAAAGAAGCTTTTAAGAGTTAACTATGTCAATTTTTTTTTTAAATTTTAAAGGTTAAAAGGGAAAATAAAAGATTTATATATATATGTTTTTTTGACTTATTTAAACACTAAAGTTTTCCATTTACAAATTGTCGAAGATTATAATCCAAATAAAATTATTAATTTAAAAAATAATGAGTAAATTTTCCGCAAGGAAAGTATAGTTTAAAAAGAATTTGATAGAATTTTAGAATAAAAGAGTAATAAGGAAAAGGATAATACTTTTCCTTATTGCTGTGTTTTACACATACATTTCAAACTTAATTTTTAATTAAACTTTTATAACTTAAAAGTGTGTATTTTGAAGAGAAATTATTTTGACTTTCTCTCACTATATTAATTTTACATTCAATATTTCTTTCTACTGTTACATTTAATGTTTTTAAAACTATACAAACGCTTTTTAAAAAAACTAATAATCTATATTTGCATTTATTATTTTATATATCTATTACTATAACCATTTTATTATTTTTCCGGATAATTATTATGAGAATTGTTTTTGATATCAATTAATTTTATAATGGAATATATCTTGTATCTTCTATATGGATTCTACTATCTATGATACTAAAATTTAATATAAAACTCCTTATAGGCTTCTTGGTTTTTTAAAATTAAAAATATTTACAAAATTTTGTCAAATTTATGACTGCTGGAAGTTTTGTAAACTTTTCAAGTCAGATATTCTAATTTAAAGCAAAATAGTTTTGTCTTTATTCTTTCTCAGCTATCTTTTCACACTAATTGAAAATTTGATGGATAAAATCTATAATTAATCTTTGATTAAGGTTAATATATTTCAGTTGTAGAATATTTAAGAATCATGTGATGAAAAGTTAATTGTTGCTTATCAGATTCTACTTTGCACTTTATGCATATTCATACTACCAATTAAAATGTAGCTCTTAGAGATTTTATCATTAAAAAATCTAACTCTAAAAAAGAAAAAAACTTCAATGTAATCATTTTTTTAATTATTAATAAGAATAGTTTTCAATAAAGATTTTCAGAAATTGTTTAAAATATTCTAAATTATCATTTTTTTTTAAAGGGGAAATTCAATACATTTAAGTGTTGCAAAGTAAATTGATGAACAGAACTAAATATAATATCATTTGAAATATTTAAATTGCATCTGATATTTTTTTTATTATTATTATATTAAATTTTTAAGTAGGAATTTTCTTTAATTAGGTAAGAAATATCCTTGGTGCAAATAAGTTATTTAGATAACTTCATCTTTCAACTGTTAAACTCTTCAGTCATCAGTATTACACAGTTTATGAGGTAACCGTAAATGGATTAGGTAAAACTCAAATAAACTGTATTTATGTTTTAATTTCATTGAAATATTTCATAATACTAAATTTGATAATATCATGGAGAAACTGAATTAACTATTTTTTTCCTATTTCTTTATACTTTTTTAACTTTATTAACCTATTGTTGTAATTTCTAAAATGTTAGAAATATTCAGTTAAATTAATAATTTTGCTCTTTTCTTTTTCATTCTTTACTCTTTCTGTCCTTAATGTCATTTCTTTTATTTTGAGTATTTATTGAACTTCTTTTTTAATGAATAGAATACATCATCATTTTGTTTTCCCTTTTTATTGAAAATTTAATGTGGTTATAAGCACTGATTACAAATATTATTAACTTACATTGAAAAGAATCAAGGATGAAGAGATGTTATGTGATCGCGTTTGTGTGTAAAATATAAATGTTATGTGTTTAATGATTAAAAAATCTTAATAAATATCATTAACTTAAAAAAATCCATATTTTTATGGTTTAAGTGTAATTATTTGGATTAATATGAAACGGTCCACTTTGAGTGTATATTGTTTGTATTTAAAATATATATTGTTACAAATTTATAAATAATGATTATATTTGTCTTAAAATATCTCAGACAGATCAGAAATTCTCACATTTTGGGCAAAAATTGCGGTATTTAGACGTGTTGTAGTTTAAAAGCGGATTTCCTAATGATTTGGTGACTTGGCGACAGTTGGCGAGATTTTTGGCGACTTGGCGAGAAATCGATACTTCTGGAAACATCCATCACCTAAGCTCTAGGACCAATATTTTTCGAGATAGCCTAGAAGCTTCCAGAACCTTGGCGAAATTGGTAGATTTCTCCGCCAAGTCAGGTATAAATACCGCAGCCCGACATGGAAGAGTCAGTTTTTGTGAAGATAGTCAGTGAGTGAAGACGAGTAGTTGTGACTGCTAGTTGTTCTCTGTCTGAGGTATTTGAGACTTGTGATTGGAAGCTGTTTCTTATTATATCTGACGAATTGTAGCTGTATAATTGTGACTGTTACAGCGGGAATTTCGTTTATTTAGTGAAGTTCTTACGAATAAAAGTCTTGTGTTCATTAAGTGGTTGCTTTATTCAACTCTCAATTAACACGAACCTGTGAAGCTCGGTACAACTGGTGTCAGAAGTGGGGTTGAAGAGTTGAGGCAGCGTGTCACAAGAAAAATGGATATGGATTTAATGAAAAGTCTTCTCGAAAAATTAGCGGAGCAGATGGCTGAGATGAAAGCTGGACAAGAAGAGATGAAAGCTGGACAAGAAGAGATGAAAGCTAGACAAGAAGAGATGAAAGCTGGACAAGAAGAGATTAAAACCGAGATGATGAAAGAGATAAAATCTGGACAGGAGGAGATGAAAGCTGGACAAGAAGAAATGAAAGCTAGACAAGAAGAGATGAAAGCTGGACAAGAAGAGACTAAAACCGAGGTGATGAAAGAGATAAAATCTGGACAGGAGGAGCTTAAAAAGGAACTTAAGAAGGACATTGTAAGTGTTAAAGAAGAATTCTCCAACATCATTCAGGAGAAGATGAATGCAATGGAAGATAAGGTAACTTCAGTTGAAACTAAAGTTCTGGAGATAGAAGAAAACGTTGAAGAAGCATTAGACAATATGAATAAGAAGATTGAACGCTTGGAGAAGCAAATGTCAAACAAACATGAAGAACCCAACGTGGCATTTGTGCCTTACCTAGCCAATATTAAACTCTCAACATTTGATGGGAAATCATCCTGGCAAGTATACAAGACCCAGTTTATGATGGTAGCGGAAGCTAATGGATGGAATCCCCGAGCCCAAGCTTTTCACCTGGCGGCTTCTTTAAGAGGAGACGCGGCTGACATCCTCGACACGCTTCCGGAGGAGCAGAGGCACGATTTCCAAGCCCTATCGAGTGCGCTTGAGCTGCGGTTTGGAGATAAGTGCACTAAAGAATATAGCAGACTACAGTTAAAGTCCCGCTATCAAAAAGCGGGTGAAAGTCTGCAAGAATTGGCTGCCGATATTCAGCGACTTTCCCATCTAGCATTTTCGGACTGCCCAGCTGAGACACGTCAAGATCTGGCTCTCCATCACTTCATCGATAGTGTGAGGGATCCGGAAATACAGAAAACACTTAGACTCGCCGATGTCAAAGATATTGGATCTGCCCTAGTCTACACACATAAGATAGAGGCTGCCCAGCAGGCCGCGCGTAAAGACCGGCACTCAATCAGAGCCGTCTCTACTACTGATACGGACTATGATCTCAGAAAGCAAATCGAAGATCTGCTGCGAAAATTCCGTAACTTAGAAATGAGTAAAGGTGGCAGAAACACGAAAATTCAGTGTTGGACTTGCAGTGCAGTCGGACACGTTCAGAGAGACTGCCCGAAATGAAAAGATGGTGGAAATGATCTTCCACCACAGCAGGGAAACTAATATGTGGCCATCTCGCGGGGCGGAGATGTCCAGAGAGTCAGAAGCCCCATTTCAAATTGTTTCATATTTCTTCCGTAAGTAGCGGCGACAACGGACTTTTCGTTATGGGACATGTCAACGAAGTTCCCTGCAGAATGATAATCGATACTGGAGCCAACGTAACTATCATTAGGACAGATTTGGCTCGCAAACTTGGTGAGAAACTCATCTGGACGCCGCCCTGCATTACCCTCCAAACTGTGACAGGTGATAAGATTAAAGTGCATGGAAAAGTCAATCTAAACATTGCATTTGGTAATGCCGTGTACCATCATATGGCATATGTCGCTGATATAAATGATGAATTTATTCTCGGATTGGATTTCCTCAAAGAAAACAATTTGAAGTTAGACTTTAAAAATAATGAACTACATTCATGTTCTGAAGACATAGCGATTTTTAAGACGAAATATTCAGATATTAAAACAGTCCATCATATAACTGCAAAGAGTGAAATAACATTACCACCAAGAACTGAGACAATAGTTTCCGGAGCTCTTTCAGAAGATAATAATTTTCATTATGGATTGACTGAATATCCAGATTCCGACAATAGCGTTAAAGGAGTACTAGTGGCTTCTTCCCTCGTTGACCTTTCACGAAATGTAATCCCGGTAAGAGTTGCTAATCTAAGCAATAAGGTAAAACTAATAAAAGAAGGAGAAGTGCTGGCGACTTCCACTCCAGTGACCTGTATTAACCGAAATTGTCAAACCACACTATCTGAGCCTCCTGACACTCTAATTAATGAACTCCTTCAGAATGCAGAGTTAGATGATAAACAAAGGAATGCTGCAAGAAATCTATTATTAGAATTCGGAGATCTCTTTTCCAAGAAATCAGATGATGTTGGGCGAACCAAATTGACGCAGCACCGAATCAATACAGGAAATCATCCACCCATTAAACAACATCCGAGAAGATTGCCATTCGCTAAGCAGGAAGAGGTGGATAATCTTCTGATGGAAATGCAGCAGAATGACATTATTGAGCCATCAGAGAGTCCTTGGGCTTCGCCTATTGTTTTAGTTCGGAAGAAAAATGGTTCTACCCGATTCTGCGTTGACTATCGTCGGTTAAACAACATCACTAAAAAAGATAGTTACCCTCTTCCTAATTTGACGATACACTTGATGCTTTATCTGGAAAACAATGGTTTTCGACTTTGGATCTCAAGAGTGGTTATTGGCAAGTAGAGATACATCCTGAGGATCGAGAAAAGACTGCATTCACCACAGGACAAGGACTTTGGCAGTTCAAGGTTATGCCATTTGGGCTTTGCAATGCACCTGCAACGTTTGAGCGCCTGATGGAGACAGTATTACGAGGACTTTCCTACGAAGCCTGTTTGGTATATTTGGACGATATCATTATTGTAGGGCGCACATTCGAAGACCATTTAAGAAACATCCGAAAGGTGCTGGAAAAATTAAAAATGGCCAACCTGAAGCTGAATCCTTGCAAATGTAATTTATTCCGACGTGAAGTAAGCTATCTGGGACACATTATCTCTGCTGAAGGTGTAAGAACAGATCCTGAAAAGATCTCCGCAGTTAAGGACTGGAGTCGTCCAAAAGATGTCCACCAATTAAGAAGTTTTCTTGGACTATGCACATATTACAGGAAATTTGTTAAGGGTTTTTCAAGTATTGCCAGACCTCTTCACAAGTTGACAGAAGTTAAACAGAGATTTCTATGGACAGATGAATGTGAGAAAGCTTTTAAACAACTGAAGGAGGCGTTGACATCTTCGCCCGTTCTTGCATATCCCCAGCCCGAAAAATTATTCATTTTAGATACGGATGCCAGCAACGAAAATATCGGAGCTGTTTTGTCGCAAGAAATTGATGATAAAGAATATCTCATTGCTTATTGGAGTAAATGTCTATCGAAACCAGAGCGGAATTACTGTACAACCAGGAAGGAATTGCTGGCAATCGTTAAAGCCATAAAACATTTCCACCATTATCTCTATGGAAGAAAGTTCTTGCTCCGGACAGATCACGCATCCTTAACCTGGCTTTTAAATTTTAAAAATCCGGAAGGACAGGTAGCCAGATGGATTCAACGACTCCAGGAGTTTGACTTTGAAATACGTCATCGCAAAGGAACTCTTCATGGAAATGCTGATGCACTATCAAGGAAACCGTGCAATGAAAGCTGCCGATATTGTTCGAGAGTAGAGAAGAACTATCAGTTAGTAAATCCTTCGGTACGCCAAGTTACTGTTTCACCTCCACCGAAACCAGACCCATGGAGTGATAAAGGACTTAGAGAAGCTCAAAAAGAAGACCCAGATATAAATCCAATTTTAGAATTAAAAGAATCTTCCAGTATGAAACCAAGTTGGCAGGATATCTCCACCTACAGTCCTGCTACTAAGCAATATTGGGCTCTTTGGGACTCACTCCATATAAGAAATGGTGTCTTATACAGGAAATGGGAGTCCGATGATGGACGTAATTTCAAATGGCAGCTTGTTCTTCCAAAATCAAGAATTTCAGATGTTTTGAAAGAATTGCATAGTAGTTCAACTGGAGGCCACTTTGGAGTAATGAAAACTCTACAGAAGGTTCGAGAACGCTTCTATTGGAGCAAAACGAGACAAGATGTAGAGAAATGGTGCCAATCTTGTGATGACTGTGCGGCGCGTAAAGGACCGAAGAAACGTAGCCGAGGAAGGTTGCAGCGGTACAACGTAGGAGCACCTTTTGAGCGAATAGCATTAGACATTTTGGGTCCTTTGCCACGATCTTCAAATGGCAACAAATACATACTAGTTGTCATGGACTACTTTATAAGTGGCCTGAAGCGTTTGCAATCCCCGATCAAGAGGCGACTACAGTAGCCGAGGTTCTACTGCAGCAATGGGTTTCCAGATTTGGCACACCCTTACAAATTCATTCTGATCAGGGGACAAATTTCACCTCTGTTGTGTTTAAAGGAATGTGTCAAATTCTCGGAATAGACAAGACGCAGACCACGCCACTACACCCACAATCGGACGGCATGGTAGAGAGATTTAACAGAACCATCTTGAATAATCTCTCACTTATGGTTTCCAGAAATCAGCAAGATTGGGATTTGAAGTTACCGCTGTTTCTGCTTGCATATCGCAGTGCTGTCCATGAGACTACCGGATATACTCCTTCACAGATGCTCTTTGGTCGCGAACTTCGTCTCCCTTGTGATCTTCAGTTTGGTCGTCCACCGGATACATCTTCATCGCCAGAGAAATACCTTCGAGACCTTCAGGCACGTCTTGAAGTTGTCCATAACTTCGCTCGAGACCGAATCAACCTGACGACCGAAAGAATGAAGACAAGGTATGACACAAGAGCGACAGGACGTGAATTTCAAGAAGGCGACAAAGTTTGGTTGTGGAACCCGATTCGACGTAAAGGACTTTCTCCAAAGTTGCAAGCCAACTGGGAAGGTCCCTACACAGTCCTAAAAAGACTGAACGACGTCGTGGTTCGTATAAGGAAATCATCTTCCTCAAAACCAAAGGTAGTACATTATGATAGATTAGCTCCTTATCGTAATGTAAAGTAAAAATTAGTAGACCATGGTCTCTTTGTAAATAGTATAGATAATTTTTTTTATCTTTTCTATTTTTTTGTATTTTTAGTTGCTTGTGTATGTAATGTATCCTCTTGAAATGTAAATTCTCTTATATTAAATTTGGCCTCCTATCAGGGGATTGTACTGCCCGGGACGTGCAGTCCTTGAGAGGGGGGCAATGTTACAAATTTATAAATAATGATTATATTTGTCTTAAAATATCTCAGACAGATCAGAAATTCTCACATTTTGGGCAAAAATTGCGGTATTTAGACGTGTTGTAGTTTAAAAGCGGATTTCCTAATGATTTGGCGACTTGGCGACAGTTGGCGAGATTCTTGGCGACTTGGCGACGGTTGGCGAGATTTTTGGCGACTTGGCGAGAAATCGATACTTCTGGAAACATCCATCACCTAAGCTCTAGGACCAATATTTTTCGAGATAGCCTAGAAGCTTCCAGAACCTTGGCGAAATTGGTAGATTTCTCCGCCAAGTCAGGTATAAATACCGCAGCCCGACATGGAAGAGTCAGTTTTTGTGAAGATAGTCAGTGAGTGAAGACGAGTAGTTGTGACTGCTAGTTGTTCTCTGTCTGAGGTATTTGAGACCTGTGATTGGAAGCTGTTTCTTATTATATCTGACGAATTGTAGCTGTATAATTGTGACTGTTACAGCGGGAATTTCGTTTATTTAGTGAAGTTCTTACGAATAAAAGTCTTGTGTTCATTAAGTGGTTGCTTTATTCAACTCTCAATTAACACGAACCTGTGAAGCTCGGTACAATATGATAATTTCCTACTATTTAGGAAAAAATGTTAACATAAAATCTGAAAAATTTTTACATAGGTATATTTTACAACTTTATATTAACTTCTCATAGTCATTCAAAATTCTGCTATATATGATGATATGCAATGATATGAGAATGGAAGAAAGAAAAAATTTTTAATTTGATAACAAAATAATAAATTGTGATTGAAAACATACCAGAAATGATAAGCTGTTTTAAATTGATAAGCTGAAGGATATTCTAATTCTGAATCTAGAAATGCAGGTTCTTAAATTATAATATCTTACTATAAATTCTTAATATTCATTCAGTTGGGATTATGTATTTGACAGTTGACTTATGTGTCATTACTATTTTGTTTAGTAGTTTATTTAGCAATATACATCTGGTTTTGATTATCCAATATAACATATCTTGAGGTTCAAACAATTTATAGAAGTTTACTAGAAATCAATTATAAAATCTCTATGGTTACCATATACTTTTACACTGCTTTTCCAATTTTCTCAGTAGCAATTAAATACAATAGCATAATTTAAATTAAAAATATTAATTATTATTAATATTTTATTGCTTAAAAGAAAATTATTTCTTTTTTTAAGCATTTCACTTATTTATCCTTTAAATTCCAATGTAATTTTTTTGTGACTGTAAATTACTGAATAGACAAATTGTAAGTATAGAGTTATATTTTAATTATCACATTTTAAATATAGAGCAACAAGCATAAGTAGAAAATTACTTGAATGTGCCTTAAAAATGTTTCCGTATGGCTCAGTTCTCACATATGATTATTCAATGGTGGAGACCAATAATATTTAGAAATCGGTGCTTATATTGTGAATTATCATTAGAAGGGAAAAATCGAAGGGAATTAATAAAGTTTAAATAGTATGATTCAGGAATTTTCTTTCATGCATCAGTTATATGATTTCATCCATGCAAGTATAATCATTTAGCTGGGAGAGAAGCATGCCAAATATATCACATATTGCCAGAAATTGTTCATAATGTTATTTCTAGGCTATGATAAGCATTCAAATGAAAAGAACTGTAGAATGCAGTAAAGAGAGATGTTAGATGATACCACAAAGAAATTTTTAAAATATTATTTTACTAGCAAAAATTTTCAGTTATAATGTAAATTTAATTCTGTTAGACAATTGGCAAATCAACTTTTTATTACAGTGATCATTCAGGAATTTTCAAAAACAATTGCAAGGTATTTGCATAAGAATAATTAATAAAATTTCAGATATTAATAGTTATTTAAATTTATTATAAGCTTTAGTGTATTTAAATGTTTCTGTTATTTATTGTTACTCAAATAAAAATAATTTACCAAAATATTATTTATTTGGACCATTAATTGAAACACTATTTTCCCATTCATCTTTTCATAGACTTTTTCATTCATAATTTATCTTTGAGAATTATTTCTGAAAATTAAATAATAAAATTTATATATTGCTTTTTATTGTTATTTGATTTTAAAAATTTATTCCGTGTTTAATTTTGTTTGATTTTCAGGTTTGATGTAGGTGTTTGAAAATGTTAAAATAGTGAATCTTCTCTTCATAGATGTGCCTAGAAGTTGACTTAATTTAATATTTGGAAATTCATTTCTTTATTTTCAAATAATTAAACATTTTATTACATAATTAGAAATCTACATCAAATTGGTATGAAAATATAAATTTCAATTTTAATTTATAAATGAATATATCATTCAAATTATGTAAATGATCAACAATTGTATTAATAAACATTTTAAATAACTTTGTTTGCAGTATATTTAAATGTATCCATTGCACAATAAACAAAGAATATTTAAAAAAAAGTGTTCGCCCTTATTCTATAATGTTCCATTTAAAAATTTTGAGATATAAAAGTTATTCTAGAAATTTTTATGAAATCTACAAAAATTTTGAAAAAAATTTCAGATTACTTATGAATTTCGTAAAAAATTACAAAAGCTTTTATTCAAATATATTTAATTGTCAAATTTATGTACAATTAGTTATTGCAAATTTAACTAGAATTTGCTACTGAATCAAAGTTGTGTTCTGTTAATCAAGTCTAATATTTATGTGATGGTAATTAATATTCCACAAATTTCATTCAAGTTAAGAAGCAAGTGCTGTGTATTGTATTTAAATGAAATTAATGCAGAGTTTGTTAGTAAATTTGTAGAGCAATGTATAGAAAATGTAATTTGCAACTCTATTTTTATGTAAGGAAGCTTAAGATTTTACGATTTTTTTCTGACTCCATAACAGTTTAATATGTTAGTGGTAAACTAAGAGTTATCTAAAAATGCAAAAATGGGTTATTGCAAAATTTTGAGCAGTAGGTTAAGCTGTCTGGGTGTATATTACACAATGTCAAGAGTGTTTTCCATTTGCAGAGTATTTTGTTTTCCTATTTAATCCTTTTACAACATATTGAAATACTTATAATTATCTTGGCCGGTTATGCTTTTGGTATTAATTGAGTGAAACAGTATAGAGATCACTTTGTTTGGCGCTAGGCATTTTCTTTTTCACTGATGTTTCTTCATTTCTTAGTGTCTATGTGTGGCCATTAAGAAAAGATCAGAACTGGTCGTATATTGAATAAATGGTCATGTATTGAGGTGTACAATTTAAAATCGTTTTGACAGTGTGAAAGAGTCATCTTCCTAAGTGTATCTCATGATATCTCATTCACCTTAAATAAGTATTTATCTTTTAAAAAAGAAAAGATTTGTTTGTTTTAAAATTGTATAGAATTTGCAAAATAAATTCTTGCAAATTCTCTACAATTTTGAAACAAACAGATCAGTTGCTGTAAATATACAGATACAGAAGGCTTAGCAATTGTGATTAGCAATCAATTACCATCAAAAATCATAAAGGATTTTATTTAAATATCCACGCAATTAACAAATCGGATTACATAAGTAAATGATTACAGGGCTTAAATATAAATATTTAAGTCGGAACGAACTAAGTGTGCTTGTTTCAATGTTACATTTATTATATTGGCATTGTCAAAAATATGAAGATAGTTCTCTCGTGGATAGAAGCATTTAAGTCTACCCCACCTCACGAATTTTATTCAGGCTCTTTTGTTCTGTAACATCTCTTTTTAGCATTGTGCTAAGGAATTTAACAGAGCTTCTAATTTTGCAGCAACATCTGATTTCTTTTGTTTTGTTCTGCAGTTTCCTCTCCCGAGCTGACTGTTTCTGCATGATTAGTTGTGTCGTTGATCTTCATCAGAGCCGGTTTAACTCGGTCTATCGGCTCTTCTTTCATTTTTTAAAATTCTAAATTTTTTCTAGTTGCACTCGAACTTTGGAAAAAAAATGTATCATAAGGTGAGATAAGTGGTGCATGCACAATATTGTATCTCAAGAAAGCATGACTGCATTTGTATAAATCTCTTTATAAAGAAAAAAATCAAAGTTTGCCATAGGCTTTTAGTCGGCCTGATGAAATTCAAATCACGTGATCTGCTTAGTCTCATATGAAATCTGCCGTTAGGTCATTGTCTGTTTACCATGTCATTGACTTGCTTTAAAATGACTTTATATGAATATGCTTAGCTTTTAAGATGTTGGTTAAAGATCAAAATAAATGGGACTAGAATTGCCCTACATCTGTGATTGTAACACTGGGATACTAAATGTATTGGATAAAATCTTATTTTTTCTCTAAGAATATTAATAACTGGATTTCTAAAATTGTACGAAATTTTCCATCTCTGATATGAAATACAAGCTTTTATCTTATTATAGCTATCACTTTTGATTCCTAGCCAAACAAATATATGGCTTAGTTTAATTATTGTTTTTCAACATGGTTAAGAAAAAATTTTAAAAAATCTCGAATATTGTCTTTCAATGACCAGACGGCACAAATGGGTTGATTCACCCAATCGATTATTACAATATAATTCCTTAGAGTTTAGTTAAGTAATTAAACTTTATAATCATTTGGTTAATTTCTAAAATAATTCGCAATTTCTCAATGTTTGCTTGCATGTTAGATGTTTGTTTATAATCTGCTATGGTAGGGCATGTTTTCCCTCTCATCCTCAATATTTTCTGTTCACTTTATGTGCTTAATATCTGACATAAGTTGCCACATAAAGTCCAATTGGTGCATGTGTTGGTGAATATCTCAGTTTTGTTGAAGTGCATACGTGAGAGATTTTTATGGTCAGTACGTAAAACAAATTTTTTTCGACTATGTATTTGAAAAGATGATATCTGCGTATACTGTTAACGATTCCCTGCAATAAGCTGAATAGTTCGTTTAAGTATTTGTTAGCTTTCTGGGAGAAAAAAATAAAAATCTTAGTTTCGAAATTGCAGCTTAGTGAATTGTCTTTGCAACGTCCCCATCTGACAAGTCAATATGGAAAGACTGTGCATTGTTATAAGATGGACAAAGAGTGCTGCGTTTGATAGTTGCATATTAATATCCTATTTTATCATTCGATTTGATTTCAATTTTATTTACTTTTTTCTGATTCTTTTAAATATAAAAAAAGATGGCCATCGGTATATTTCTTAAGCGATATTTAAGAAATCTTAAGTATCTGCTGATAACAACGTTTTCGGTAGACTTCATTTTAGAATGAGTTCTACTATTTTAGGGATTATTTTAATTCCCTTAATGTTCACGTAATAACCTAAAAATTAAATTTCTGTACATCTATATAATATCCAATTCACTACATTGACTCGTAAACGATACTCGACTAAATGTTTTCCCTCCATCTCAAGGCTCTGACGTATTCCTCACCTGGGGACTTGTAAAAAAGATGGCGATGTAAGCAAAAACGAAATCGAATCCATGCGAAACTTCGTTCAAAGCCGTTAGAGAGTTTGTTTGGCACTCGATATTCCGAGAGGCATAAATAGAAGTTCAACTAATCTGTAAAGCGTCATTATTACTAATTTTGTATTGAATTGATACTACTGGAATTTAATGTTAGGCTCGAATTAATGCAATTTTAGAAAATACATTTTTGCTAAATACAAAATCTTGTACAGATGATATAGAATACTTATCTTTCCATGTCTCCCCCCCGTCCAATGAAGCAGACGATTTACACTCATTATCCTTAAGCCGTACAGAAAAAAACAGGTATATGTAGAATACAATATATAGTCATGCCTGATGGTTGATGACTATGTGTCTCGAGATAGAGCCCCGATCGTCGGCTCCAGAAGATTTTGGCTGTGATTCAGTGATTTGGCGTTGTAAATAATGCGATAAATTTATCTGGTTAGCAAGTTTATTTAAATGAATATTTTTACTCATTTTTTTAACTTACCTTTCAAAAACAGCATATTTTTCTTGCATAAAATACTAACTTTCTTCTAAAATCTTTTGAACATATAACGGCGAAAATTTATTAAATTCTGTATTATTTATAAATTTCTTCATTGATAAAAACTTAAATCTTATTTTTCCAAAGAAATGAGTTATACTTTGAATCGTATTACAGATACTGTACAAGCAGCTTGCGATATTTATATTAGTAGAATTTTTAATTTAAAAGATAATCTACACACTAAATAAAAAAATGTATAATTCTGCAGTTTTTTTAACTGACACTTGTTTAAACAACTCATGAATGCAAAGAAAAATTAATTAAAGATGACACAAATTTTAATTAAGTTAAGAAAATCAACTTGAGCTAATAAATTTATAATTAAACCTAACATAAAATATAGTTTTGTGATTTGAGCATGATAAACTGAAAAATAAAAATAAAAAAAAATACTTGAAATAAAATGAATTTATAATGAAACCAAGCATTTCTCATGCAAGCATGGAAAAGTGAAAATTTATAAATATTTTGTTTGGTATACTCTCTCTCTTAGCGAAAAAAATTTATTTCATTTCAGCTTCAATATTTTATACATGATATTTTATTACCATTTATGTTTATAATATTTTTATTAAAACACAGAAAGCAGAAGGAAAATGTGATACTGAGTGTCTTTAAATCTCTTATACACATAAATGAAATTTATAAATTTTCTCATTTTAAAAATTAAAAAAACCTTTTTTTTTCAAATAAATGAATTTTACAAATGTTCAATTCTTAACCTACAATGTTCAAGCTTATGATTTATCTTATTTACATAGAATTTTTAATTTAAAAAATACTCACTAAATAAAATCTTTTAACTGTGCAATTTTTCTTATTGAAATTTATATTACATCCAAAGCTTATTAAAACAATTCATTTGGACAAAAATTTTAATTTTGGCTTTGGAAAAAAAACAACTTGAGATATTAATTTATTATTAAACCATGATAAAAAGTTTCAAAAACAATTTATTTAGTAAAATTATTGTTACCATTGCATTTTATTCCCCCATTAATGTTTATCTTTATTAAAATACAGAAATCCAAAGAAAATATGATAGTTGCAATCAACCCTCCTTTTTGGTACTTACGTGTTATCAAATTCGACCATACCTGCGAAAAAATAAATGTTAATGATGCGATTTAGCACCATATAAAATACAAATAAAGTTTTTTCTTATGTATAGTGCTAAGATATAAGTAAACTATTCTGCTTTTCCTTCACATTTCGAAAAATAAATATTAAAATTTGCAAAATTCTACGGCTTATTCTTAAGGCGAAAAAATTCTATGGGATAGTACATAATTACCCATTCTTTTATCCGTAATCGTTTTTCGCTCGCACACAAGAAATAAAAGTAATGTGAATAAGGAAATCGAAGACCTTAGGTTTACTAAAACTTAAGTCTGAACAATATTCACATTTTATACAGCCAAAGCATGGAAGAAGGAATCATTCCTCCACGAGCCAAATTATTGCAACTGCTTTCTTCAAATGCGCATGCATTAAAACTCCCATCTGGAGCCAACGATCAGGGCTCTATCTTAAGCCACTAGTCTATAGTCTCCTGAAGATCTTAGTTCGTCATTTCTCACCATAAAGGGTTAGTCTTGTCATAGATTGGAATTACTTCTCATACTTCATCATAAATTGGAATTTTTTTCTACATTATTAATTGTTCCTAGTTTAACTAACTATACTGAATCACAAAAATAAGAAACAAACACAAAAACGTTAATAATATAAAAACAATTTATTGAAATGCAATGAAATTTTCACAAATTGCTGTTAGAAGAAGATGCAATGTCGTGCAAAATAACAAAAGAAAACAAGAATTATTCAAATAAACACAATGTAAGCAATAATGTTCTTAATTTGTGCTACAAAATATTTAATTGCAAATATTCATCAGCAGGACTTGAAAGTAGATCGTTAATAGCTTTTTGAGGGATCTACACTCATTCTCAAAAAATATATGTTCTTAAATCATTAAGGGTTCCAGGAGGTTTACATAGAGTATAAAAACATCTTCCGAACATTTCATAGACTTTCTCGATTGGATTCCAGTCGAACGAACACTGTGACCATTTCCTGAGGATCAGAGCTTCCGCTCGTCATGTTGATTGACAACATGAGCTCTGTGTATCCTTGCTTTACCACTATGACAGATGCCTAACTAGTATGGACGAAAATATTGACGACGAGGAATGCATTTCGATATATAATTGCTGTCACTGAACTGAGACAAGGATGAAATCAACTGAACTGACATCTCTGTTGAAACCATGACACTAATGTGGCTGTAACTGTGTCTTTCAGAGATATTGTGAGCTTGAGATTGGGCTCCTGGAATCCTCTAGATCCATATCCGTTGGGAATCATTGTTTATACAGAATCGGGACTCATCGGTGAATAATACACATTGCTGGGGTGTCTTGTAGATGTGATTCAGAGCCCATTTCAAAGACACACGATTCATGGTCACCTGGAATACAGACGAATTTCATGCAGTGGTCTGCAATTTGTCGGGATATCATTTGTCCTGAAGACGTCGTAATTCTCGAAGCAAATAGATGGATTGGACTCATCAGATAAAGCCGAGCTTGTTGACACAGATAACTGTCCTCGCTAGTGCTGTAACTCTAGGATGTCCATTACCAAGTCATGACATTTTATCTTCATTTTTATGGAAATTCCTCAAGCAGCTGATGACGAATAGTTAACGTTTAAGGCACGGTCTGCTTCCGATGGTCGCTCTCTAGAGTCCGCCTGACAGCATACTAGCGCATGGTCTCGACGATTCATTTTAAAACTCTTCTTCTTCAGCACGACAGCCCGGGGTGGGCCAAGGCTTTCCTCAGAACACTCCTCCATTGTGTTCTCCGGGAGGCGATAGTTTTCCAATTTGTCACTTTCAGCACTTTAAAGTGTTCTTCTACACAATCAGTCCATCTACGTTCGGGCTGACCCCTAGATCTGTTTGCAATGGATCTATAATTAAAAATTCTTGAAGTCAAAGACGAGGGTTCCATTCGACAGCTATGGCCCCAAATCTCAAGCGACATATTTTAATATAATTGACGATGTCAGCTTCCTTAAAAAAATCCGTAGAGCTCGAAATTGTATCTGTGCCTCCAAACTCCATTCTCATTTACAGCACCCAAAATCTTTCTTAGGACTTTTCGTTCAAATATTACAATTTGATTTGACTGAGTCTTTGTTAGAGTCCAGGTTTCGCATCCATAAGTGAGAACAGGTCTTATGATAGTTTTGTGTAGCGTGATTTTTGTAGACCTTTTGATCAGTTTCGATTTTAAAAAAGTTCCCATTTCCAAACATTTGGAACAAATAAATGAAAAAAATGAGAATCAAACAAACGTAATATCTAACCGAATGCAATAGATATCAACTGCTAAAATAACCCATTTTTTTTTTAAAACGCATTGCACAGTCTTGCTATGTGTAGCTATACAAATATTTTAGTGTAGAACTGTTTCCGCACTTCACAGCTCATTACACATGCAAATTTCATGACTGTAACCTTACTTCTCGAATTATGCTAATTTTATTGTTTATTATTTACTTTTTGAGACAGGGTGTAATTTGGGAGAATACCGATTGCTCATTTGTCTAATGTTATACTGTTCTGTGTGTTTTAGAATATAAAAATAACGTCTCGTTTTATAACTTTCATATTTCATGGAGTTTATTATTACTCTAAATTTGTTTGAGAATCTCTTAGACAAGACATTTTTAATGGGCTTACAGCCATTAGATATAATAAAAAGCCATTTGAATTGCCCGTTTAAATGTGGAAAAGACTAATTATTTAAAATTATCTTTTTTAATTTAAAATAATTATTTAAAAATGAAACCCAACGACACGTTTGCCTTGTAAAATAAATAGCAAGCAACTCTACTAAATATCGGTGTGTCTCTTAACTCTGCTAAAAATCGAAAATAAATCGGAAATCCCGCTGCGTCACACACGATTCCACTTCCAATTTTCTGGATTCAACTTACAAGGATGCCTGCATTTCAATACGTTTTCACAGAATTGCCAACAGGATTCTTTAGGCTAGTTATGATTTAGTGTTCTTGTACACTTTTTTAAATGAAAAGACTGCTATTTTCTCGGACACCTACCTTGACTTTTTAATACACTGCTGGACAATTGCTAAGGACGGATAACACTATCATCCATAGCAACCACAAAATGAAAGGAAGCAAAATGTGGAAAATTGGAATAAGTGCGGGATATAGAAAGAAGAAGTATGCGTGTGCAAATTTTTTTTCCACGTATGTTCATCACGTGATAGCGTTCATAGGAGCTTTAAAGGTTTTGACGCGTGTAGACAGTTGTTGTTTCAAGTCAAAGTTTTACAGGAAAGATTTAATAGACGAACTTGAAATTTTTGGCATGTCTTCCCGACATCACTTAGATGATTTTATGTGTGACCGAATTATTGGAAAGTTCGAAGAAGGGGGAAAAATAACGGATGTTGCCAGGGTGTTTGACATCGCTCACCGCGTTGTTTCACGGCTGTGGAAGTCATTTAAAACTACTGGAATGTGTAATAGGCGGCACGGGGGAGGTCGTGTTTGAAGTACGACGCCTGCAAAAGACAGATATATCGTCCTATCAGCAAAAAGGAACAGGCGCACCACAGCTCAGCAGGTGGCAAATCAGTTTCTTGCTGCCTCAGGAAAGCAGATCTCCCGAAAAATTGTTGCTAGACGTTTGAGGGGAGGAGGACTATACGCCCGCAGACCTGTTGTGTGTGTTCCATTGACCAGGCAGCACCGTACTGCCCGTTTGCAATGGTGTCGTGAGCATCGCAATTGAACTGAACAGGACTGGGCATGCGTACTATTCTCAGATGAGAGTAGGTTCAGTCTGTCATCGGATTGTAGACGCCAACTGATCTGGCACGAGAGTGGTACTGCTTATCGTCCAGAAAATATTCAGGAAAGGGACGGGTAGGTTTGGGTAGGCAAGTTGCTGGTCGAAAATATCCTCCGACAAACAAGAACACCCTCATCCGTGCACTCCCAGAGGAATGAGATAAATTGCTTCAACAGCTGCTGGATAATGTTGTGCAAAGTATGATACGACGTGTGGAATGTTGCATCACACTCTACGGAGGACATATCCCGTACTGATACCTTTCTTCAAGGTGCCTGCTGACTTTTAGATGCATTGTTCCATTTTTCCGTATTCAGCATCAAATGAACATTTTTTTTCTTTCAGATGTTTCACAGCTTTTGTACTTTCCAGAACAATATTCTTTATTCTAAGTTCTGAACAGTGTGGCAACTGTATTTTATCCTACTAGGCCTCATGTCTCGCTTAATGTTGTGCTACATTGCAATTTGTGATCCGTCCTTAGCAATTGTCCAGCAGTGTACTATGTCAATATGTTCCGTAGAGGCAAATTTATGTATTTGCAGTTAGATTATTGCATCCTCTCTACTTTTTGCAGGTTGCATTCTCATTTATGCTACCAAGTAGAACATAACTAGCGTCTGGTTAAGTTATCTTTTGAACACTCCCTTCATAACTATAGTAATATAGCATTTAACATATTAAGAATATTAAAAGAATAGTAATAGAATATATATTTAATTTCAAAAAACATAAAATATTATTGATTACTTTAAAGGCTCACGTTAGGCTTTTGATTTAATAAAAATCTTATTTAAAAGATATCAGAATTAAAATTCGATTCAGAAATGTGCCTGAATTAGCGAAAAAATTGGATGTAATGGGAATTCGTTAAAAAGATATCATTCTATATAAAATAAATATTTTAAAAAATGTCCAATTTTTAAGCAATGCAAGGAAATTGTATATATTACAGATAAAAAAATTTATTAACAATAAAAATATAACTATAATATAATATTACAATGCATTAATACAACTGTTAATATTCATAATTTTTTTCCCTTTGATGTTGCAAATTTAACAATTACTTGATCATTTCAAATTTTTTTTTACTTTTCTATACTTAAAAATACTAGATCACTTAGAACATAGATTACACGGGGGTCTACGTAAACATATAAAGAAAACAGGGGTTCACAAATTGTAAGTGGGAGTCCACGAAATATTTTCTGGTTTTCATAATAAAGAACATAAATTTTGGCTTGGATTTACCTATCAACGTAGATAGGCATCATTCACAAGGTAGGTACTCAAAAATATTCAAAACTCAGTTCAAACACAGAATTAAATATAATAGTAGATAATAGTACAAGTATTATTTTAATAAATAGTACACAAAAAAGAAAATGTGCTACTTTTTTTCATGTTAACACCCCCAATTTAGGGTGATATTTTTTAGGAGTTTTGGGAATACAGTAGGAATGTAGCAGCAGGGGGTCTACCGAAAGTAGTAAGACTTTGAAAGTGGTCCACGAGAAAAAAAGTTTGGGAACCCATGACTTTGAAGATCTTGTCCTGTGGTTAATTATATGTATATGAGGATTAATTTATATTTACAATAAGAACGTTTACATAGGTAATAGTTGATACTGAAATAATTAAATTAACGTGCGATTCTCACATTTGAAAAAATATCTTCACCATATAAGAGATCACAAGTATAAAAATCATTAATAGTCTGAAAAACAATCTCCGCAATAGCCTTATTAACACTTCCTAGTTTATTGGTGATTTTTCTGGAATGTTTCGGTAACAAATTAATTTTTCTAAACTAAAAGATGAAATAATTCAAATCCTTTGAATTAATTGGTAAAATTTATGAATTAACTGTTTAATCATTGAAATCATTTGGTCAACAAATTTATGTTTTGGTTTTGGATTTTCATTATTTATTTGAAGGAAAGGGCTCCTATAAGCTTCTAAATGGAATTTTTCTTCTGATTATCTTTCATAAAAATTAAATGCAAACAATATTTTTCCTTTTCTCCTGATTTCAATCATTCAATTTCCAATTTTTCTTTACTTTCTATTCTATCATAGCTGATTCTGCTTATCAATTCTCTAGCACCAACCGCATCTATTTGAAATAACCGTATACCATTTGAAAAATTAATTTTTATAATTTTAAATTTCTTGTCTCCGAATATACGCTTTTATAATAGTTTAAAACAAACTGAACAAGATAAAAATTTTATGCCTTGAAGGAAGGAAAAAAACATATTAAACTGTAACTGTAAATCTGTAACTTTCGAAAACTGAGCATGAAATCAAACTAAATATAGCATACTCAAAAATTTCGTAACATTCATTAATCTTTGCAAAATCGGAACAATGAATTAAAAGCATTTTAGATGCAAGTATTTGTTTAAAATATGCGAGCAAAATGTAACCACAATGTACAACATTTATTTGACGTTATTTCAAATTTTTCCAGTGTGAAATTATAATATTATATTCAATAAAAACAATATATATATACATACATATATATATATATATATATATATATATATATATATATATATATATATATATATATATATATATATATATATATATATATATACATAGGTTTTTTTTTCCAATTTATTTTTAAAATATATAAAAAAATTAATTATTACAAACAGTGCTAAAACTTGTATAAATTAAACTTACAATCAATATACCGTAAATAAAAGTTCAGGAAAATATAGAAGTATTCCTCCTTTTCTTTTAAATATCATTAAGCTAATATTCATTTCATCATGCGACTATTAAATTTTTTTTGATATTTTTCTTAATGTATGCGCTATGTAAAAATTAATTAAAACTTTAAAAAATACAAAACAGTTTTACTCTTATTTATATAACATTTATTTATTTCATATCATTAATAAATTATTTGTTTTTGTTTGTCATAATAAAACAGTAATATATATATATATATATATATATATATATATATATATATATATATATATATATATATATATATATATATATATATATATATATATATATATATATGAGTTTTTGTCAGGAAAAAATAACTATGAACATATTTTTAAAAAAATTTCGTAATTCATGATTAAGACGTTAAATAAAAAGGAAACTTAAACTCTTTGTGTTACATTATAATTTGATGTACTTTGTTAATGATATAAGCTTAAGTGGTAAACTATAGCTTAATACTGATTGGCATAAAATGTTCACAGGAAATAAGGGGCGGGGCTTAGTAATTTAAGATTTAGGTAAAATTAAGACTTTATTTTTAATTATATTTAAATTAACTTAGCAATTTTATTTTAAATTATTCGATTAAATAAGATTGAGGGGAAAAAAGAAAATTTAATAAGTAAATAAATAAAATAATAAGAGAATTATTTTAGCTATATGCATGAGCAGTTATTTATATAAATACATGAATACAAAAATACAATATTTCCTTATCTTTCTCTCTCTATCTCTCTCTTTTTACACAAACACAAGAATACAATTAGGCTGTTTCTTATCTCACCTCTGCGCTTGCAGGAACACACATATTATTTGTTTACATTTTATAAATGTAAACAAAACATAGATATGATATAAACATAGATAGAAACAATACATAAACACACAATTAACACAATTTCCGTTTAAATGCAAAAATTATATTTTTTATTTTATTTTATATTGTATATATATATATTTCCCCCACAAATTTATATGACAATTCTCTTTTTTCTTTCTACACTTAACGTACTTTATATTTCTTTTTTTTTCTTTGGTTACATGAATTTTAAATACATGACAGTTAACAAATTACTGCCGACCAAATTGTCTAGTTGTCAGCGTGTCTGATTACGGATAGGGAGGTCCTGGGTTCGAATCCCGGTTCTGTCATGGATGTACTTTCTCTCTTTATCTATGCTGTCTTTGTCCTTTCCTTGTATGAATGAGGTGTGAATGGTTGCCTATCCTATAAACGGGTACTTATAGCATGTGTGTACTGAGGAAGTCGGATTCCACACCAAAATTAGGTTCAGTTGGAAAAGTGGAGCAGCGCACCCCATGTTGCCAACCTAGCTGGCACACGATAATGAAATGAATGAATGAACAAATTATTACACTCTATTTTCAATCATATTAGTTACAATTTAAATAAATTATTAACACAAATTTCTTTGCTCGTGCATGTAGCTGCAGGTGGCTGGTGGGGAGACCTTGGGCAGCAAGATTGGGGACGCTAACTCTTGGGGGACATTACAGGACGGAAGATTTATTATGGAATTATCATTGGTCTTACCTAGGTTTTTGTACATATTGTTAGCGAAGTAAGTTTTTAAAGTTGGAATTTTGATTTCTTTTCTAATTTTCTCATTTCGCACAAACCAAGGTGCTGGACGAATTGTTTTGTTTTGCAGAGTTTCTAATGATTTAATTTTGGAAATCGTAGGTGTAACCCCAAAGGGTACCAGCATAGGATAGCAGTGGTCTAAGATATGCTTTGCAAATGAGCAGTTTGTTGTCCACCGATAGTTTTGATTGATATTTTAATAGAGGATACAGTACTGGTAATATTTGTTTATATTTGTTACAATAAGAAATAGAGCTTTGTTATTATAGACCTAATAGAGAACAATATAAAGTAAATAGGAAAAAAAATTATGTTACATCACCAGTAAAAACCAAATGTTGTTGTTGCCGTGTGCCAGCTAGGCTGGCAATATGGGGTGCGTTGCTCCACTTTTTCAATTAAACCCTATTTAGGTGTGGAGTCCGACTTCCTCAGTACACACATGCCATAGGGACCCGTTTATAGGGTAGGCCACCATTCACTTCACATTCATACAAGGAAAGGACAAAGACAGCATAGATAAAGAGAGAAAGTACATCCATGCCCGAACCGGGATTCGAAGCCAGGACCTCCCTATCCGTAGGCAGGCACTCTGACCACTAGACAGGGCGGGTGGCAGTAAAAACGAAATGATTTGTGCTTTTATTCCAGTAGACAACAAATGAGAATTACGGAAATACGAGTCCAGATGCTTCAACTCTAGGCTAGTTATTTTCCCTCCTTTTGATACTAAAATTATTAAAATCTTAGTTTATAATGTTACTTTGCATATGTTTTTACATCATAAAATTATTCGAATTCAGTTTAACTGACAAAAAATTTCGCAAAAATAATGAGGAATTATGCAATATTACACTGTTGGATAATTGCTAAGGACGGATAACACTATCATCCATAGCAACCACAAAATGAAAGGTAGCAAAATGTGGAAAATTAGAATAAGTGTGGAATATAGTAAGAAGAAGTATGCGTACTCAAATTTTTTTTCCACGTCTGTTCATCACACCACGTCTGTTGATCACGTGATAGCGTTCATAAGAGCTTTAAAGGTTTTGACGCGAGTGGACAGTTGTTGTTTCAAGTAAAAATTTAACAGGAAAAATTCAACAGACGAACTTTAAATTTTTCGCATGTCTTCCCGACATCACTTAGATGATTTTATGCGTGGCCGAATTATTGGAAAGATTGAAGAAAGGCGGAAAATGACAGATGTTGCGAGGGAGTTCGACATCGCTCACAGCGTTGTTCCACGGCTGTGGAAGTCATTTAAAACTACTGGAATGTGCAATGTGACACGGGGAAGGTCGTGTTAGAAGTACGACGCCTGCAGAAGACAGATATATCGTCCTATCAGCAAATATGAACAGGCGCACTACAGCTCAGCTGGTGGCAAATCAGTGCCTCAGGAAAGCAGATCTCCCAAAAAACTGTTGCCAGACGTTTGAGGGGAGGAGGACTATACGCTCGCAGACCTGTTGTGTGTGTCCCATTGACCTGACAGCACCGTGCTGCCCGTTTGCAATGGTGTCGTGAACATCGCAATTGGACTGAACAGGACTGGGCATGCGTACTATTCTCAGATGAGAGTAGGTTCAGTCTTTCATCGGATTGTAGACGCCAACTGATCTGGCGCAACAGTGGTACTGCTTATTGTCCAGAAAATATCCAGGAAAGGGACCGATATCAGACATGCAGTGTCATGGTGTGAGACGGCATCATGATCAATGGCCGCACGCCCCTACATGTGGTTGCAAATGGGACTATGACGGGCCAACGATACATTAATGAAGTTTTACTTCCTCATGTTTGTCTTTTCCGTGGTGCTGTCGGTGATAAATTTGTTTTTATGCACGACAACGCAACATGTCATCGAACACTCGCATTTCATATTGTCTAGACAGCGAGGGTATTCAACGCCACGTATGGCCATCACGTTTTCCAGATCTAAACCCCATTGAAAATGTGTGGGACGCAAGTTGCTGGTCGGACTGCGACAAACAAGAACACTCTCATCCATGCACTTTGGGATAAATTGTCTCAACAGCTGCTGGATAATGTGATGCAAAGTATGATACGACGTGTGGAATGTTGCATCACACTCTACGGTGGACATATCCCGTACTGATACCTTTCTTCAAGGTGCCTGCTGACTTTAGGTGCATTAATCCATTTTTCCGTATGCAGCATCAAATGAACATTTTTTTTCTTTCAGATGTTTCACAGCTTTTGCACTTTCCAGATCAATAAATATTCTTTATTCTAATGTCTGAACTGTGTGGCAACTATATTTTATCCTACTAGGCCTCATGTGTGTCTCTCTTAATGTTATACTACATTGCAATTTGTGATCCGTCTTTAGCAATTGTCCAGCAGTGTATTTATTTACATTTTATGTATGAGTAGACAGATTAATGTTTATTTAAGAGAATCTAAATTTTGATTCGCAGAAATATAATTTTACATACATTAAAAAAAACTGAAGAAATATGCAGATACAGATTATGAAAAATTATTATTAATATTTAAAATGTTTCAATAATTATTCTCATAATTTTCCTATTAAAATTAAATTAAAAATGATGTTTTGTTTTGATTCATTGCGGGTTTGTTGACTTATGGAATTATTTCTCTCTATTTTAATTTTTGATACCAACTTTACCAACTATATTTATGAATATTAAGAGAAAAATATTACATAATGCATTTGTACAACTTATTAAATCATAAAATATTCATACAACAAAATTATTGAAAAAAATTATCTGACTTATTTAAATATCGGCATGTAATTTTTAAGGATAGTAAATTTCTTTATAAGCATTTTACCAGAGAACATTATAAAAACACATGATATAAAACAGGTATCTGTATATTTCAAAAATAATTATGTGATATTGTTTATTTTATATAGGGGTATCACTAAAAACTATTCTCTTACTTAAATTTATTTGATCTCATTTGATATCCCCATATACGAATGAAAAAGATTTTTTTATTCTTTAATAAATTTTGTTTTTTAAATTTAATTAACAGTATTTTTGCATAAGTCTGAATAAATTATTTGTGGTTGCTTACTATTTTTCAAAGTCTTGAATTCTAGATAAAAATATGCATATTCTGTTGTTACATATGACATTGGACAAGTCAAGCTCGCTATGCCGTAGGCTACGCGAATTTATTTCAGTAGGGTGCGTCTTTCGTTTAAGCCACCACGAAGGTGAAAGTACGACTTTGCTCTTAAAGTCCACCGATAGATGGCACCACCAGAGGATTCACTCCCTCAATTTTGACATTAATCTAGAGGGAGCGGAAATTTTAACCAGACCATTGCACCTATGGTAAACTTCGAGTCTGTAAATAAGGCTGAAGGGGATGAAATTTTTTCTCCAGATCTTAGCACTCATGGTTACTGCTCAAAGACCGATCCAGGACTTCCGATTCCATAGATTTAACGAGCACGTATATCGCATGTACTTGGTGAGAATTTGGTGGCACTGGGAACTGAGCACCGCTCTTCCAGACGAAAAACCGATGCCCTAAACACTAGGCTACCAAGGCCAACCATTTTCTTAAAACCATCATTGATCCCTGCAGCTGGAGGTCACTTGGTAAAAATTATAACATTTTCGCTAATGAAATTACATTGAAAAATACATATTAGAAGATTGTTTTCATAAAGGAATTAATTTCTTGGTAGTTTATAGTAATCAATATTTTTTATGGATATGTGAATAGTTTTAAAATATTGATACAATACGCTGAAAATAAAAAAAAATTCAGGTATTTGTAATACAACTTTTGAAATATTTTACGTAATATTAACATTATATTAAAAAAACGAATATAAAAAGTCATATTTTTAAAACTATTTCAAGGAGGCTGTTGCTGAACTAAATTGTCACTTCTGATCCTAAAAAATAATGAATGACTTCCTTCCAAATGCATCCCTATAGCGAAAGTAAGCGGGAAACAGAAATCAACCACACATAAGCGCACGATACGAAAATATATTTTTCTCTTAAAATTTATTTTTTATAATACAATAAATACAATAGTTAGTCATGCAATGTTATATGCTACTGAAAGAAACCATTCGTTTGTAAATACAAGGGGTATTCCTTAAGATATTAGGGAATTTTGACATCAAAGTAAGCGGGAATCAAAAATCACACATACATATTAGCGCAATATACGAAAGCACACTTTTCTTCTAAAATATATTTTTTATAATAAAATAAATACAACATCTAGTCTTGCAATGTTATATGCTACAGAAAGTAACCATTTGTTTGTGTATACATGGGTTATTTCTTAAGATATTAGGGAATTTTAACATGAATGTAAGCGAAAATCATTCATGTTGTCACACATACCATATAAGCGCACTATATGAAAACGCATTTTTCTACTAAAATATATTTTTTATAATAAAATAAATACAACAGTTAGTCTTGCAATGTTATATGTTACATAAAGAAGTCATTCGTTTGCTTAGACATGGGTAATTTCTTAAACTTAATCTTTATATGGTTTTTCATAAGTTTCCCATGGCCAGAATTTTCACACAGACAAGCTCAAGTGACACAAGTGATTTCAGATTCCCAATAACATTGAGATCAAAATCAAAAATTTCCTCAACATCTTAAAAAATGGCCAATAGATGTAGAAATATATGGTTCAATTTTATAGTAAATAATATTTCTAGACTAACTGTGGTATTCATTTTATTATAAAAAGTATATTTTAGGAGAAAATTGAGTTTTTGTATGGTGCACCCAATTGTCTGAAGTGATATCTTATATGTTTCAGCAAAAAAAACTCAATCTCCCACAAAAACGAATATTAGTATTTACATAAAATTCTGCAATTCGCATTACCTTATTAAACTTAATCTTTATATGGTTTTTCATAAGTTTCCTATGGCCAGAATTTTAACACAGACAAGCTCAAGTGACACAAGTGACTTCAGATTCCCAATAACATTGAGATAAAAATCCAAAAATTCCTCAATGTCTTAAAAAATGGCCATAGATATAGAAATAAATGGTTCAATTTTATAGTAAATAATATTTCTAGACTAACTGTGGTATTCATTTTATTATAAAAAGTATACTTTAGGACAAAAGTGAGATTTTGCATGGGGCGCCTATATGGTACGTGTGACTTCGTATTTTCGCGAATATTGACATCAAAATTCCCTTATATCTTAAAAAATGGCCAATACATATACAAATAAATGGATTTATTTTGTAGTAAATCATATTTCTAGACTAACTGTGATATTCATTTCATTATAATAAATATATTTTAGGAGAAAATTGAGTTTTGGTATGATGAGTTTGGGTGACACGCAAAACCTCCTTTTCGCGGTTTGGACGATTTGAAATTTTCTTCAATATCTTAAAAAATGCCCAATATATATAGAAATTAATGGTTCCGAATAGTAGTAAATAACATTTCTAGACTAACTGTGGTATTCATTTTATTAAAAAAAATAAATTTTAGGAGAAAAGTGAGTTTTTTTATGGAGCGCCTATATGGTACGTGTGACTTATGATTTTCGCGAATATTGACACCAAAATTCCCTTATATTTTAAAAAATGGCCAATGCATATACAAATAAATGGTTTTATTTTGTAGTAAATCATATTTATAGACTAACTGTGGTATTCATTTCATTATAAAAAATATATTTTGGGAGAAAATTGAGTTTTTGTATGATGAGCCCGGCTGACACGCAAAACCTCCTTTTCGCGGTTTCGACTATTTGAAGATTTCCTTAATATCTTAAAAAATGCCCTATGTATATACAAATAAATGATTCCGTTTAGTAGTAAATCACATTTCTAGACTAACTGTGGTATTCATTTTATTATAAAAAATAAATTTTAGGAGAAAAGTGAGTTTTTCTATGGGGCGCCTATCTGGTACGTGTGACTTCTGATTTTCGCGAATATTTACATTAAAATTCCCTTATAGCTTTAATATGGGCAAAACATATACAAATAAATGGTTTTATTTGGTAGTAAATCATATTTCTAGACTAAGTGTGGTATTCATTTCATCATAAAAAATATATTTTAGGGAAAAATTGAGTTTTTGTATGATGAGTTTGGGTGACACGCAAAACCTCCTTTTCACGGTTTGGACGATTTGAAATTTTCTTCAATATCTTAAAAAATGCCCAATATATATAGAAATTAATGGTTCCGAATAGTAGTAAATAATATTTCTAGACTAACTGTGATATTCATTTTATTATAAAAAATAAATTTTAGGAGGAAAGTGCCTTTTTGTATGGTGGCGCCTATATGGTACGTGTGACTTCTGATTATCGCGAATATTGACACCAAAACTCCCTTATATGTTAAAAAATGGCCAACACATATACAAATAAATGGTTTTATTTTGTAGTAAATCATACTTCTAGACTAATTGTGGTATTCATTTCATTATTAAAAATATATTTTAGGAGAAAATTGAGTTTTTGTATGATGAGCCCGGGTGACACGCAAAACCTCCTTTTCGCGGTTTCGACGATTTGATGATTTTCTTAATATCTTAAAAATGCCCAATAAATATACAAATAAATGATTCCATTTAGTAGTAAATCACATTTCTAGACTAACTGTGGTATTAGTTTTATTATAAAAAATAAATTTTAGGAGAAAAGTGAGTTTTTCTATGGGACGCCTATATGGTACGTGTGACTTCTGATTTTCGCGAATATTGACATCAAAATTCCCTTATATATTAAAAAATGGCCAATACATATACAAATAAATGGTTTTATTTTGTAGTAAATCATATTTCTAGACTAAGTGTGGTATTCATTTCACCATAAAAAATATATTTTAGGGGAAAATTGAGTTTTTGTATGATGAGTTTGGGTGACACGCAAAATCTCCTTTTCGCGGTTTGGACGATTTGAAATTTTCCTCAATATCTTAAAAAATGCCCAATATATATACAAATTAATTGTTCCGAATAGTAGTAAATCACATTTCTAGACTATCTGTGGTATTCATTTTATTATAAAAAATAAATTTTAGGAGAAAAGTGAGTTTTTCTATGGGACGCCTATATGGTACGTGTGACTTCTGATTTTCACGAATATTGACATCAAAATTCCCTTATATCTTAAAACATGGCCAATACATATACAAATAAATGGTTTTACTTTGTAGTAAATCATATTTCTAGACTAAGTGTGGTATTCATTTCATAATAAAAAATGTATATTTGGAGAAAATTTAGTTTTTGTATGATGAGTTTGGGTGACACGCAAAATCTCCTTTTCGCGGATTGGACGATTTGAAAATTTCCTCAATATCTTAAAAATGCCCAATGTATATACAAATTAATGGTTCCGTTTAGTAGTAAATCACATTTCTAGACTAACTGTTATATTCATTTTATTACAAAAAATAAAACACACAGACAAGCTCAAGTGACACAAGTGACTTCAGATTCCCAATTACATTGAGATCAAAATCCATAATTTCCTCAATATCCTTAAAAATGGCCAATAGATATAGAAATAAATGGTTCAATTTTATAGTAAATAATATTTCTAGACTAACTGTGGTATTCTTTTTATTATGAATAGTATATTTTAGGAGAAAAGTGAATTTTTTATGGTGCGCGCAATTGTCTGAAGTGATATCTTATATGTTTCAGCAAAAAACAACTCAATCTCCTAAAAATACGAATACAAGTATTTACATAAAATTCCGCAAATAGCATTAACTTATTAAACTTAAATTTTATATGGTTTTTCATAAGTTTCCCATGGCCAGAATTTTCACACAGACTAGCTCAAGTGTCAAAAGTGACTTCAGATTCCCAATTACACTGAGATCAAAATCCAAAATTTCCTCAATATCTTAAAAAATGACCAATAGATAAAGAAATAAATGGTTCAATCTTATAGTAAATAATATTTCTAGACTAACTGTGGTATTCATTTTATTATAAAAAGTATATTTTAGGAGAAAAGTGAGTTTTTGTATAGTGTACTCAATTGTCTCAAGTGATATCTTATATGTTTCAGCAACAAACAACTCAATCTCCCACAAAAACGAATACACGTATTTACATAAAATTCTGCAATTAGCATTACCTTATTAAACTTAATCTTTATATGGTTTTTCATAAGTTTCCCATGGCCAGAATTTTCACACAGACAAGCTCAAGTGACACAAGTGTCTTCAGATTCCCAATTACATTGAGATCAAAGTCCAAAATTTCCTCAATATCTTAAATAATGACCAATAGATATAGAAATAGATGGTTCAATTTAATAGTAAATAATATTTCTAGACTAACTGTGGTATTCATTTTATTATGAAAAGTATATTTTTGGAGAAAATTGAGTTTTTGTATGATGAGTTTGGGTGACACGCAAAATCTCCTTTTCGTGGTTTGGACGAATTGAAAATTTCCTCAATATCTTAAAAAATGCCCAATATATATACAAATTAATGGTTCCGTTTAGTTGTAAATCACATTTTTAGACTAACTGTGGTATTCATTTTATTAAAAAAAATTAATTTTAGGAGAAAAGTGAGTTTTTGTATGGGGCGCCTATATGGTACGTGTGACTTCTGATTTTCACGAAAATTAACCTCAAAATTCCCTTAAATCTTAAAAAATGGCCAATACATATACAAATAAATGGTTTTCTTTTGTAGTAAATCATATTTCTAGACTAAATGTGGTATTCAATTCATTATAAAAAATATATTTTAGGAGAGAATTGAGTTTTTGTATGATGAGACCTGGTGACACGCAAAACCTCCTTTTCGCGGTTTCGACGTTTTGAAGATTTCCTTAATATCTTAAAAAATTCCCAATTTATATACAAATAAATGATTCCGTTTAGTAGTAAATCACATTTCTAGACTAACTGTGGTATTCATTTTATTAAAAAAAATAAATTTTAGGAGAAAAGTGAGTTTTTGTATGAGGCGCCTATATGGTACGTGTGACTTCTGATTTTCGCGAATATTTACATCAAAATTCCCTTATAGCTTTATAAATGGGCAAAACATATACAAATAAATTGTTTTATTTAGTAGTAAATCATATTTCTAGCTAACTGTGGTATTCATTTCAATATAAAAAATATATTTTTGGAGAAAATTGAGTTTTTGTTTGATGAGTTTGCGTGACACGCAAAACCTCCTTTTCGCGGTTTCGACGATTTGAAGATTTCCTTAATATCTTAAAAAATTCCCAATTTATATACAAATAAATGATTCCGTTTAGTAGTAAATCACATTTCTAGACTAACTGTGGTATTCATTTTATTAAAAAAAATAAATTTTAGGAGAAAAGTGAGTTTTTCTATGGGACGCCTATATGGTACGTGTGACTTCTGATTTTCGCGAATATTGACATCAAAATTCCCTTATATCTTAAAACATGGCCAATACATATACAAATAAATGGTTTTACTTTGTAGTAAATCATATTTCTAGACTAAGTGTGGTATTCATTTCATAATAAAAAATATATATTTGGAGAAAATTTAGTTTTTGTATGATGAGTTTGGGTGACACGCAAAATCTCCTTTTCGCGGATTGGACGATTTGAAATTTTCTTCAATATCTTAAAAAATGCCCAATATATATAGAAATTAATGGTTCCGAATAGTAGTAAATAACATTTCTAGACTAACTGTGGTATTCATTTTATTATAAAAAATAAATTTTAGGAGGAAAGTGCCTTTTTGTATGGTGGCGCCTATGTGGTACGTGTGACTTCTGATTAACGCGAATATTGACACCAAAATTCCCTTAAATCTTAAAAAATGGCCAATACATATACAAATAAATGGTTTTATTTTGTAGTAAATCATATTTCTAGACTAAATGTGGTTTTCAATTCATTATAAAAAATATATTTTAGGAGAGAATTGAGTTTTTGTATGATGAGGCCTGGTGACACGCAAAACCTCCTTTTCGCGGTTTCGACGTTTTGAAGATTTCCTTAATATCTTAAAAAATTCCCAATTTATATACAAATAAATGATTCCGTTTAGTAGTAAATCACATTTCTAGACTAACTGTGGTATTCATTTTATTAAAAAAATAAATTTTAGGAGAAAAGTGAGTTTTTGTATGAGGCGCCTATATGGTACGTGTGACTTCTGATTTTCGCGAATATTTACATCAAAATTCCCTTATAGCTTTATAAATGGGCAAAACATATACAAATAAATGGTTTTATTTAGTAGTAAATCATATTTCTAGCTAACTGTGGTATTCATTTCAATATAAAAAATATATTTTTGGAGAAAATTGAGTTTTTGTTTGATGAGTTTGCGTGACACGCAAAACCTCCTTTTCGCGGTTTCGACGATTTGAAGATTTCCTTAATATCTTAAAAAATTCCCAATTTATATACAAATAAATGATTCCGTTTAGTAGTAAATCACATTTCTAGACTAACTGTGGTATTCATTTTATTAAAAAAAATAAATTTTAGGAGAAAAGTGAGTTTTTCTATGGGACGCCTATATGGTACGTGTGACTTCTGATTTTCGCGAATATTGACATCAAAATTCCCTTATATCTTAAAACATGGCCAATACATATACAAATAAATGGTTTTACTTTGTAGTAAATCATATTTCTAGACTAAGTGTGGTATTCATTTCATAATAAAAAATATATATTTGGAGAAAATTTAGTTTTTGTATGATGAGTTTGGGTGACACGCAAAATCTCCTTTTCGCGGATTGGACGATTTGAAATTTTCTTCAATATCTTAAAAAATGCCCAATATATATAGAAATTAATGGTTCCGAATAGTAGTAAATAACATTTCTAGACTAATTGTGGTATTCATTTTATTATGAAAAATAAATTTTAGGAGGAAAGTGCCTTTTTGTATGGTGGCGCCTATATGGTACGTGTGACTTCTGATTAACGCGAATATTGACACCAAAATTCCCTTAAATCTTAAAAAATGGCCAATACATATACAAATAAATGGTTTTATTTTGTAGTAAATCATATTTCTAGACTAAATGTGGTTTTCAATTCATTATAAAAAATATATTTTAGGAGAGAATTGAGTTTTTGTATGATGAGACCTGGTGACACGCAAAACCTCCTTTTCGCGGTTTCGACGATTTGAAGATTTCCTTAATATCTTAAAAAATTCCCAATTTATATACAAATAAATGATTCCGTTTAGTAGTAAATCACATTTCTAGACTAACTGTGGTATTCATTTTATTAAAAAAAATAAATTTTAGGAGAAAAGTGAGTTTTTGTATGAGGCGCCTATATGGTACGTGTGACTTCTGATTATCGCGAATATTGACACCAAAACTCCCTTATATGTTAAAAAATGGCCAACACATATACAAATAAATGGTTTTATTTTGTAGTAAATCATACTTCTAGACTAATTGTGGTATTCATTTCATTATTAAAAATATATTTTAGGAGAAAATTGAGTTTTTGTATGATGAGCCCGGGTGACACGCAAAACCTCCTTTTCGCGGTTTCGACGATTTGATGATTTTCTTAATATCTTAAAAATGCCCAATAAATATACAAATAAATGATTCCATTTAGTAGTAAATCACATTTCTAGACTAACTGTGGTATTAGTTTTATTATAAAAAATAAATTTTAGGAGAAAAGTGAGTTTTTCTATGGGACGCCTATATGGTACGTGTGACTTCTGATTTTCGCGAATATTGACATCAAAATTCCCTTATATAATAAAAAATGGCCAATACATATACAAATAAATGGTTTTATTTTGTAGTAAATCATATTTCTAGACTAAGTGTGGTATTCATTTCATCATAAAAAATATATTTTAGGGGAAAATTGAGTTTTTGTATGATGAGTTTGGGTGACACGCAAAATCTCCTTTTCGCGGTTTGGACGATTTGAAATTTTCCTCAATATCTTAAAAAATGCCCAATATATATACAAATTAATTGTTCCGAATAGTAGTAAATCACATTTCTAGACTATCTGTGGTATTCATTTTATTATAAAAAATAAATTTTAGGAGAAAAGTGAGTTTTTCTATGGGACGCCTATATGGTACGTGTGACTTCTGATTTTCGCGAATATTGACATCAAAATTCCCTTATATCTTAAAACATGGCGAATACATATACAAATAAATGGTTTTACTTTGTAGTAAATCATATTTCTAGACTAATTATGGTATTCATTTCATAATAAAAAATATATATTTGGAGAAAATTTAGTTTTTGTATGATGAGTTTGGGTGACACGCAAAATCTCCTTTTCGCGGATTGGACGATTTGAAAATTTCCTCAATATCTTAAAAATTGCCCAATGTGTATACAAATTAATGGTTCCGTTTAGTAGTAAATCACATTTCTAGACTAACAGTTATATTCATTTTATTACAAAAAATAAAACACACAGACAAGCTCAAGTGACACAAGTGACTTCAGATTCCCAATTATATTGAGATCAAAATCCAAAATTTCCTCAATATACTTAAAAATGGCCAATAGATATAGAAATAAATGGTTCAATTTTATAGTAAATAATATTTCTAGACTAACTGTGGTATTCTTTTTATTATGAATAGTATATTTTAGGAGAAAAGTGAATTTTTTATGGTGCGCGCAATTGTCTGAAGTGATATCTTATATGTTTCAGCAACAAACAACTCAATCTCCTAAAAAAACGAATACAAGTATTTACATAAAATTCCGCAAATAGCATTAACTTATTAAACTTAAATTTTAAATGGTTTTTCATAAGTTTCCCATGGCCAGAATTTTCACACAGACTAGCTCAAGTGACAAAAGTGACTTCAGATTCCCAATTACACTGAGATCAAAATCCAAAATTTCCTCAATATCTTAAAAAATGACCAATAGATAAAGAAATAAATGGTTCAATTTTATAGTAAATAATATTTCTAGACTAACTGTGGTATTCATTTTATTATAAAAAGTATATTTTAGGAGAAAAGTGAGTTTTTGTATGGTGCGCTCAATTGTCTGAAGTGATATCTTATATGTTTCAGCAACAAACAACTCAATCTCCCACAAAAAAGAATACAAGTATTTACATAAAATTCTGCAATTAGCATTACCTTATTAAACTTAATCTTTATATGGTTTTTCATAAGTTTCCCATGGCCAGAATTTTCACACAGACAAGCTCATGTGACACAAGTGTCTTCAGATTCCCAATTACATTGAGATCAAAGTCCAAAATTTCCTCAATATCTTAAAAAATGACCAATAGATATAGAAATAGATGGTTCAATTTTATAGTAAATAATATTTCTAGACTAACTGTGGTATTCATTTTATTAAGAAAAGTATATTTTTGGAGAAAATTGAGTTTTTGTATGATGAGTTTGGGTGACACGCAAAATCTCCTTTTCGTGGTTTGGACGAATTGAAAATTTCCTCAATATCTTAAAAAATGCCCAATATATATACAAATTAATGATTCCGTTTAGTTGTAAATCACATTTTTAGACTAACTGTGGTATTCATTTTATTAAAAAAAAATTAATTTTAGGAGAAAAGTGAGTTTTTGTATGGGGCGCCTATATGGTACGTGTGACTTCTGATTTTCACGAATATTAACCTCAAAATTCCCTTAAATCTTAAAAAATGGCCAATACATATACAAATAAATGGTTTTCTTTTGTAGTAAATCATATTTCTAGACTAAATGTGGTATTCAATTCATTATAAAAAATATATTTTAGGAGAGAATTGAGTTTTTGTATGATGAGACCTGGTGACACGCAAAACCTCCTTTTCGCGGTTTCGACGTTTTGAAGATTTCCTTAATATCTTAAAAAATTCCCAATTTATATACAAATAAATGATTCCGTTTAGTAGTAAATCACATTTCTAGACTAACTGTGGTATTCATTTTATTAAAAAAAATAAATTTTAGGAGAAAAGTGAGTTTTTGTATGAGGCGCCTATATGGTACGTGTGACTTCTGATTTTCGCGAATATTTACATCAAAATTCCCTTATAGCTTTATAAATGGGCAAAACATATACAAATAAATGGTTTTATTTAGTAGTAAATCATATTTCTAGCTAACTGTGGTATTCATTTCAATATAAAAAATATATTTTTGGAGAAAATTGAGTTTTTGTTTGATGAGTTTGCGTGACACGCAAAACCTCCTTTTCGCGGTTTCGACGATTTGAAGATTTCCTTAATATCTTAAAAAATTCCCAATTTATATACAAATAAATGATTCCGTTTAGTAGTAAATCACATTTCTAGACTAACTGTGGTATTCATTTTATTAAAAAAAATAAATTTTAGGAGAAAAGTGAGTTTTTCTATGGGACGCCTATATGGTACGTGTGACTTCTGATTTTCGCGAATATTGACATCAAAATTCCCTTATATCTTAAAACATGGCCAATACATATACAAATAAATGGTTTTACTTTGTAGTAAATCATATTTCTAGACTAAGTGTGGTATTCATTTCATAATAAAAAATATATATTTGGAGAAAATTTAGTTTTTGTATGATGAGTTTGGGTGACACGCAAAATCTCCTTTTCGCGGATTGGACGATTTGAAATTTTCTTCAATATCTTAAAAAATGCCCAATATATATAGAAATTAATGGTTCCGAATAGTAGTAAATAACATTTCTAGACTAACTGTGGTATTCATTTTATTATAAAAAATAAATTTTAGGAGGAAAGTGCCTTTTTGTATGGTGGCGCCTATATGGTACGTGGGACTTCTGATTATCGCGAATATTGACACCAAAACTCCCTTATATGTTAAAAAATGGCCAACACATATACAAATAAATGGTTTTATTTTGTAGTAAATCATACTTCTAGACTAATTGTGGTATTCATTTCATTATTAAAAATATATTTTAGGAGAAAATTGAGTTTTTGTATGATGAGCCCGGGTGACACGCAAAACCTCCTTTTCGCGGTTTCGACGATTTGATGATTTTCTTAATATCTTAAAAATGCCCAATAAATATACAAATAAATGATTCCATTTAGTAGTAAATCACATTTCTAGACTAACTGTGGTATTCAGTTTTATTATAAAAAATAAATTTTAGGAGAAAAGTGAGTTTTTCTATGGGACGCCTATATGGTACGTGTGACTTCTGATTTTCGCGAATATTGACATCAAAATTCCCTTATATATTAAAAAATGGCCAATACATATACAAATAAATGGTTTTATTTTGTAGTAAATCATATTTCTAGACTAACTGTGGTATTCATTTCATTATAAAAAATATATTTTAGGAGAAAATTGAGTTTTTGTATGATGAGTTTGGGTGACACGCAAAATCTCCTTTTCGCGGTTTGGACGATTTGAAATTTTCCTCAATATCTTAAAAAATGCCCAATATATATACAAATTAATTGTTCCGAATAGTAGTAAATCACATTTCTAGACTATCTGTGGTATTCATTTTATTATAAAAAATAAATTTTAGGAGAAAAGTGAGTTTTTCTATGGGACGCCTATATGGTACGTGTGACTTCTGATTTTCGCGAATATTGACATCAAAATTCCCTTATATCTTAAAACATGGCCAATACATATACAAATAAATGGTTTTACTTTGTAGTAAATCATATTTCTAGACTAATTGTGGTATTCATTTCATAATAAAAAATACATATTTGGAGAAAATTTAGTTTTTGTATGATGAGTTTGGGTGACACGCAAAATCTCCTTTTCGCGGATTGGACGATTTGAAAATTTCCTCAATATCTTAAAAATTGCCCAATGTGTATACAAATTAATGGTTCCGTTTATTAGTAAATCACATTTCTAGACTAACAGTTATATTCATTTTATTACAAAAAATAAAACACACAGACAAGCTCAAGTGACACAAGTGACTTCAGATTCCCAATTATATTGAGATCAAAATCCAAAATTTCCTCAATATCTTAAAAAATGACCAATAGATAAAGAAATAAATGGTTCAATTTTATAGTAAATAATATTTCTAGACTAACTGTGGTATTCATTTTATTATAAAAAGTATATTTTAGGAGAAAAGTGAGTTTTTGTATGGTGTACCCAATTGTCTCAAGTGATATCTTATATGTTTCAGCAACAAACAACTCAATCTCCCACAAAAACGAATACAAGTATTTACATAAAATTCTGCAATTAGCATTACCTTATTAAACTTAATCTTTACATGGTTTTTCATAAGTTTCCAATGGCTAGAATTTTCACACAGACAAGCTCAAGTGACAAAAGTGACTTCAGATTCCCAATTACATTGAGATAAAAATCCAAAATTTCCTCAATATCCTTAAAAATGGCCAATAGATATAGAAATAAATGGTTCAATTTTATAGTAAATAATATTTCTAGACTAACTGTGGTATTCATTTTATTATGAAAAGTATATTTTTGGAGAAAATTGAGTTTTTGTATGATGAGTTTGGGTGACACGCAAAATCTCCTTTTCGTGGTTTGGACGAATTGAAAATTTCCTCAATATCTTAAAAAATGCCCAATATATATACAAATTAATGGTTCCGTTTAGTTGTAAATCACATTTTTAGACTAACTGTGGTATTCATTTTATTAAAAAAAATTAATTTTAGGAGAAAAGTGAGTTTTTGTATGGGGCGCCTATATGGTACGTGTGACTTCTGATTTTCACGAATATTAACCTCAAAATTCCCTTAAATCTTAAAAAATGGCCAATACATATACAAATAAATGGTTTTCTTTTGTAGTAAATCATATTTCTAGACTAAATGTGGTATTCAATTCATTATAAAAAATATATTTTAGGAGAGAATTGAGTTTTTGTATGATGAGACCTGGTGACACGCAAAACCTCCTTTTCGCGGTTTCGACGATTTGAAGATTTCCTTAATATCTTAAAAAATTCCCAATTTATATACAAATAAATGATTCCGTTTAGTAGTAAATCACATTTCTAGACTAACTGTGGTATTCATTTTATTAAAAAAAATAAATTTTAGGAGAAAAGTGAGTTTTTCTATGGGACGCCTATTTGGTACGTGTGACTTCTGATTTTCGCGAATATTGACATCAAAATTCCCTTATATATTAAAAAATGGCCAATACATATACAAATAAATGGTTTTATTTTGTAGTAAATCATATTTCTAGACTAAGTGTGGTATTCATATCATCATAAAAAATATATTTTAGGAGAAAATTGAGTTTTTGTATGATGAGTTTTGGTGACACGCAAAATCTCCTTTTCGCGGTTTGGACGATTTGAAATTTTCCTCAATATCTTAAAAAATGCCCAATATATATACAAATTAATTGTTCCGAATAGTAGTAAATCACATTTCTAGACTATCTGTGGTATTCATTTTATTATAAAAAATAAATTTTAGGAGAAAAGTGAGTTTTTCTATGGGACGCCTATATGGTACGTGTGACTTCTGATTTTCGCGAATATTGACATCAAAATTCCCTTATATCTTAAAACATGGCCAATACATATACAAATAAATGGTTTTACTTTGTAGTAAATCATATTTCTAGACTAAGTGTGGTATTCATTTCATAATAAAAAATATATATTTGGAGAAAATTTAGTTTTTGTATGATGAGTTTGGGTGACACGCAAAATCTCCTTTTCGCGGATTGGACGATTTGAAAATTTCCTCAATATCTTAAAAAATGCCCAATGTATATACAAATTAATGGTTCCGTTTAGTAGTAAATCACATTTCTAGACTAACTGTTATATTCATTTTATTACAAAAAATAAAACACACAGACAAGCTCAAGTGACACAAGTGACTTCAGATTCCCAATTACATTGAGATCAAAATCCAAAATTTCCTCAATATCCTTAAAAATGGCCAATAGATATAGAAATAAATGGTTTAATTTTATAGTAAATAATGTTTCTAGACTAACTGTGGTATTCATTTTATTATGAAAAGTATATTTTAGGAGAAAAGTGAGTTTTTTTTGGTGTGCGCGATTGTCTGAAGTGATATCTTATATGTTTCAGCAACAAACAACTCAATCTCCTAAAAAAACGAATACAACTATTTACATAAAATTCTGCAATTAGCATTAACTTATTAAACTTCATCTTTATATGGTTTTTTATAAGTTTCCCATGGCCAGAATTTTCACACAGACAAGCTCAATTGACACAAGTGACTTCAGATTCCCAATTACACTGAGATCAAAATCCAAAATTTCCTCAATATCTTAAAAAATGACCAATAGATAAAGAAATAAATGGTTCAATTTTATAGTAAATAATATTTCTAGACTAACTGTGGTATTCATTTTATTATAAAAAGTATATTTTAGGAGAAAAGTGAGTTTTTGTATAGTGTACTCAATTGTCTCAAGTGATATCTTATATATTTCAGCAACAAACAACTCAATCTCCCACAAAAACGAATACACGTATTTACATAAAATTCTGCAATTAGCATTACCTTATTAAACTTAATCTTTACATGGTTTTTCATAAGTTTCCAATGGCTAGAATTTTCACACAGACAAGCTCAAGTGACAAAAGTGACTTCAGATTCCCAATTACATTGAGATAAAAATCCAAAATTTCCTCAATATCCTTAAAAATGGCCAATAGATATAGAAATAAATGGTTCAATTTTATAGTTAATAATATTTCTAGACTAACTGTGGTATTCATTTTATTATGAAAAGTATATTTTAGGAGAAAAGTGAGTTTTTTTTGGTGTGCGCAATTGTCTGAAGTGATATCTTATATGTTTCGGCAACAAACAACTTAATCTCCTAAAAAAACGAATACAACTATTTACATAAAATTCTGCAATTAGCATTAACTTATTAAACTTAAACTTTATATGGTTTTTTATAAGTTTCCCATGGCCAGAATTTTCACACAGACAAGCTCAATTGACACAAGTGACTTCAGATTCCCAATTACACTGAGATCAAAATCCAAAATTTCCTCAATATCTAAAAAAATGACCAATAGATAAAGAAATAAATGGTTCAATTTTATAGTAAGTAATATTTCTAGACTAACTGTGGTATTCATTTTATTATAAAAAGTATATTTTAGGAGAAAAGTGAGTTTTTGTATAGTGTACTCAATTGTCTCAAGTGATATCTTATATGTTTCAGCAACAAACAACTCAATCTCCCACAAAAAAGAATACAAGTATTTACATAAAATTCTGCAATTAGCATTACCTTATTAAACTTAATCTTTATATGGTTTTTCATAAGTTTCCCATGGCCAGAATTTTCACACAGACAAGCTCAAGTGACAAAAGTGACTTCAGATTCCCAATTACATTGAGATAAAAATCCAAAATTTCCTCAATATCCTTAAAAATGGCCAATAGATATAGAAATAAATGGTTCAATTTTATAGTTAATAATATTTCTAGACTAACTGTGGTATTCATTTTATTATGAAAAGTATATTTTAGGAGAAAAGTGAGTTTTTTTTGGTGTGCGCGATTGTCTGAAGTGATATCTTATATGTTTCAGCAACAAACAACTCAATCTCCTAAAAAAACGAATACAACTATTTACATAAAATTCTGCAATTAGCATTAACTTATTAAACTTCATCTTTATATGGTTTTTTATAAGTTTCCCATGGCCAGAATTTTCACACAGACAAGCTCAATTGACACAAGTGACTTCAGATTCCCAATTACATTGAGATCAAAATCCAAAATTTCCTCAATATCTTAAAAAATGACCAATAGATATAGAAATAAATGGTTCAATTTTATAGTTAATAATATTTCTAGACTAACTGTGGTATTCATTTTATTATGAAAAGTATATTTTAGGAGAAAATTGAGTTTTTGTATGATGAGTTTGGGTGACACGCAAAATCTCCTTTTCGCCGTTTGGACGATTTGAAAATTTCCTCAATATCTTAAAAAATGCCCAATATATATACAAATTAATGGTTCCGTTTAGTAGTAAATCACATTTCTAGACTAACTGTGGTATTCATTTTATTACAAAAAATAAATTTTAGGAGAAAAGTGAGTTTTTGTATGGGGCGCCTATATGGTACGTGTGACTTCTGATTTTCGCGAATATTGACATCAAAATTCCCTTATATCTTAAAAAATGGCCAATACATATACAAAAGAATGGTTATATTTTGTAGTAAATCATATTTTTAGACTAATTGTTGTATTAATTTCATTAAAAAAATATGTTTTCGGAGAAAATTGAGTTTTTGTATGATGAGTTTTTGTGACACACAAAATCTCCTTTTCGCGGTTTGGATGATTTGAAAATTTCCTCAATATCTTAAAAAATGCCAAATATATATACAAATTAATGGTTCCGAATAGTAGTAAACCACATTTCTAGACTAATTGTGGTATTCATTTTATTATAAAAAATTAATTTTAGGAGAAAAGTGAGTTTTCGTATGGGGCGCCTATATGGTACGAGTGACTTCTGATTTTCGCGAATATTGACATCAAAATTCCCTTATATCTTAAAAAATGGCCAAAACATATACAAATAAATGGTTTTATTTTGTAGTAAATCATATTTCTAGACTAACTGTGGTATTCATTTCATTATAAAAAATATATTTTAGGAGAAAATTGAGTTTTTGTATGATGAGTTTGGGTGACACGCAAAATCTCCTTTTCGCGGTTTGGACAATTTGAAATTTTCCTCAATATCTTAAAAAATGCCCAATATATATACAAATTAATGGTTCCGAATAGTAGTAAATCACATTTCTAGACTAACTGTGGTATTCATTTTATTATAAAAAATAAATTTTAGGAGAAAAGTGAGTTTTTGTATGGGGCGCCTATATGGTACGTGTGACTTCTGATTTTCGCGAATATTGACATTAAAATTCCCTTATATCTTAAAAAATGGCCAATACATATACAAATAAATGGTTTTATTTTGTAGTAAATCATATTTCTAGACTAACAGTGGTATTCATTTCATTATAAAAAATATATTTTAGGAGAAAATTGAGTTTTTGTATGATGAGTTTGGGTGACACGCAAAATCTCCTTTTCGCGGTTTGGACGATTTGAAATTTTCCTCAATATCTTAAAAAATGCCCAATATATATACAAATAAATGGTTCCGATTAGTAGTAAATCACATTTCTAGACTAACTGTGGTATTCATTTTATTATAAAAAATAAATTTTAGGAGAAAAGTGAGTTTTTGTATGGTGCGCCTATATGGTACGTGTGACTTCTGATTTTCGCGAATATTGACATCAAAATTCCCTTATATCTTAAAAAATGGCCAATACATATACAAAAGAATGGTTTTATTTTGTAGTAAATCATATTTTTAGACTAATTGTTGTATTTATTTCATTAAAAAAATATATTTTCGGAGAAAATTGAGTTTTTGTATGATGAGTTTTTGTGACACACAAAATCTCCTTTTCGCGGTTTGGATGATTTTAAAATTTCCTCAATATCTTAAAAAATGCCCAATATATATACAAATTAATGGTTCCGAATAGTAGTAAATCACATTTCTAGACGAACTGTGGTATTCATTTTATTATAAAAAATAAATTTTAGGAGAAAAGTGAGTTTTTGTATGGGGCGCCTATATGGTACGTGTGACTTCTGATTTTCGCGAATATTGACATCAAAATTCCCTTATATCTTAAAAAATGGCCAATACATATACAAATAAATGGTTTTATTTTGTAGTAAATCATATTTCTAGACTAACTGTGGTATTCATTTCATTATAAAAAATATATTTTAGGAGAAAATTGAGTTTTTGTATGATGAGATTGGGTGACATGCAAAATCTCCTTTTCGTGGTTTGGACGATTTTAAAATTTCCTCAATATCTTAAAAAATGCCCAATATATTTACAAATTAATGATTGCGTTTAGCAGTAAATCAGATTTTTAGACTAACTGTGGTATTTATTTTATAATAAAAAAATAAATTTTAGGAGAAAATAAGTTTTGGTATGGGGTGCCTATATGGTACGTGTGACTTCTGATTTTCGCGAATATTGACACTAAAATTCCCTTATATCTTAAAAAATGGCCGATCCATATACAAATAAATGGTTTTATTTTTGTAGTAAATCATATTTCTAGACTAACTGTGGTATTCATTTCATTATAAAAATTATATTTTAGGAGAAAATTGAGTTTTTGTATGATGAGTTTGGGTGACACGCAAAATCTCCTTTTCGCGGTTTGGATGATTTGAAAATTTCCTCAATATCTTAAAAAATGCCCAATATATATACAAATTAATGGTTCCGTTTAGTAGTAAATCACATTTCTAGACTAACTGTGGTATTCATTTTATTATAAAAAATAAATTTTAGGAGAAAAGTGAGTTTTTGTATGGGGCGCCTGTATGGTACGTGTGACTTCTGATTTTCGCGAATATTGACATCAAAATTCCCTTATATCTTAAAAATGGCCAATACATATACAAATAAATGGTTTTATTTTGTAGTAAATCATATTTCTAGACTAACTGTGGTATTCATTTCATTATAAAAAATATATTTTAGGAGAAAATTGAGTTTTTGTATGATGAGTTTGGGTGACACGCAAAATCTCCTTTTCGCGGTTTGGACGATTTGAAAATTTCCTCAATATCTTAAAAAATGCCCAATATATATACAAATTAATGGTTGCGCTTAGTAGTAAATCACATTTCTAGACTAACTGTGGTATTCATTTTATTATAAAAAATAAATTTTAGGAGAAAATAAGTTTTGGTATGGGGTGCCTATATGGTACGTGTGCCTTCTGATTTTCGCGAATATTGACATCAAAATTCCCTTATATCTTAAAAAATGGCCAATACATATACAAAAGAATGGTTTTATTTTGTAGTAAATCATATTTTTAGACTAATTGTTGTATTTATTTCATTAAAAAAATATATTTTCGGAGAAAATTGAGTTTTTGTATGATGAGTTTTTGTGACACACAAAATCTCCTTTTCGCGGTTTGGATGATTTTAAAATTTCCTCAATATCTTAAAAAATGCCCAATATATATACAAATTAATGGTTCCGAATAGTAGTAAATCACATTTCTAGACTAACTGTGGTATTCATTTTATTATAAAAAATAAATTTTAGGAGAAAATAAGTTTTGGTATGGGGTGCCTATATGGTACGTGTGACTTCTGATTTTCGCGAATATTGACATCAAAATTCCCTTATATCTTAAAAAATGGCAAATACATATAAAAATAAATGGTTTTATTTTGTAGTAAATCATATATCTAGACTAATTGTGGTATTCATTTCATTATAAAAAATATATTTTAGGAGAAAATTGAGTTTTTGTATGATGAGTTTGGGTGACACGCAAAATCTCCTTTTCGCGGTTTGGATGATTTGAAAATTTCCTCAATATCTTAAAAAATGCCCAATATATATACAAATTAATGGTTCCGTTTAGTAGTAAATCACATTTCTAGACTAACTGTGGTATTCATTTTATTATAAAAAATAAATTTTAGGAGAAAAGTGAGTTTTTGTATGGGGCGCCTATATGGTACGTGTGCCTTCTGATTTTCGCGAATATTGACATCAAAATTCCCTTATATCTTAAAAAATGGCCAATACATATACAAAAGAATGGTTATATTTTGTAGTAAATCATATTTTTAGACTAATTGTTGTATTAATTTCATTAAAAAAATATGTTTTCGGAGAAAATTGAGTTTTTGTATGATGAGTTTTTGTGACACACAAAATCTCCTTTTCGCGGTTTGGATGATTTGAAAATTTCCTCAATATCTTAAAAAATGCCCAATATATATACAAATTAATGGTTCCGAATAGTAGTAAATCACATTTCTAGACTAACTGTGGTATTCATTTTATTATAAAAAATAAATTTTAGGAGAAAAGTGAGTTTTTGTATGGTGCGCCTATATGGTACGTGTGACTTCTGATTTTCGCGAATATTGACATAAAAATTCCCTTATATCTTAAAAAATGGCGAATACATATACAAATAAATGGTTTTATTTTGTAGTAAATCATACTTCTAGACTAATTGTGGTATTCATTTCATTATAAAAAATATATTTTAGGAGAAAATTGAGTTTTTGTATGATGAGTTTGGGTGACACGCAAAATCTCCTTTTCGCGGTTTGGACGATTTAAAATTTTCCTCAATATCTTAAAAAATGCCTAATATATATACAAATTAATGGTTCCGAATAGTAGTAAATCACATTTCTAGACTAACTGTGGTATTCATTTTATTATAAAAAATAAATTTTAGGAGAAAAGTGAGTTTTTGTATGGGGCGCCTATATGGTACGTGTGACTTCTGATTTTCGCGAATATTGACACCAAAATTCCCTTATATCTTAAAAAATGGCCAATACATATACAAATAAATGGTTTTATTTTGTAGTAAATCATATTTCTAGACTAACTGTGGTATTCATTTCATTATAAAAAATATATTTTAGGAGAAAATTGAGTTTTTGTATGATGAGTTTGGGTGACACGCAAAATCTCCTTTTCGCGGTTTGGATGATTTTAAAATTTCCTCAATATCTTAAAAAATGCCCAATATATATACAAATTAATGGTTCCGAATAGTAGTAAATCACATTTCTAGACTAACTGTGGTATTCATTTTATTATAAAAAATAAATTTTAGGAGAAAATAAGTTTTGGTATGGGGTGCCTATATGGTACGTGTGACTTCTGATTTTCGCGAATATTGACATCAAAATTCCCTTATATCTTAAAAAATGGCAAATACATATAAAAATAAATGGTTTTATTTTGTAGTAAATCATATATCTAGACTAATTGTGGTATTCATTTCATTATAAAAAATATATTTTTGGAGAAAATTGAGTTTTTGTATGATGAGTTTGGGTGACACGCAAAATCTCCTTTTCGCGGTTTGGATGATTTGAAAATTTCCTCAATATCTTAAAAAATGCCCAATATATATACAAATTAATGGTTCCGTTTAGTAGTAAATCACATTTCTAGACTAACTGTGGTATTCATTTTATTATAAAAAATAAATTTTAGGAGAAAAGTGAGTTTTTGTATGGGGCGCCTATATGGTACGTGTGCCTTCTGATTTTCGCGAATATTGACATCAAAATTCCCTTATATCTTAAAAAATGGCCAATACATATACAAAAGAATGGTTATATTTTGTAGTAAATCATATTTTTAGACTAATTGTTGTATTAATTTCATTAAAAAAATATGTTTTCGGAGAAAATTGAGTTTTTGTATGATGAGTTTTTGTGACACACAAAATCTCCTTTTCGCGGTTTGGATGATTTGAAAATTTCCTCAATATCTTAAAAAATGCCAAATATATATACAAATTAATGGTTCCGAATAGTAGTAAACCACATTTCTAGACTAATTGTGGTATTCATTTTATTATAAAAAATAAATTTTAGGAGAAAAGTGAGTTTTTGTATGGTGCGCCTATATGGTATGTGGGACTCCTGATTCTCGCGTTGATTGACATAAAAATTCCTTTATATCTTAAAAAATGGCGCATACATATACAAATAAATGATTTAAATTTGTAGAAAATCATATTTCTAGACTAACTGTGGTATTCATTTTATTATAAAAAATATATTTTAGGAGAAAATTGAGTTTTTGTATGATGAGTTTGGGTGAAACGCAAAATCTCCTTTTCGCGGTTTGGACAATTTGAAATTTTCCTCAATATCTTAAAAAATGCCCAATATATATACAAATTAATGGTTCCGAATAGTAGTAAATCATATTTCTAGACTAACTGTGGTATTCATTTTATTATAAAAAATAAATTTTAGGTGAAAAGTGTGTTTTTGTATGCGGCGCCTGTATGGTACGTGTGACTTCTGATTTTCGCGAATATTTACATCGAAATTCCCTTATATCTTTAAAAATGGCCAATACATATACAAATAAATGGTTTAATTTAGTAGTAAATCATATTTATAGACTATCTGTTGTATTCATTTCCTTATAAAAAATATATTTTAGGAGAAAATTGAGTTTTTGTATGATGAGTTTGGGTAACACGCAAAATCTCCTTTTCGAGGTTTGGACGATTTGAAAATTTCCTCAATATCTTAAAAAATGCCCAATATATTTACAAATTAATGGTTGCGTTTAGCAGTAAATCACATTTTTAGACTAACTGTGGTATTTATTTTATAATAAAAAATAAATTTTAGGAGAAAATAAGTTTTGGTATGGGGTGCCTTTATGGTACGTGTGAATTCTGATTTTTGCGAATATTGACATCAAAATTCCCTTATATCTTAAAAAATCGCAAATACATATAAAAATAAATGGTTTTATTTTGTAGTAAATCATATATCTAGACTAATTGTGGTATTCATTTCATTATAAAAAATATATTTTTGGAGAAAATTGAATTTTTGTATGATGAGTTTGGGTGACACGCAAAATCTCCTTTTCGCGGTTTGGATGATTTGAAAATTTCCTCAATATCTTAAAAAATGCCCAATATATATACAAATTAATGGTTCCGTTTAGTAGTAAATCACATTTCTAGACTAAGTGTGGTATTCATTTTATTATAAAAAATAAATTTTAGGAGAAAAGTAAGTTTTGGTATGGGGTGCCTATATGGTACGTGTGACTTCTGATTTTCGCGAATATTGACACCAAAATTCCCTTATATCTTAAAAAATAGCCGATCCATATACAAATAAATGGTTTTATTTTTGTAGTAAATCATATTTCTAGACTAACTGTGGTATTCATTTCATTATAAAAATTATATTTTAGGAGAAAATTGAGTTTTTGTATGATGAGTTTGGGTGACACGCAAAATCTCCTTTTCGTGGTTTGGATGATTTGAAAATTTCCTCAATATCTTAAAAAATACCCAATATGTATACAAATTAATGGTTCCGTTTAGTAGTTGTAGTATCTGGCGACTATTTGGCGATCGATAAACCGCGCTTGGCGTGGTTGGCTCCTTTTCGAGAGGTTGCTATATTTAGAAGAGTTTTTCACCGAGCGAGGTCCGGATAGGTTGTAATTCTGGTAGGAGCAGAAGGCTCCAAGTAAATTTGTGTTTTATTGTTAATATTAAATATTTAATTGTAATTAAATAAATGTGTTGTCCAGAAAACATAGATTGTTAAATCTCTCGGCCATTCTACACATCACAACACGCTCTCTTTCGAGAACCAGAGCTGAGAAATACAAATGGCTTACCTTGGAAAATTCGAATTTCAGAAGAAAGAATAAAACTGTCAACGGAATTCTAAAGTGATAGAAACAGAAGAAAATGTTCAAAAACGTGAAAAAGGAAGACTTGGTGACAGTCTTGCTGGAAATTGGTGAAGAAGCAACTTTTGATTTGAAATTAGCCGAACTGAAACACAAACTTCTGAATAGTAAAGAATATGCCGAAGATGCTGACTTCGTAAAAGAAATTTTGATTTCTACTATAGAGAATAGGAAAACTAAAGAAGAGTTCGAACGAACACAAGCTGAAGAAGAAAGATTAAGAGAACACGAATTAGAATTAGCAAAAATCCGAGCTACGCAGAACATAGCGAGCAGTAGTCCGACGCCATTTTCAATTTCGAACACCGGAGGCGAATTCGAAATTCCACTTGACAAGCTGATCAAGGGAGTAGAAACGCTAACTATACCAGTACCGAAAAGAGCAGAATCTTGGAATATATTTTTCGATTCCATAGAAAGAGCATTTAAACACAAGAAAGTTCCGGAAGAATTTAAGTCAGAAATATTATTGAAATTAATCGGGGAGAAAGCGGCAAACGTTCTTGTCTACATTAAAGAAGACGATTTGCAGGATTATGAAAAAGTAAAAACTTTAATTCTGAAAGAATATCAACCTACTCCTCAAGCATGCCTAGAAAATTTTAGAAAAGCAAAACGTTATTCTGGAGAATCACATATTCAATTTGCTTCACGATTAACATCGACATGGGACTATTATTGTAAATCAAGAGCAGTAACTGATTTTGAAACATTAAAAGAATTAATCATATCCGATAAACTGTTCCAAACGTTAGATGGAGAAACAGCTTCACACATCGCTATACGCCAAGGAAATCAATGGTTGAAACCACAAGAACTAGCTAGAGAATGTGATATTTATTTTGAAGCAAGAAGAAAATCATTTGATGAAATTCGAAACGAAATGAAATATCCAAAGTTTACGGATTCAACATATATGCAAGATAAATATATTCCACCACCGAAAAGAAGAGAATACACGAAACAAAGTTTTACCCCAAAACGTAAGGAATGCTATATTTGCGGTAGTTATCAACACCTTGCAAGAGAGTGCTCAGAAAAGAGGAACGGAAATGGATATATTAAAAAGAATGATAAGGTGTATTCTACAACTTCGAGGAATACAAATAGAATATCGAAAGAAGATGCTGTAGTAGCTAAAGTTGACTCGACTCACATACGAACTGAATCGAAAGAAACTATTATTCAACCATTACAGAAAATTGATGTTTTCATTAACTCTCTGAAAACGGAAGCTATTATAGATTCTGGAACTCAAATCTGCATAGTTCACTCATCACTAATTCCAGATTTAGAAGATCGAGAAGGAGGGAAAGTTATATTAACACCTGCATTTGGAAACCCAATTGAAGCGAAAGTTTGTCGTAAGCCTATTTACTATAAAAACTCTGGAAATAATTTATTTAATTGTGTAGATACTTTAATTGCAGTAACGGACAAATTAAATGTGCCTTGTTTAATAACTCCAGAAACATATGAATTATTAATTAATTCAACAGCCGATCTGTCAAAAGAAAACTGTTCCAATGACAATTCTTCAGGAGACATCAGACGTTCCGAAGGAGAAAATTTGCTCAGTTTAGCCACCGAAACAAAAACAGCTAAGGAAGGAGAATCCCCCCCTTTAGAATTGCCTGAGGCGAAAAACGAAGAGGAGGGAGGAAGGGAGACAGCGGGCGCCGACTCTCACTCTGCGGAGAGGAGCGACCAGACAACCGTTCTATCGGAAGCGCAGAAACTCCGGGTGGAGCAAAAGAGTTGCCCAACCTTAAAAGAAGCTTGGAATTATGGAGAGAAGAAAAGGGAAATTATTTATTTATTGATGATTTGTTACACCATCAAGAAAAATATTGGGACAGAATGTTTTTCAATTAGTATTACCTCTTAATAGAAGACAAAAGGTTCTTGAATTATCACATAACTCAATCTTTGGAGCACATTTGGGAATAAAGAAAACAAAGGAAAGGATAAGATATTCATTTTATTGGCCCAATTTATCAACAGATGTAGAATCTTTTTGCAAATCATGTAAGAACTGTCAGCTGAGAAGTCCAGAGAAGAGAACTGATAAAATTCCAATAACTCCTGTCAGAAGACCAGAACTACCATTTGAAATTGTAAATATTGATATAATTGGCCCCATCGACCCTCCATCTGCAAGAAAACATAAATATGTACTATGCTTAGTGGATCAACATAGCCGTTGGCCTGAAGCAATACCATTAAGAAGTTTGACAGCCAAAGCCACCTGTGAAGCACTCTTAGAAATATTCATGAGGACAGGTATACCTCATGTAATTGCTAGTGACAATGGGAAAAATTTCATTTCTAAATTAACTCAAGAATTTGAGAAAAGACTTGGTTCTCATCCCAGATTCTCCACTCCTGCTTATAGTGCTTCGAATGGATTAGTAGAACGATGGAATAAAGTACTTAAACAAATGCTGCATCACATCATTCGAACTGATCCTCACAACTGGGATAAACATATGCCGTATTTACTTTTTGCCTACAGAGAAGTTCCAAACTGTACTACTGGTGTTTCACCTTTTCAACTTATGTATGGAAGACAACCAAGAGGTCCTCTAGCAGTGCTGAAGTCATCATGGTCTGGAGAGATTCCCATTCCAAATAATCTAAGTGAATCTGCTGTTGATTATCTTCAAGAATTAAAAATAAGGTTAGAGCAAGCTGCAGAGCAAGCCAACTTGATTGCAAATGACAAACAACAGAAATATGCTGAATACTTTAACCGAAGGTCAGTGATGAAAAATTTTAAAATAGGAGAAAAGGTTTATTTACTTATTCCAGATTCAAACAACAAACTCTATGCCCGTTGGACAGGTCCAGGAGGGATTATAAACCACTGTCCACCTCATTCTTACAAAGTGAGATTACCAGATGGAAAGATTAAACATGTCCATTCCAATAAGATAAGAAAATTTCAAGCTAATGTTAATGCAGTTGGAGTAATATTTGAAAATGAAGAAGAATTTGGGGAAATTATAACTTTGCCAGGTAAAGAATTCCCAAATCCATTACAAATCTTAGAAGTAGGAGAAAATCTGAATTTTGAAAATTTAAGTTCATTACAGAGGAAGAAATTAATTTCTCTTATCAAGCAACATGAAGGACTATTTACTGGAAAATTAAAAATAGCAAAAGTAGAATCACACAAGATAAGATTAGTACCAAATTTAAAGAGGAAGAAACCGTACATCTATAGAATTCCTGAAGCCTTGAAAGAAAAGGTTGATAAAGAAATAGAAGATTTAATGAAGTCAGGACTGATAGAAGAAAGCAATGCTGAGATAGCTCACCCTGTAGTGTGTGTAAGCAAGAAGGATGGCAATATTCGATTGTGTGTGGACTATAGATCTTTGAATGCTGCAACCAAACCAGATGATTTTCCTATGGAGAATGCAATTGACTTGATGTACAGTATTGGGAAAGCAAATGTTATTACAACATTAGATTTACTCAAAGGATACTGGGCTATACCTATGGAAGAACAGAGTAAAGAATTTACATCTTTTAAAACTCATCGAGGACAGTATAAATTCAAAGTAATGCCATTTGGATTAAGAAATGCTGCTGCAACATTTCAGAGAGTAATGAATAATGCACTAAAAGAATTTAAAGAATTTGCAAGAGCATATATTGATGATATTGCTGTATTTTCACCAGATTTTGATACTCATCTCCAAGATTTACATAAAGTTTTTACAAAACTGGAATCACTTGGTTTCACAGTCAATTCGAAAAAAGTGTTCTTTTGCAAAACCACGAATAAGATATTTAGGACATATCATTGGATCAGGAAAACACAAACCTGACCCCGAAAAGATTAAAGCAATTGAGAAATTAGAAACACCAAAGACTAAATCTCATCTTAGGAGCTTGTTAGGATTATGCAACTATTATCGAAATTACATTCCTAATTATGCTGAAATCGCCTACCCCTTAACAGAGCTCACTAAAAAGAAACGACCAGAAGTGCTGGAATGGAAAGAAGAACATAATGTATCATTCCAAAAGCTGAAAGACCAACTTATGAAAGCAACAGAGTTAATAACCCCAACAATACAGGATCCTTTCATCATTCACTCTGATGCATCGCAAATTGGAATAGGTGCATGTCTGTCTCAAGTGAGAGAAAATAAACATTTTCCTGTGTGTTATGCAAGCAAGAAATTGTCCAAACCCCAACAAAATTGGCCTACTATAGAACGTGAAGCTTACGCTATAGTATGGGCATTAAAGAAGTTTGAATCATGGATTTTTGGATCAACAGTAAAGATTGTGACAGACCACAATCCTTTATCATTTGTTGTGAAAAATGCCCCACAATCATCAAAGCTTCAACGATGGGCCTTAGCTTTACAAAAATACAATATAGAAATCATTCATTGTCCAGGAAGAAATCTTTCTAATGCAGATGCTCTATCTAGATTACCAACTAGTGACTCTTGAACATTTATTTGTGTTTAATAATTTTTTTTATGTATAAAATTTTGGTTATCTTAAATGTTTATTAGAAGTGAAGTGGTAAGTAAAAGTAAATATTAGTAATATTTGAAGTATAATAGCAATATTTAGTAAATTTAAATTTTGTAAGTAAATGTTTGAAATATTTACTGTTTATTAGATAATTAATTAACATTGAAAGTATTAACGTTGCTATATTATTTGTTTATATTTCTTAGTTACTTTTGCTGTAATGTGATGAAATATGTTCATGAAAACAAATGTGTTTCTGTTTATTTACTTTAATAGTAATGTACATGTATAGTATTTCTTTTGAACATTATATTAATTGGAATTTGTGAATTTCTATTAATGTGCATTATGTGTAAATTGCTGTATATGTGCTGATCACAAATAGTCGCTTGATTCGTTTTCAGATTGATGATTAATTCATTAATGTAACATCAATCTTGCGGGGGAGGTGTAGTATCTGGCGACTATTTGGCGATCGATAAACCGCGCTTGGCGTGGTTGGCTCCTTTTCGAGAGGTTGCTATATTTAGAAGAGTTTTTCACCGGAGCGAGGTCCGGATAGGTTGTAATTCTGGTAGGAGCAGAAGGCTCCAAGTAAATTTGTGTTTTATTGTTAATATTAAATATTTAATTGTAATTAAATAAATGTGTTGTCCAGAAAACATAGATTGTTAAATCTCTCGGCCATTCTACACATCACAGTAGTAAATCACATTTCTAGACTAAACTGTGGTATTCATTTTATTATAAAAAATAAATTTTAGGAGAAAAGTGAGTTTTTGTATGGGGCGCCTATATGGTACGTGTGCCTTCTGATTTTCGCGAATATTGACATCAAAATTCCCTTATATCTTAAAAAATGGCCAATACATATACAAAAGAATGGTTATATTTTGTAGTAAATCATATTTTTAGACTAATTGTTGTATTAATTTCATTAAAAAAATATGTTTTCGGAGAAAATTGAGTTTTTGTATGATGAGTTTTTGTGACACACAAAATCTCCTTTTCGCGGTTTGGATGATTTGAAAATTTCCTCAATATCTTAAAAAATGCCAAATATATATACAAATTAATGGTTCCGAATAGTAGTAAACCACATTTCTAGACTAATTGTGGTATTCATTTTATTATAAAAAATTAATTTTAGGAGAAAAGTGAGTTTTCGTATGGGGCGCCTATATGGTACGAGTGACTTCTGATTTTCGCGAATATTGACATCAAAATTCCCCTATATCTTAAAAAATGGCCAATACATATACAAATAAATGGTTTTATTTTGTAGTAAATCATACTTCTAGACTAACTGTGGTATTCATTTCATCATAAAAAATATATTTTAGGAGAAAATTGAGTTTTTGTATGATGAGTTTGGGTGAAACGCAAAATCTCCTTTTCGCGGTTTGGACAATTTGAAATTTTCCTCAATATCTTAAAAAATGCCCAATATATATACAAATTAATGGTTCCGAATAGTAGTAAATCATATTTCTAGACTAACTGTGGTATTCATTTTATTATAAAAAATAAATTTTAGGAGAAAAGTGTGTTTTTGTATGCGGCGCCTGTATGGTACGTGTGACTTCTGATTTTCGCGAATATTGACATCAAAATTCATTTATATCTTAAAAAATGGCCAATACATATACAAATAAATGGTTTTATTTTGTAGTAAATCATACTTCTAGACTAACTGTGGTATTCATTTCATTATAAAAAATATATTTTAGGAGAAAATTGAGTTTTTCTATGATGAGTTTGGGTGAAACGCAAAATCTCCTTTTCGCGGTTTGGACAATTTGAAATTTTCCTCAATATCTTAAAAAATGCCCAATATATATACAAATTAATGGTTCCGAATAGTAGTAAATCATATTTCTAGACTAACTGTGGTATTCATTTTATTATAAAAAATAAATTTTAGGAGAAAAGTGTGTTTTTGTATGCGGCGCCTGTATGGTACGTGTGACTTCTGATTTTCGCGAATATTTACATCGAAATTCCCTTATATCTTTAAAAATGGCCAATACATATACAAATAAATGGTTTAATTTAGTAGTAAATCATATTTATAGACTATCTGTTGTATTCATTTCCTTATAAAAAATATATTTTAGGAGAAAATTGAGTTTTTGTATGATGAGTTTGGGTAACACGCAAAATCTCCTTTTCGAGGTTTGGACGATTTGAAAATTTCCTCAATATCTTAAAAAATGCCCAATATATTTACAAATTAATGGTTGCGTTTAGCAGTAAATCACATTTTTAGACTAACTGTGGTATTTATTTTATAATAAAAAATAAATTTTAGGAGAAAATAAGTTTTGGTATGGGGTGCCTTTATGGTACGTGTGAATTCTGATTTTTGCGAATATTGACATCAAAATTCCCTTATATCTTAAAAAATCGCAAATACATATAAAAATAAATGGTTTTATTTTGTAGTAAATCATATATCTAGACTAATTGTGGTATTCATTTCATTATAAAAAATATATTTTTGGAGAAAATTGAATTT
>JAJQOW010000016.1:2926721-2995291 GCA_037975125.1 Latrodectus hesperus | reverse complement strand
AGTGTTTATTAGATTAATGATCGTTGGTGGGCAGTCTAAGTCTATTAATTTTGTGTTTATGTCTTGCCAGTGAACCGAATCAAACGCGCCTTTGATATCAACTGAGATAAGTAGAGTGTAGAGCTTATTATCCCAATTGCTTCTAATTTCTTTAGTAACTTCCTTGAGTGCCATTTCACATGACCTACCTTGTCTGATTCCATATTGCCTATTGCTAAGTTTGTGTTCAGTCTCAAGGAAGTGTGTAAGTCTTTGACAAATAATTTTTTCCAGGATTTTGCCTAGTGTTGGAAGGAGGCAGATTGGTCTATATGACTCCGGGAGTGTTGGATCTTTGCCATTTTTTGCAAAGTAGATAACTTTTCCCGTTCTTAGTGGTGTTGGAAAGTGTTGGAACTTAAAGCATTGCTTAGCCCATTGTGTTATTAATTGTGGTGTCGCGTCGACGACTCTTCTCCAGATGAAATAATCGAGATCGTCTGGTCCCGGAGCCTTATTTGTGTTAAATGAGTAAGTATCATTTCTCACCTCCTCTCTTGTTGGCATTTTAATTTCCTCTGTGTTGTTCACTGGTGTTCTTGGCTGGAAGGGCACTGGTTGACTTGGGAAGTGGTGTTCGGTTACTTTAGCCATTGCTGCTTTTTTATTTGGTGCTACGTTTCCGGCCCAGCTGATTCTCAATTCAGTTTGTTTGAAAATTTTGTTGTGAGCTATTTTAAAAGCTGTTCCAAAAGTGTACGATTGATTTGTGCAGAACTTTTTCCAGGCTTTTGCTTTTGCATTTAGTATGGCTTTGTTATATTTGGAGCGTTCTTTACAGAACGTGATTCTCCATCTCTGTTTATCTTCGTCTTCACCAGTTTTGTATCTACGTTGAAGTGCCCTAACCTTATTTCGCTGTGTCGCCAATTCTTTCGTCCACCATTTAAATTGCGCTGCATAGTCACTGTTCTTTGTTCTATAAGTTGTTTTAGTCGCTTTTTGAACTGTTTCAATTAATTCGACCGTTACTTTATCTAGGTTTTCTGTTTTGCTTATGTTATTAATTTTGTTCATTAATCTGCCTGTATTTTTTAAAATTAATCTTTTAAATTTGTCATGATTACCGAATTTAGTCTTAAAGCGACTGTTTGCAATCTATGGTTTATTGTATTCTAATTCATACCTTATGTAGTTATGATCACTAGCTGTGTATGTGTCCTCAACTCGCCATCCTGTAATGATATTTAACGCTGCACTATTTGCTATGGTGAAGTCTGGATTCCACTGTGCTTGTGTTGTGCGGAACGTTGGTATATTTCCTAAGACATCAGCTCTGTGTAGATCATTCTCAATGAGAAAGTATATTAGTGTTGTGCCTCTATCACCCTCAAAGTTGTAACCCCATGGTTGTGACCTTGCATTTAGATCTGCTTCTAGTATGAATGGTCTCTTATGATCAATTAGGTGTATCCATTCTTGGAGGGCTTATGCCAAGTCTCAATATGGTCTAGCATGTTGTGTTCCTATAGTAATATCTCCTTCGTGTGTGAGGATAGAGATTAGGATACTAGATTTAGTATTGATCTCATCACTTGAAAACGGGTGAAAATTACGAGATGATAGTTTTGTTTTGATCCTGAATATGCCAACCTAAAGACATAAGGCTTTTGACAAACAATTTAGCGTAAGCCATGTAGTTTGCCTTTTCGAGAAAGCTTTTTATAGATAGTGGACCATATTCAAGTATCCCAAAGAAGGAAACAAGGAAAACCAAGAATTCACTTGTCTGAAATACATGCTTTGGTTGCTTATCAAATGGTCATGTTTCGTACAGAACAGCTAATTACCCCGGTACATAAATCTAATAGTTAGAAATTTAATAAATAAAACTGCGACATCAATCTCCCTTTGTTCAACAGCAGCTAGAATCGAACCTGCTTTCTTTTGGACATGAAAACAACGACATCCTCCAGGAAAACTGCTACATCATTAACGAAAAAATGTTTATGAAACACAATTTAGAAATATTTTATTTAATTTGAAATTTTGAAAATAAAAGAAAATGGAATAAATACATTGCAGGATGCTCCTGGGCGAAAACTGGTGATTTTAATCGTCGCCAAACGTATTGGAAGAAGCAAAATGGCGCCATAAACATTATGCAATGATACACACAAATAAAAAAAATTACATAAATTTTATACACCTACTTATAAACGGAAAAATAAAACTTTGACGTTTGCAAAAAAAAAAAAAAAAATACTTTACACCATATTCAACATCACCCAATCAGCACCATTATTATCAAGAAATCAAGGGGTTGCCTGAAGTATATGCCACCGAAGAAAACTAGCTGGACTAAATATAGATACACAATAATATAAAAAATAGAAAAATCAATAAGCTGGGTGTTAGAAGAGTTGAGTTTGTAATTAAATAATAAGAGAATCTCAAACTTTATCATCAGCATTGGCACGACAGCCCTTTATGGGCCTTGGCCTTCTTCAGAAGTCTCTGCCATTCCGCCCCTTTTCTAGAAATCAACCTCCAGTTCTTGACTTTAAGTATGTTGAAGTCTTCTTCCAGGCAGTCCTTCCATCTCTTTTTGGGTCTTCTTCTTGGTCTACTACAGAAAGGGGAGGTGTTGAAGACATTTATTGGTGTTCACTCTGTACCCATTCTCATGAGGTCGCCTGCCCATCTCTTTCTAGATAGTTTTATTGATTTAATGATGTCTTCTCCTCCATAGATTTTGTACAGTTCAAATTTACATACAAATTTTCAAACTTAGATTCAGAATAAATGAATAAGTTACATTTAATGACTATCCACTGGTATATAGAAAATACCGAAGCTCATGATGTCAACTTCAGCGTAGGCATCACTTCATCTGCTTCTATGATCGATTAAATACAATTTTTACAACACATGTCTCAGTCCATTGTTAACAGTTAGTTGCATGCTGACACTAGGTGACTTTTTTAATGATATAATTTGTACATTTACATTTATTTTGCATGTAACAGATTTCCTTCGAATTATCAACGAACACCAGATATGAAGAACAATTTGTCATCTGCAATGCTTTTGTATAAAAATGTTTTGATTTCATGTGCAAAAGATAAATGCTTCAATATCTCATATTATTAAACATCATTATAGTAAAATGCCTTATTCATATAACATTCATAGATTTTATTATTGTATTAATTTAGAACCCAAAATGCCCGTTTATTATTAATAAACTCTCTTTTTCATGGTTTAAATTTACTAAGCTGTTTTATAAATTCTTCTTCTTCTTCATCCAACTCCCGCCCGTGGCCGATGGGCCATTTGGCGCCAGTGGAGTCCAGCCCGCCCATGCAAGTCATCGTCGGCCTGTTCCAGAGCATCACAGCAAGTCAGGTGTTCGGCTGCACCCTCGCCTGTTGAACACAGGGGGCAGAGGGGGTATCGGCAATCCTGTGGAGATGCCTCTGGAGGTAGTCGTGACTCGTCGCCATCCTGAAGGTGGCAACCGCCACTCCACGCGGCAGGCTGTTGGGGATGGTATTGCATCTGACAATTGTGTTTTATAAATTCAATAATTCTTCAATCATAAATACTGTTTTCTTTGCCCTAGCAACAAAGTGATATAAAATATTCTAAGATTCCGAATACAATGAGCAAATCTTAATCATCAATGTCCAATTCCTACCATACTACATATGACAATACAATACTCCTCTAAGTAATATTCCCTTATTAATGATTTTCTGATTGTTGGAAACGCAAATCTTATGCTCCTCTACAGAATATTATGTTAGTATTCGACATAAGAAGAATCATTGCTATCATCATGCATAACTGTTAAGATCCGTTTACTCCTTTTCATCTCTACAAGGGCAGGAATTAATGGCGCTTTTTCTAGTGGGGCACCCATTAGATATTCCATTTTAGACTACGAAAACGGATCGGTATGCATAATTTAACCACAGGAGCTAATCAGAAGACCCCTAGATTTCTTGACCGTCTACCTAAAAAGGTATTTCACATGATAGACATTACAACCAAGGCCTGTTTAATGTGTCCAACTCCCATTGACAAACACGAGGGATTTTTGCTTTTTATGGATTCGATCCCGCTACCTTCCGATAAGGAGAGAGAATGCCTAATTAACAAAGGAACTCTGGCCACAAAATAAAAATGTATGATTTAAAAGGTTAAAATTTTTATATAAAAAAATAATTTGAATATATATTAAAAGATATATTCAACTCTAATTCAATAGTTGAAAAGTATAAAATAATAATGATATATTTTTTATTTAAATTCTTTCTTTTTGGTATTTTCACTTTTCTTTTTATTCCGTTTGATTCTTACGTGAAAATTGAGATTCAGGATCACCTGATTTGCCAATATTCAGTTTCGTTTCCTTTCCCAATACTTTTTTAAATATTTCTAATTTTTATAGTTCTCCATCACTTAAACTTTTCACTGTGTGCCTGCGCGACTGTTAATAATATTGTACACATATTTATAAATATTTTGAAACATCCAACACCACAAAATACGGTTATATTTTTGTTATTTCGTTTCAGAAATTTCTGAATTAAATGTTTGCTTTCTAGTTTTTAGTGATATTCCTTCATTCGAATGAGTCAGGGCCAGTTAATTTATGTATTATTATTTAGATTTTCACACAGATGAATTCGAAATTTGGAAACTTGTTCCCTACTTCCCTGGAGAGAAGAGACAAGTTTTTGCTTCTATTGTTTCTTAATACTTTTATATTATATATACTTTATTTATACTTATTATTTATACTTTAATTTTACTTATTCTGTCATTCTAGTTTTTTTCTTAGAAATCTTTTCTGATTTTACCGCAATTCAGGTTACTTTAATTTTTTACTTTTTATGTTAAAAAATTCTAATATATTTTACAGAGAGAGAGAATTTTCTTAAATTAATTTTATTTCAGTTTCATTTTAACACACACGTAGATATATATATATATATATATATATATATATATATATATATATATATATATATATATATAATATTTATAGTACAGAAAATTTTCCAAATAAGTCTTTTTTCTAATCAATAAAATGAATTTAACTTCTTAAATTTTCCAGTAATTATACAAAATCTACTGAGGAAATTAAAAAAATTGTTCTCCATTATTCGAACTTTTAAGATAATCGTTAAACTTCGTGCCTAATTGAGTGATAAAATTAACGGGGTAGACAAATTGTGTGAATTTTTTTGTCAAAACGAATAACGTTTTTTTTATCTTATTACGTGATCGATTGTACTTAACGTCCGCTTCAAAAAAGCTTCTTTTTTCAAATAATTTGATTGCTATTTTATGCAAACGTCTTTAATATCGATTTTAACCACTGGTTAGCGTAAGACAGAAAATAATTTCTAATGAGGTAGGATAAGTGGCCAGCCCAAATTATCGTAAGGAAACTGTAAAAATGAAAGTAAATGAGTGGCAGTCTTTAGATTAAATTCCTCCATCCATCATTGTTAAAAGTGATAGAAAAATTAAACATGTTAAAAAGTAGATTAATTTGTTAAAATGTTCAGAAATAACAAAACATGATGTCAGTCGTTGTTTTTTTGTGGATTTTATGTTCTTCTTTAATCTGTTTGTTATTAAACCTCTACTAAACTCTTCGGCAAACAGTTTATGAAAAAATATAGCATAGAATATAATTTCTACTCTTTTAGAGTTTCAGTGACTTTCACCAATGGTGAATGATTAATATAATTGTGACATCCAATGCACATTGATTCTCGGACTTGTAATTGAATTATAGCTGATTCCAATACTACTAAACTTCTTTGCAAACAACGCATGATAATCTTACTTAATTTTATCACCATAGCATTTAGCTATCCATTTGTCCTACAGATTTACAAAGTACATAATATTATTATTACAGATTTAATACTGTTCATCATTGGTAATTGATTAGACACATTGTGGTCTTCAAGGAACTTTGGTATTCATTAGAATTTTAACTAAGTTTTATTTGATTCCATTATCCCTTAACTTCTTTTCAAACAATTCTTGGAAACAGTAACATAATTTTATCACGAAAATAACATCAAAGCACCTATTTCTCTTGCAGATTTACAGGGTAAATTGTAATTTCTAGTTTTTTTAGATTTAATATTCATCGGTGGTGACTGATTAATCACATTTTGATCTTAAAATAATATTAGTAATTATTTTTTTAATTGAATTTTTACTAACTCTACTATACCACTAAACTTTTTTGCGAAAAAATCATAAAAAAACGTTCTTAATTTTGTCACCGAAATAACACTTAATTGCCCATTTCTCTTACAGATTTTTTACGTAAGTATTATTATTATTTTTTATAAATTTTATATTGTACATTATTGATGACTGATTATTCCCATTATGGATCTTAAAGGAACATTGCTTTTCAATTTATATAATTAAATTTTAACAAATCTTATTTCTGCATTACATTTCTTCCCAAATAATTTCTGGACATAGTTGCATAGTTTTATCACAAAACCAATAAAGTACCTATTTCTCAGGCAGATTTACAGCATAAAATCTAATTTTTAGTTTTTACAAATTTAATATTTATTGATGGTGATTGATTAGTCACATTTCGATCGTAAAAAATATTGGTAATTCTTCTTGTAATTGTATTAACAAATTCCAATGCTATTAAACTTCTTTGCAAAAATGCATGAAAATCTCAATTAATTTTGTCACCATATCATTTAGTTGTCTATTTGTATTACACATTTATAGCGATACAATTATTTTCAATACAATTATTTTTTAACAAATTTATACTTTCACCGAGTGTGATTGGTTAGTTACGCTGTAATCCTCTAGAAACATTGGTTTTTATTGGAATTTTAACTGATACCATTACTATTCTACATTTCTTAATGAATTTCTTAATAAATTATTCTAAATAATTACTGAAAACAGTTACATAGTTTTATCACAAATATAACAAAGTACTTATTTCTCCATTAGATTTACAGGCTAAAATGTAATTTCTACTTTTTACAGATTTAATATCCATTGATGGTGATTGATTAGCACGTTTTGGTATTAAAGTAATATTGGTTATTAATCTTGTAATTAAAATTTAACTGATTCCACTACCACTAAACCTTTTTGCAAGTAATCTACAGAAAAGTTTACTTAGTTTTGTCACAAATATGACTTTAGAAAACTCTGTAAATAATCCCTGAAAAAGCTAGTCACAAGCTAGCACATGATTTGTGCCTTCATTCTACACATTTGTCATACATAATTCATTTCTTAGTTGATTTATAGATTTAATGTTGTAAATCGACGCTAAAATTCAATGATCTTCAATTAACAATGATTTCTCCACCGATAATTGAATTTTAACCAGAAACGCTGCCTCTAATCTTTTATTTAAATATATAATATAAGATTAACTTAATTTTGGTATTAAAACAATAATTATTTGTTCTACAGATTTCTCAAATAAATTTTATTTTTCCCAGATTTAATATTATAGTTATAATGAAATTAATAAGTCACATTCGATTGTGAACATCAATGATTTATTTTTCTTCTTACAATTATATTTCAACAAATACGTCCGCTATTATACTTTTCTGAAAACAAATTATTAAAAAAAATGCATAGTTTTGTCAAAAAAGTAACAGCTCTTACCTCATTCCCGTTACACATGTGCACAATATAATTCCTATTTATTGGTTACGAAGCTAAATGATATTGACTTCATAATCACAGCCATTTGCAGAGTAGATAATACTCAACGCTAACCAACATATCTAATACGATTTAAGATAGCAGCACTCTTTAAATATTAAATACATTCGATAGAATTTCGCTAAGATAAGAGATACCTCCGAGAGCTCTTCTGTGAATATTTCATGAATTGGAATTCATTAATTATGCTGCTTTTCTTTCAGATTATGCAGGCTCATGTAATTTTCAATTATAGCTCATTACCAAATTTATCATTATAGTCTGATCTACTTAATGTTTTAAATTTGAGTATTACTCAGAATAACTGATTATTGTGTATTACATAGTTTCATATATTCAGTTTTTTCCTATTATTTTACATAATTTTTATAAAGATGGGATGTTTTTAATTTAATAAATATTTATTGTTAAATAAATTGGTGATAATAGAATTGTAAAGATGTGCAGCCTTAATAATTCGCATGAAAGACAAATAGTATGCCATCATTTTAACTTCGTAAATATAGGTTCGTATAATATCATTTAAACAACTGCTTTCTATGGTAATTTATCGTTAATTACTTCATGTAATAAAAATGGAAGCAATAATTTATTTACAAATTACTAATGCTCTTAAAAATTATGATTATATGAAAACATATCCTTATTTCAATCCAACAATTACTCATCATTTATTAGATGTTATTAAAGCTCTTAAAAGAAATTATATAATAATAAACTCTATTTACTGAACAGATATTTTTGAATTTTCATTAAAATATTTCCCACCATTCGGAAACTGAAGAAGTTCCCTAGGAAATTATGACTTCATTATGGCCGTTATTATAATCTCTGATGATTTATTTAATTTACATTTGAAAATATTTTCCTCCTTTCCAGAAACTCCTAGAAAGCTTGAATTATAATAACCTAGTCATGAGGAGCATATTTTTAATTTTCCTTAACGATATCATATCCTTATTTATAAACAACAGAAGTTCTAAAGAAAATTTCAAATAGAAATCGTTGAAGATCTTAAGGAAGTTATAAAAAAATTTATTCATGGAAAAATACTCTTTTATTTCCATTTAACATAACTTCTCATCCTTGTCTAAAAACAAAAGAAGTTTCCAAGTAAATTACGATCATGACTTATTTATTGCCATTATGATAGCTTATGATTAATTTTGCATTGCATAGTTTATGATTAAACGTGCACCATCCAATGGGTCCCGGCACATGTTAACATCGAGGGAAATGAACAGGCGGACTCCCTCGCCAAGGAGGCTAGAAATATGAATCCCCTACCACGACTACCACTTGCTTCGATGCAAACGCCGTCGCAAGGCATATTCTCTGCGGGGGACTACGGAAAAAATGGTGCCTACCGGAGCTTAATTCTGACCGTGGTATCTCCTCTACCATCAGCAGAATGTGTACTGGGCACACGAGGAGTATGAAAGTCATGCCCGACGGATCTAGAACCTACGCAGAATGCACAGGAGTTCCACTGGATCCGAGGCATCTCTTCAACTGCATCTCTGTTGCCTCGACCCTCTTCAGCATCGCCGAGCTGGCAGCCGAATGGTTAGCGCTCTTGCCTTCGGTTCAACAGTTCGTGGGTTCGAAACCCGCCTTGGGCATGGATGTTTGTAGTGGTTCGGAATCCACTTTAAACCGTAAGTCCCGGTCTAATTAGGTTTCGTGTGCAAAAAATGACCGTTGAGCGACAAAGAAACCAAACCAAAAACCAAACCCTCTTCAGCATCGACACCATCTGCTACCACGATGCCCTCTAAGCCGAAAAAGCTGAAGATATATCCAGGGCAGTGCTCTATGCCTTTGGTCCCATATGATTTGTCCTATTTATTTTGCACTAGTCACACAACAACAACAAAAACATGATTAATTTAATTTCAAATTGAAAATTTTTCCTCATGATATAGAAATCTTAGAAAACTTAAGGAAATTATAATAATGCTTTTCAAAGACAATATATTCTATTTGACAATTTTTTTATTATCTATAAAACACTGAAATTCTGGAGGAAATTATAAGAAAACCTGTTCATGGAAAAAATTGGCTTAGAAATCATTGAAGATCTTAAGGAAATTATAATAATTTTTTAATAAACCAGATGTTCTGAATCTATTTGACAATTTATTACCATTATCAAGAAATTATTAAAGTTCTGAGGACAATTATAGTTAAAAAACCTATTTATGTTAGAGGTATTTTAATGCCAGTTGATAATTTCCTCTCATTGTCTACAAATTAATGACATAATCAAGGAAACTACAATAGCTACCTGTTTTTGCAATAATTATAATTTCTGAAGATTTTCTTTAAATAATAAATTTTTCTCATTATCTAGAAATCACTGAAGACCTTAACGAATTTATAATATTCCTATCCATGAAGCAGTTATTTTTAATTCTATTTGCATTTTTTTTTTACTTTATCTATAATCCACTAAACCTCCGAACTAATTTGTAATAAGAAAAATTATTAATCGAAGAGATACTTTTAATTTCATTTAAGCATTTATCATCATTATTTTAAAACCATTGAATTTCTCACAGATAGTTAATTATAAGACATTAAGCAATCAAATATTAATGTAACAGATATTTTCAATTTTCATTTGATAATTTCTCATCATAGTCTGAAAATCATTGAAGTTCTCAACAACTTTATATGGTTCTATTTGTGGAACAGACATTTCTAATTTCATTCGACAATTTCTTATGTCTAAAAAACAATGAAGTTCTCAACAAATTTATATGGTTCTACTTATCTAACGGACATTTTTAGTTTCATTCGGCAATTTCTCAATATCAATGAAGTTCCCAACGACTTTAATAAGGTTCTACTTATGGAACAGGCATTTTTAATTTCACATGACAATTTCTCAACAGTGTCTAAAAATTAATGAAGTTCTCAGATTGATTGAATCAATGACATTAAAAGTTTGTTCTATTTATAGAACTGTTACTTTAATTTAATTTAATAATTTCTAATTAGTGTCTAGAAACCGTAAAAGTTCCCGAGAAAATTAGAATAATAATCAATTAAGTGTGTATTCTCATCGTTGATGTAAAGTTTCTCAAATTAATTTAAGGACCGACCATTGTCGGTATTATTGTCTAGAATCGGACTTTTAAGATTCACAAAGTTTTTATCTAAATTAATAAAACCACGCTGTAAGGATTTCTCTCTTGCAAATTAATCAAATGCAAATATCATTTCTATATTTTATGGAAAATTTAAAACAATCGTGTTTCATAACAAAATTAAAATAAATGCTTATGCAAGCAATCCATCATTCAAAAAAATTATTATTTAAATTATAATACACTGCTGGCCACACAAATTTTAACACCAAGAAAGACAAGAGATATCACAACAAAATCTTTTTTTGTCGATAACATGTTGACCAAGTATCAAATGATTAAATTTATAGACTTATGTGAAGTGTGGTTCCTGCTAAAATCAGTAGCCAAAGTAGCTGCAATTGTTGCAGATCACAGCTGCCACACGTCTCGGCATTCATTCAAAGAGACTTTGGATGGGTTCTTGGAGTACAGCAGACAAAGCAGTTTCCACACGTTTGCAAAGTTGATGGCTGGTTGAGATGCAATTACATATTTATATCGGCGAAAGATCCGGAGAGCGGGCCACCATAGAAGCAATTCAATCTGGATCAAAATTAAGAATTATCTTATTGAAATATAGCTGAGGGCAATCCTTGAAGGTAAGGAAGGGAAATTGGCTCCAACATCTCAAGAATGTTTAAAGTACCAGAAATGTGTACTAGAGGAGTGCGAGAGTGACATCCAATACAACCCCATACAAAATTACCCGGTGCAGGTCCAGTGTGGCAGTGCAAAACGTAAGCGTAGCTGCTTCGTATCCTCTCTTCACGGTGTCTCCAGGCTCGAATGCGACCATCATGGTGTTGCAGACAGAAGTGTGAATTGTCAGTAAAGACACTTTCATTCCATTCTGCCGTTCACATGCTTCTGTCATCGCACCATTGGTGGCTGAGTCGGCTGAAGTTCTGCGTCAAGGGTAGCTGAAACAATGGACCACTTGCAGTCAGACCAGTCTGTTGTAAACGGCATCGAATGGGGCGCGAAGGCATTGGATGATACGTTTCAGATTAAATATACAAATTATGTTTCCTTGCGTAACCTTTTCATTTCAATACCACTATCATTAACTTATATTATGTCATTGAATTATATTATGTGCAACAAGCTAGAGTAAAAAATGTTCTCTTTTAGTGATGTATGATACCCTTTACACATCAAAAAATTCATGAAATGTTTCAGCTTTTGCTTTATTGAGTGAAAAATGTAACAGATATAGTAGTTTTAATAATTTTCATTATACATTTATATTCTTTTATTTAATATAAGTTAGTCCACAACAGCAAATTATAATTTTAGTATTTATATACAATACTTTCAATACATGTAAAATACATAAATAATATAAGTAATTTAAGTAATTTACATTAGAGTGCAATAATATAATTAAGTTCATTTGATGTGCTTTGGAAAACAATGAAATGGAAAAATAAAGACAGCAAAAGTGAATAAAATATTTTTATTAATTATTAATATCTACGCAATTAAAAATAAAAAAAAGTAAACAATTTTTTTCAAATTTTATGAAGACTTTGGAAAATAATTTATTTAATAACGTGTTAATGATTGACAATGAAAAAATATCGATATTTTTAATTAAAAATAATAAATCTTTCTATTCTTGTATATGAAGGAAAATAAGCATTATATAAAAACTTTAATATTCATTACATATGGTAACAATATATATATTTAAAATATTACTTTGCTTGATCTGAGTATTTATATTCTCAAATCTTATATTATTAATAAAAATTTTGCTCAACTATATGAGGGTATGCTAATTTTAAAATTTAATAAAAATACCAGCAGTATATATCACTGGCAATTTTAGTATAGGACTGATCATTTTTGAACCATTTTCTAATTAGTTTTAGCCATCTTATTTTTACTAAGCCAAAGCTTAAATTCAAAGGACATTATAAATAATATAAGAATTATTTCTCATCAAAATTATTGAATAAGCTGCCTTAAATATCAAGGAAAATTTTTCTAGTGCTAGTTAAAACTTATAATTGAATTAATATATTAAATAAATTACCAGACAGAATAAAAATGTGTAGTAGTTTATTATACATTCTCAAAATTCTTAACATCAAATCAGATGGTCGAATACATATATTGACATAGCCATAAATCTGCAATTAATTTAAACATGACAGAGGAATACGCGAATGTACATTTTCTTAAAAAATTACCACCGTTACCTTTTTAATTTAGGTAAAATAAAATCCTTAAAACTTAGAAATCCTTAGAAAATGAATAAGAAAAATCAATTAAAATCACATGTGACATATCAAATGAGATTTCTTTTAACATGTATAACTTCATTCATTTTTAAACACACGTGAGGATAAAGAAACATTGCCTTGCTAAGGATTTCTCTCTTGCAAATTAATCAAATGCAAATATCATTTCTATATTTTATGGAAAATTTAAAACAATCGTGTTTCATAACAAAATTAAAATAAATGCTTATGCAAGCAATCCATCATTCAAAAAAAATTATTATTTAAATTATAATACACTGCTGGCCACACAAATTTTAACACCAAGAAAGACAAGGGATATCACAACAAAATCTATTTTTGTCGATAACATGTTGACCAAGTATCAAATGATTAAATTTATAGACTTATGTGAAGTGTGGTTCCTGCCTGAATCAGTTGCCAGAGCAGCCGCCTTTGTTGGAGATCACTACTGTCACACGCCTCGGCATTGATTCAAAGGATGTATCGAATATACATCGATCGAAATATACATCGATTTTGGATGCATTCTTTGGGTACAGCAGACCAAGCAGTTTCCACACGTTGCCAAAGTTGATCTAGTGTGGCAGCTGGCGTGGCAGTGGATCTAATCTGGGCCAATCGTAGAGCAACCATCGACCACATGTTTTTTATCGGTAAAAGGTCCTGAGAGTAGGCCGGATAGGATAGCAAGTCAATCTAGCGATTGACAAAGAATCCTTGGAAAATGCATACCACGTGTGGTCACGCATTATTCTGTGGAAATAGCTCTGGGAAAGCCTAAAAATACGGAAGGGCAACTGGCTGCATCGGAGATGTAGTGCCAACTGCTTAAAGCACCGTCAATGCGTACTAGAGGAGTACGAGAGTAATATCCAATACCGCCCCATACCATAATACCCGGTAAAGGACCAGTGTGGCGGTGCATAGCACAGCGGTTCAGCATATTCTCTCCACGGTGTCTCCAGACTCGAATGTGGCCATCATGGTGTTGCAGACAGAAGCGTGAATCGTCAGTAAAGACAATTTCATTCCATTCTGCCGTCCAAATCCTTCTTTCATCGCACCATTAGCGCTGGAGATGTCTGTCTTTCTGCGTCAAGGTTAGACGAAGCAATGGACATCTTGCGTACAGACCACTCTGCTGTAAACGGCGTCGATTGGTATCCGCAGACACTGGATGATGCGTTACAGACTGAATGTGCTGAGCTATGGTTCGAGTTGCGACTGAGTGATCCATCACTGCCATGCGCACAATTTGGCAGACATCAAATGAAATGGAGCAGAGGTGGATGCGATCGAACCCGTCGGTCCATCGCACCCTCCTGCATCCAACGATCACATATCCACATTACAGTTGCTCGATTCCGTCAAACACGACTACCGATTTCCCTGAAAGATAATCTACAATTTCTGTAGGCCACTCTCCTTCCTCTGTCGAACTCTGATTCTTGATCAAAAAATGATCGCTGTTTTCTACGGGGCATAATTGATGGCTTTAAAAAACACACACATACAAGAAAAACACAATTGCCAAACTTTAAATCGTCGAGATCTCCAAGCCTTAAATAGCACTTTGAAGTGGCGCCACAGGCACTTGTGATGTGCGTCTGCGCTGAAATTCGAATCATTTGCATATCTCACCTCAGCTAATGCATGTTGTAAATTTCATATTATTTGTTTGCTTCCTTCAGGGTGTTGCATTTACGGTAGCCAGCAGTGTATATATATTAATACCAAGATATTATTTATAATAAAAGGAAAAAATTTCATTAGTATATATTTATATTATATGGTAGCAATTAATATTTTTTAGTAAAAAATTTTACTCGTTAGGGAATAGCACATATTGAATTTTTTTTACTTAGCATTTTAAGAACGACTTCAAATTTAAATTTTGTGCTTATCTCTCAAATTATATTTAAATAATCTAATTTAACAATTCTTGATCATTTTTATCGTTCAGTGTTAGAATATGAAAATGTGTAATCTAATTTATGTTAGATAAACATTTTCTCAAAAAATGAAAGCAAATAAATTCGTTTATAAATATAAGAAGTTATGGAATCACAAAAATTGCTTGACAAATAATTTTAAAAGCATTAAATTTCATTTTTTGCAACTAAGATAAATATATATGAATTTAAATTACAGCAAGGAGAAATTCCTTCAAGTAAATATAACTAATATAAAAAAAACAATTAAATGCAGGTGTTTAACGCTAAATGTTTCTTACGTAGCTTTCAGAAATATAATATAAAAATATATAAGTTAAAATGTTAAATTAAATAAAAATTTCTTCAGGTATAAATTAAACTTATATAAAAACGGTTTGAAATTTAAAGGAGTTCACAATGAATAAATTACACTCTATTGAAAATGGCTTAAAACTTAAAGGAATTTAGAATGTAGCATTCAAAATCGGAAAACTTCATATAATTTTAGCAGTTAAAACGTAAATACTTAAAATTTGATGTTGCATTAAATACTATCCAAAAATAAATATCATTAAAATAAAAGCTTAAAACATGTTCAGTTGCTTTGAAAATATTTCTAATCGAATGAGACTTTTTTTATGTTTATTTAAAATATATGATTACATATCTAAATGTAACATTATACGATTTTTTTGAAGTAAAAAAAAGACAAATTATATATATATATATATATATATATATATATATATATATATATATATATATATATATATATATATATATATAATTTGTCTTTTTTTTACTTCAAAAAATCGTATAATATATATATATATATATATATATATATATATATATATATATATATATATATATATATATATATAACACTTTAAAATATATGAGAATTTAAAGACAAATAATTCTCTTTCCAGAACGCAATCTAATTTTCACACATAGTTAACGAACAACCTTTTTCTTTTCCCCGTTTATTAAAATATAAATATTTTTAATTTACAGTAAAAATTTCTTCAAGTATATGTAATTAAAAAAACAGATTTTTTTGCTTAAAACATATATGTAAGCAATCGAAAATGATTTCGGTTTGAATATTCTCATTCACGCTGAATTTTTTATGCACACAAAATGTAAATAAATTATAATTTAATTAATACATTTTTATAATGATCATAAATACAATTTTTATCCATTAATTTTTATAAATAAAATATAAAGAAAATTTCAGCCAATGTAAAGTGTAACTCAAAAAAGATAGAAAAAAATTAAAGAATTTTAAATCTTATTATAAGAAAACATTTAAAGTAGGTAAATATATAATTGATTTTGAAAAAAACCAACTAAATTACTCGACAAATGCATATGGTGTGTCATACACAAGCATTTCATATTTTTTATTTGACAGTATCATATATTTTAAATTCATTGTTTTAGCATGAAAAAGTTTTATTGGTTCTTCTTAAAGCAGGCTTTGGCGAAGAATTTTGTGCTGAGAATAAACTACACTACACTTTCGACGTCAAGCTATTTTCTTTTAAATAATGATGATCTTTAGGAAAGTGTTCGATATTCGCGTGGGAGAACTTCCCCCCAATTTGAAGCGCATATGACACGTGAAAAGGGAAAATATGAATTCAATTCAGAAAACGCGCATTTGCTTCAAAACTAATGAGGCTTACGTCAAATGGGAAGTAAGTATAAATAGAAAGCGTAATACTTTGAAGGCACTTGGCGAGCATATGCCAAAGGCCTTATGAGCTAACATTTGAAGCCTGCCTAAGTATCTCTGAACTCGAGAACATGAGCTACAAAAAGGGATTCTTAACAACGAAGATCCTTTCATTCTCTTTTTGCAAGAATTGTTTTTGAATTCGTTCAAACTATTCCAGGTGATAAAATGACTTTTGAAAAGAGGCTTTTATTACAAGAATTTATTAGATTTATTTATATTTTTATATGCTACATATTATTTTGTTTGACGGCGGCTTGCAGTTTTATAATCACATAGTTTTCTTTTTGTGGTAAAAATAATCAAATTAGTACTTTTCATAATTTTGTAGCCCCTCTTATATTAAAATTTTTATTTCATTTTTACACTTATGATATGGCATTTTTATTTGCATTAAAGTGAAGTTCTTGCATTTCGGCATCTATATAGTTTTACAGAGATAATAAAGAATTCATACAAAAGCTTTTGGCTTCTATGCTAATCTTTATAGTGTAATCATTACATATTAAACGAAGAATAATAAATTTTCATTCAGTTTTATTCTCAGTCCATTGATATATTTCTCTCTCTCTTTTATAATATATTACGTAATTCTCCCAAAAAATTTGTTTTCCAACCGCTCTGTGGGTATATATTAATTTGACATGGTGCATATAATATCAACTTACAGTCAGCTAAAATATCTGAATACTACTAGCATTGGTCTTTACTATTATAAATCCATCCAGAAAATTATTTTTTTTTTACTATAAGAGATGTAAATTATTTCCATTCACTTTCTTTGTTTTTAAATCTTTTTTGTCTCATTTTATAAAATATTAATAAAAGAATTTCTATGTTAATCCCAGCTGATATAAGATTAATACACTGTGTCATCTTAGTTTATCATAATATGTTATCAAAATAGTGGTCAAAATACTACCCAGCAAACATTATAATCCAATTCCTAAGCACCACTTATTTATAATTTTGTAATTGTGTTAGAAGGAAATTATTTTGATTCATTTTGTTTTCATTTAATTCTTACAATTTTTAACATAAAAATATTAGGAAGAGATTATTTTATACCTCATCCTCGGATAAAATTTTTCTATACAAAAATTCTCATTTAAATTTATCAGAATATGTTATCAAGTAGGTTGGTTAGTTAATCCTCAAAGCTCATTTCTTAGACATGTTGGTTTATCAAACTGGAATTTATTGTTTAAAATTGCTTCCAAATAACACAAGTACCGACACCCAAAATAGGAATCGAGCCTACGACTGCTGAAAAAAAAACCATTCAATTCGACAACCAGCTCGGAATCAGAAAATTAATCCTTATCAAAATACTTTACGACAAACATATATATTTTTCTATTTCAAAAACACAAACTATCAATTAATTTATTTCCTCACAATATATATAAATAATTTTACTCATTTTCTAAAACTAACTGTATGGCCTCTTCGGTTTTTACTACAAGATGCTTAGTATAGTCGTTGTCAATGTCAGAAAAAAGGAAAAAAGAATGTCAAGGGTGGTTTCAGCTTCTCGACCATGCAGCAAATAAAAAGGTGAGAATCCGGTTACATCTTGCTTAGCAGTGCTATAAGCGAAGATCACGAACGGCAGAATCTCATCCCAGTTTTTCTGTTCTACGTCTACGTACATGGATAACATGTCGCCCAGTGTCTTGTTGAATCGCTCGGTAAGACCATTCGTCTGAGGATGGTAGGCTGTCGTCATACGATGACTCATGTTGCATAGTCGAATGATCTCCGAAACAAGTTTTGATTGAAAGACTTGTCCGATGTCAGTAATGATAACTCATGGCGCTCTCTGTTTCAACAATATGTCTTCGACGAGGAACTTTGCTACTTCTGGAACTTCGGCAGTTTTCAGAGCTTTTGTCAACGCATAGCGACTTAAATAATCTGAACGTACTATGATCCACTTGTTTCCAGCGACCAAACTCGGAAATCGGCCAAGTACATCTATCCCGATACGATGGAATGGTGCTACAGCAGGTGGTATAGGCATGAGATTTCCTGGTGGCTTTTGTGGAACAGATTTCTTACGCTGACATTTCCGGCAGTGCGTAACATGTCGTCGCACACTTCGATAAAGACATGTCCAATAAAATCACTTTCTAATCCGATCATATGTTTTGACACATCCTAAATGTCAGGCCGTAGGTGCATCATGGAATTGCTGCAGAATGTCTTGACGTAAATGCTTAGGAATTACAGGAAGCCACTTTTTACCTGATGGATCGAAGTTCTTTTTACAGAGTACGGTGAAAATCAGTTGGAAACCTCCCTTCACTGGTTCGGCATTTGATTCAAGAGCCCGTATTAGTTCAATAAGTCTTGGATCTTTTCTTTATTCATCAGCGATGTTACCAACATATATGGTAGATATGATTCCGAAAGATATAGGGTCATCTACTACTGGATTTCGAGATAAACTGTCAGAGTCTTTGTGTTTTTTTTTCCACACTTACAAACGATCGAAATATCGTATTCTTGTAGTCGCAGGGCCCATCGCGCAAGTTTTCAAGAAGGATCCTTTAGACTAGTTAGCCAACACAAAGAATGATGGTCTATCTCGATGGAAAAGTGTTTTCCATAGAGATAAGGTCTAAATTTGTACACGGCCCATACGGGAGCAAGGCACATATTTTCAATCGTAGAATAATTTTTCTCAGATTTTTTTTGAGTCTGTGAAGAATAGGCTATGATTCTTTCGTTTTCGTGTTGTATCTGCACCAGGACTGCTCCGATACCATAGCCGCTTGCGTCTGTATGCAATTTGGTTGTTGCATTTTCGTCGTAGATTCCTAATATTGAGTTCGATATCAATGCCTCTTTTAATCGGTTGAAAGCTCACGATCCCAACAAAATTTAGATTCCCCTTTCAGCAAAATTTGTACAAGCTTCGCTTGATGACAAAAATCTTTGATGAAACGTCGGTAATAAGAGCAGAGTCCTTGAAGACATCTGACATCGTGAACATTTTTGGGAGTCGGGAAACATTTCACAGCTTTCACTTTTTCTGGATCAGGTTGAATACCTTTTTCCGATACTAAGTGTCCTAGAATCTTAATCTGTTGAGCCCCGAAGAGGCATTTTTTGGATTCAAAACCAAGCCAGCTTCTTGGATGCAATTAAGTACGACATTCAGGCTATTTAGATGGTCTTCAAAGTTCTCAGAGAACATAACAATGTCGTCGAGATAGCCGAGACTCATGGTTCATTTCAGGTGCCGTAGTAGATTGTTTATCATTCTTTCAAAGGCTGCCGGTGCATTACACAGACCTTGAACTCGTAAAGTCCCTCTGGTGTGTTAAAAGCCATCTTTTCACGGTCTGTCTCGTCCCCTTCAATTTGCCAGTAATCAGAATAAAGATCAATGGATGAAAAGAACTTTCATCTTTTCAAACTGTCTAAGCTGTCGTCAATACGTAGGAGTGGGTAATCGTCTTTCTTCGCGATTTTGTTTAGATGGCGATAGTCTACCCAAAACCACCAACTGCCATTCTTTTTCCTCACAAAGACAACTGGTGATGGCTATGGACTCTCTGATGGTTGAATAACGCTTCTGTCTAGCATCTTTTCTACTTTTTGTATAATTTGGCGTTCAACTGGGGATACTCTGTATGCCCGTTGGCTAATCAGTAAGTGGTCACCAGTGGTAATCCGATGCTTAACATTCACTTTTCCTCCGGTTTTCCTCGATTGGTCAAAAATTGCAGGAAATTCAAACAATATTTTAAGAAGTTGCCATTTTCGTTCGACTGGGAAATCTGGTGACAACATTTGAGAAAAATCAACCATAGGTGGACTATCTTTAATCTTAGCGGCCAAGCAGCTTCGCGTATTGAATATGCAGTTCACATAATTTCCGTCCAGGGCTTCCGCGTATCTTACACACATATTTTTTGGAATAAATTTGGCTTCTGTTTGAACATTCGTTATTAACATCTCAGTTTTACCATCACAAAACGTTAATATTGTACTGGGAACATCCACTTCTTTATTTAGCAGTAGCAGTCTACTTCCTTCCACTATTACATCTGCATTAATCTTTTAATTCGTAACAAATATTTTAGCTATTGTGAGTGGAGGTACGATGCAATCTTGGACGGTATTCACTCGCCAAATTCCAGAAGATGAAGAGTTTTCCACAACAGCATCAAACGTGAGCTCTGATCGTCCACAATCGACTACTGCTCCAGAGCTTTCCAGAAAGTCTCAGCCAAATATAGCATCGTGACTGTATTGTAACATAACTGTAAATTCAAAGGGACGTATCAGATCATTAATGTTTAATCGGAGGATGCATTTTACCTTTGGTCGTACGTGACTGTCGTCAGCTACCTTGAGGAATACGTTTTCGTCAGTTGGGAGCATAACTTTTCGTAATTGACGTCAATAATGATCTGAGATAACAGAAAATTATGTGCCTGAATCCACGAGTGCATGTACTAGTTGTTCGTCAATGTGTAGTTCTAGATAATTTTTCGTCATCTTTGCGGCAGCTTGAGGATTTTGCTTTTCAGTGGCCTCATCTCCGAGAAAGGACTTGGTATTTAGTTTTTCTCGTTTCTTCGGCCAGGGTATACGGCGATGGAGATCTGAAGCTGCGAGTAGGCGATCGATCTCGGACAGGGCTAGGCGACGGACTATTTGCATAATTTTTGTTGAATTCTTTGGTGGCGGTCGCAGAGGTCACACGTTGCTGAGCGGCGTTCCTTCTCTCCACTCTATAATCGCTAAAAATAACTCTTCTTTCACTCCAGTATCGTACAACATGGCTCGGTCTTCCGCAATGAAAACAGACAAGCCGGTTATCCACCGTCCTCCATACGTCGGTCTTCCTCTCCGGTTGAATGATGGCTCTGGGTCGTCTCTCATCGGCGTCTGGCTTTAGCTGGCGTCTAGATCGAACATCAATCCATTCTTTCTTTGTAGTAATAATGGGCTAACGACTTTTCCACTTCTTCTCTTACAATATCTTGAACTGTGGTCACGTGTTGTTCAGGATTTGACACTTGTGAGGCGACTAATCGTTGCACCTCTTCCCTCACAATCTTACAAGGGAGACTAGATATGGCTCCTCATCTAGGGCGGCCATCGGAATAACGTTAGGTAAGTAATTAAATTTTCGTCCTCCAATTCCCTTTTGTATACATTTTAATTACATTTCTGCAGACCTGTGTAAGATGTAAAATAAAAAACAGGTTTATTTCCGAAAAAAATTGTAAATGTAATTTTAATACCTACTATATGCATGGTAAATGAATTCATATTAAAAATTTCTATTTCATAGCTCAAAAAACTCATGTCTTCGATGTGTTGACACCACTTGATAAACTCCTCTGTGGATTTGATTTCTTTCGTTAGGAGCACTTGATAAATGTCCTCGGCGCCTCCTTTCCTGAGGTGTGACACTTTATTGTCTTCTGTCATATTTAGATTTACTTGATGACAAAGTCCGAGTAGATTTTGTATATAGGATTGAGTGCTTTCTCCAGGCTTTTGTGCCTTAGTTTCAAGCTCTTTTTAAGTTTTTTAATTATAAAAATGGGAATCACCAAAAGTTTTTTTTCAACTGACCACTAATTTTTTCTCTGGAATCAAGGCTGTCTTCATTGTTTTCGTTCCAGCGGTACCACCAACGAAGAAGAATGCGTTGGCCAGAAAAATAGTGTCGTCCCATTTGTTAAACTTGGCAACTCGCTCATATTCCTTTATCCACTTGCTTGAGTCTTGACCAGGATCTCCGCTGAAAATACTGTGAAAATACTGTTTAAACAAAGCCTGTTTTGTGAAATCTGTTTTCAGTGCAGAACATTAAGTTTGTTAAATTTAAGACAACTCGGTGATATTTAGTTACTCATTTGAACTCACTCATAAGCCAACATTCTTGAAGTTTCAAGTCGAAAGGACCAATAAGAACCATGTTAATCTAAGCTTGCCAGAGGAATATTATGGAAACTTCCAAGATTTATATCGGGGAAGTATAAAAGTCTTTCCTCAGCCAGGCAGTGATTGAATTGAAAGTGAACGAGAATTCAGAAACCTGTGTCATCATCGCCCTTTGCTTAGTTTCTGTTCATAGAAACTATATGGGTTTCTTTTAGAATGGGTAAAATCTTTAAGTTGAAGTGTAGTCATGATCATTTAAAGAAATGTGAATAATGTTTAGAGAAGAAAATCAATCGCTCTCTTTATTACCAATCTATTTATTCTTTTCTCTTATTCTTTTACCCTCATTGCTACGAATAAAATGATAACGTTATATAGAGGTAGATTCTTTGATATCTTTTCAAGTACCCTGCCATATTACAAGTGAATATATACATTGTCTATGAAAAAGTTTCCGGGGACATATACTGACTTGGTGATCATTAAAGTGTCTTAGAAGAGACTCCGGAAAATTGGTTGAATCCTAGCAGAGCCTACACCCTTGGCGCAAATGATTTTGCTAGGCGATAATTGTGGCTTCTGCAAATCTTGATAACCCTACTTCGAAATACTAGATATCATAAACCAAATTATTTTTGGAATTTTAGTTTGATTTATGCTATTTTTCAGCTTGTTGCCAAAAATGTGGGCTTTCCTTGGGATTTACCGGTAAAATATCCATTTATCAGATTCTGAGTAGAGAATTGGATAGAACTTCAACAGAATTGGAGCTATGAACCTCTGAATTTAATTTAACCACATTGTATCTTACATTTGCTTACGTTTGAAATAATAAATTTTGTTAGAGTTAGTAAAAAATACCAGTTATATATATATAGTGCATTTAATAGCAGGTCCTTTAAATTTTAAAAGAATTCATTCATTTTAAAAGAATTCATACTATAAAATATGATCGGCAAACTCTCCTCAAAAGTTCAATGATACAATTCTAGAGTTAGCCAGTAATACCTACTCATTGTTTTCTTTATTGAAGTAACTAGAGGTAACAGAAAAAGTTGCAGTCTTTTACCGGTACGTACTTCTTTGAATTTTATAAGCATTGAGAACTCAAGCAATTTATTTATATAAATGAAAATAAACAAGTTTTTTTTTTGTATGAATTCGGGAATTCCAATGACATTAATTTAAAAATTAGTTTCTCAAATATGTAAAAGATGGTGATTTCACCATGAAAGACTTAATAGAAGATATACCCTTTATTGAATGTGAGTATCGCATACCGAAACATACATCGAACTTTGTATTAAACTATGATGATAATGCACATCTAGCTAAATAATTAGCTTCAGAAGCTGGAATTTCAAATTTCACAGTGTTTTGTGTCCTACAGCAGGATATGCTTCTGTTCCTAAGAGGCCTTCACAGTTAAAATCTGAGCTATTAAACACTATTTCTAACAAGAACGCGGTTGAAGAAGTCAGACATACCAGAAACGGAAAACTAATTATCACTACAAATAATTATAAAACTGCAACAGAAATTTGTAGAATCGAAAAAGTATTTAATATCCATGTAATTCCCCATATACAAATTGAACAATACACTACAATATTCATATCAGCGGACGAAAGTCAAGAAAATCTAGCCTTAGAAATTGAAAATAATGGGTTATTGTATGACAAATATGACGTTTTAATAAAAAGGGATCTTCAGAACTTTCAGAAACCATCTTGATAAGAGTTTACGGACATAAAATCCCATCTCAAATTAAAGTGTTTTTATCTATTGTGAATTGAAGGATTTTTGTGGCATCTGAACTGCATGAAGCTTTGGCAGGATGCAAAAACTCGTCTGTTGGTCCAGACAAGATATCTGGAAAAATATTAAAAATCATTACTACACACAACCAACCCAGAAAACCTCCTCTCTCTGATGAATAAATCATGGCTTACAGGTATTGTACCAGAAATATGGACATCTTCCATTGTTATTCCAATTTAAAACTGGGAAAGAGATGGCCAATCTTGTGGCATTGTACCGTCCTATATTCCTGACTAGTGTCATGTGTAAATTAATGGGAAGAATGATTTTGAAGAGATTTATTGACCATATGTCAACCATATCTTTCTTTCATCCTAATCACCACGGATTTCTGCCGCATCGAAATTGTGACAGCATTTTATCCACCATTCATAATCACAGAATTTCAGCTAGATCGTCTAGAAATTTTTTTTTGTTCCAATGGATATTTCTCAGGCCTGTGATTCAGTTTGGCCAGACGGCCATATCTATAAATTACTTCAAGCAAACATCAAAGGAAATGCTGTTTTGTGGATTCAACATTTCCTCACAACTAGCTACTTTCAAGTAAAATGGAGAAGTAAGCAATCTTCATCAGCCACCTTATATAGGGGAATTCTGCAGGAGAGCGTGTTATCACCTTTCCTGTTCTCAGTGTTTATGGCAGACCTCTACGATATCCCCCCCCCGACATCGAATGCTTCATTTACGCAGATGATATATTTCTACTATGCGAATCTGTTAAGTTGGGAAAAATTCAGCTAAAACTAACACCTGCACTTGGATTATTACAAAATTGGTGTCAAGAATGGAAGTTATCGATAGACCTACTAAAATGTTCTATGATTAACTTTTCTTCAAAACGACAACAACCTAATTTCAACTTGTTCATCAACAATCATTCTATTTCCTGGAGTAAAAATATTCGAATTTTGGGATTACATTTTTTCACTCAATTTATCTTTCCGTCATCATTTTCAGGGAAAGAGAAAAGCTATATCAAGAAAGTTGAATGCTCTAAAAGGTATCGCAGGTAATAGATGGGGTGCTCATACCGCTCATGTTCTTCAAATCGTAAAATCCTTTATGGTCTCCAGTCTATATTATGGCTGTCATATATTTACTTCAGCATGAACAACAGACCACAAAATCCTTGAAACTGTATATCATACTGCCCTAAGAAATGCTACAGGTCTTCCTAAGTGGACCCCCATACGGATAGTTCTACAAAAAGCAGGAGAAATTTCTCTTCACTCTAAACATGAAATGCTCTCCTTAAACTCTTACATTCGGAATATAAGCAATCATCACTATCCCCCTGGGCTTCATCTTGGGAAAAGCTAACTTACAATCGAGTTAATGGTAATCATCCTCTGGCCATTAAAGTTAAATTGTGGCTCTACCAACAAAGAAATTAATACCTCATGCATATTAAAAGTCCAAAAGACTGGCCGGAAATGTCAAAAAAATCTCCATTTGTTCCTCAGATCTCCCTTCTTTTACGGCTAAACCATGGCCAAAAGATAATTTGTAAGCTATTTCACCAGGTTTGTGAGTCATTATGGCAGACAAATACGCTGATTTTAACAGATACTTCCAAGCAAGGATCAAATGTGGACATTGCAATAGTTAATTTTACAATTATTTTATCAATAACAGGGAAAATTAGTTCCATAAACTCCATATTCTCGGTCAAGGCTATGGCACTACTTATTGTAGTCTCTAAAATTTGCACTGGACCCAAAAAATGTGTCGTTTTTCACAGATTCTCTTTTTTGCATATCTGCTCTTTCGGTTTGTTCCAGAACATCACCAACTATTATTCAACTGCTTCAATTTCAAAGGATTCAATCTACTCAAAAGTGTTTGCCAATATAGTTAGTTTGGGTTCCTGGACATTCAGGGATTGCAGGCAATGAAATTACAGATTCATTGGTGAAAACAGCAACAGTGAGTCAATATGCTGTTCGATCTATTTCTCCTGAAGATCTGAAAAAGCAGATTAATAACAAATATTACTTTAACAAAACACTTAACCAATGGGAAAATAGCAAATATGCTGAAGCGTTCACTCACCTCGCATCTATTCGCAAAAATCATTGGCTGTAAACGAGATCCCGACTAGAAGACATATGACGGGCTAGAGCTAGAACAAGATCTTTTCGAACCAATTCAATTCTATTTAGGTTTAATTTCTGGGCTACAGACCGCTGTCAATGTGGTAAACCTGAAACCATAGATCATATTTTCCTAGACTGTCCTTTATACGAACATCTGAGGAACCAATTACGAAAAAAGCTACGAATAGGAGCATTATCATTCTCTTGGATATTTGAACTGTCTATAAATCCGAAAATTAAAATTCTTGCTTGCTTCGAATTTCTACGCCTGTTTAACAGATTCTAATCTTAATGAAAAATTAAGATTGTAACATCAAAACTCTTTGAACTAACCTCTATCACAAATTTTATAAATCCGAATTTTCTGTTGTTATCAAAACATATCTTTTAGTGTATGTGTTCACCGATTAATTAAAAGACTTCAATAGACTTTACTTAAATAATGTTTGTCGATTGACTATAAATCCTCTCCAAATGCCTTCTTCAATGAGAGCTCCAAGCATCATAGCATAGAGCTCCAAAAGTGTCCGCCATAACCTACCAACCTATATCATGAGTAAACCGCTTTATTGCAATTCTTATCGGGTTAAAAAATTCATGACGTCAGATATCGTTCCATCCGCGTTACAACTATTGAGACAGCATTCTAAATCTAATTTGCTGTCTGTATTCAAATCATATTCTTCGAGCTGCTGCAAACAAGGTTAAGCTGATAACAGTGTCAATGTTCATTTTGTCAATAAAATGATTTTTAATTTAAAGAGCAAAGCATCGGTTTGAGAAGCCGCTTTTTATTGATTGAAGCAATTAACACATGTACAATAGAACGGCAGAAAACGCAAAATGAAAAAGACATGACAAAACATCAATTTTATGATTACTTTAAATCGGCAAGGACGATTTAAATTTTTTAAAATTTCATTAATTAATAGTAGGTTAGGTTAGGTTACGGCAAAAAACTGTTTTGGAGCTTTATGCTCATAGACTTATAGCTCGCATTGAGTAAGATTGAGTTTTTATTTGAAACCTAAACAAAAATTGAAGGATTGGTGATTTTGAAAAAAAAATCATAATTAAAATCAAAAGATAAACATGGCGATTGATTGAAAAATGAAGGGGAAATTAAGCCGCTTGGAAATACAAAGAAGAGGAAAGGTTAGAATATATTAATTTGTTTCAAAAAAGAAATTGTTCCGTCAATTTTCTCTTTAGGACTCGTTGACAAATCTAAAATCCACGAGAAAGAAAGAGCACTAATTCCAAGTTTTTCTCTTAAGGAATTTCTTGCTTGATCATATCGAGGACACGATAGCATTATGTGATCCATGGTTTCTCTTTCACCACAAGAGCATTTATCCGTTGAAAAAAGTCTGAATTTATGTAATTTAGCATTTGTCGGAAAAGATCTGGTTCTAACTCTAGCTAGCCACACTTCTTCAAGATGAGAGTTAATATAATTGCGGTAAATTTTCGTGATAGAAGGCATGTGCGAAAAGTCAAAGGCATATTTACTATTTTTCCATTCGTTGAATTTTGATTGATAAAAATATTTCTAATATTATGGATAAGGTCTTCAGGTGAAATAGAGTGCAGAATATAATTTTTATTAATGGCCGATTTTGCAAAAGCATCTACTTTTTCGTTACCAGCAATTCCGGAATGACCTGGAATCCAAACTAATTGAATAGATTCGCAAATCTTAGTTGCATTTCCTAAAGCTGATCCGATGTTTTGAATGATGGTTTGGGTAGAAGTTGAAAGAGTTTTCAAACTGCTTATACAGGATAAGGAGTCGGATAATATGATATAGTTGGAGGGAGAAATACAGAATTTAGTCACCGCCAGATATAAAGCCAAAGCCTCTGCTGTAAAGATGGAATTAGAGTTATTGATTTGCCCGGAAACAAAGGAGTTATTTCTGCTGTTAGAAACAGCAATTCCAATTTTATTTTCTATTTTAGATGCATCAGTAAATAATAATATGTGATTGGACCATTCAGAAGTACTATGCAGTTCTAAGAGGTCATTGATAGTATTCATAGGAAGATTTTTAGTCTAAAAAGTTTTTTTTCTAAGAAATATTTTTATAATATTAACAGATGTAGGTTTTGCAGGAACTCTTAAAATATGTGATTCTTGAATTCTATTTTCTTTAAGCCATTTTTTCACTCTCAAAGATAGAGGAAGAGCGTCAGAGAAATGGCTGTATGCCATTAATTTCCACAAACTACCACATGGAGAGCTAGTAGAAGGTACAAGATTTCTAATGTACATCTTTGTCGAGAGAAGGTTTGTCTTACAGAAAGAGGTAAGACCCCTGATTATTTCAGAAGAACTGGAATAGGTGTCCAGAGAGGAAGACCTGTAGCAATTCTAAGAACTGAGTGTTATATCGGATCCAAAATTTTTCGGTGTGATAAGCTCGCAGATGTAAATACATGACATCCATAATCGAGGTAACTTGTAATGAAGGACTGAACAATTTGAAGTAAGTGATTAGTCTTTGCTCCCCATCTTTTACCTGCAATAGCTTTTAAAAACATTAATTTTCTTCTGGATGGATTTTTTTTCATTTTCAAATTATACTTGAATGTTAAGTTATTAGTAAAATAGAGGCCCGGAATTTTTATGTGCATCCAAGAGATAGGTAATTGGTTGATAGTTAGTTCAAAATTTACAGGAGATTTTTTGGAAGAGAAATCAATGACTGAACATTTTGAGGAACCAATTTTTAGTTTCCTTTCATTACACCATTGTTCAAGTTTTATTATTGAAGTCTGCATTTTTTGCTGTAGACTTTCTTGTGATGTAGGAGCAAACAAAAGGATTATTTCATCAGCATAAATAAAACACTTAATGTCAGGAGACAGAACTTCGTAAATATCTGACATATAAATCATAAAAAGAAAGGGAGAAAGAACACTGCCTTGAGGAACACCTCTATTAGAGAAAGTGGGTTGAGATAAAGTTCCACGCCATTTCACTTTAAAACTTCTATCCGATAAAGAATCCAATATCCAATGAGCAGCATTTCCTCTTATATCAAACTGGAGGAGCTTATAAATAAGACCATCTGGCCACACCAAATCGTAAGCTTGAGATATGTCTACAGTTGCGCATATGATATATTTTCTCTCTGAGAGTAAAGCAATAACATGATGATGAAGCATAGAAAGAACACTATCGCAACCTCTATGAGGCATAACTCCATGATGATTTTGATGTAAATATTTGGAAAGGGAGATATGATTTATTAGACTATTTAATATCATGCGTTCCATGACCTTATATAGAACACTTGTAAGAAATATTGGGCGATAAGAATTTACTGAAGTAGTATCTTTCTCAGGTGTTATTATAGGAATTATGATGAATTTTTTCCAGGACGGGGGAACAATACCGCTTAACTAAGAGTTATTTATGAGTGACAAAAGGGATCGTAAAGCTATGTTTGATAGACCCTTCAAAATTTTAGCTGATATTAAATCAGGACCAGCTGAAGTATTTTTGGATTTAGAAATCACCAATTTCAGTTCTGAGAGGGAGAATGCAGAGTTATATTCTAAATCAAAGTTTGAACTTAAATCGAGAGGTAGTAAGTACTTCAGTTTCAGAAAGACGAGAATAAAATTTCGCAAATAAGTTACCCTGAACAACAGGGTTTGAAATAATTGAAGTTCCGCTAGAAATTAGTAGATGATGAGTTGGTAAGTCAGTAGATCTATTTTAAAGTTTTTTAAGAATAGAGTAAATGTCCTTAGATATACCATTATTTGTTATAGTTTTATCCCAGAAATTTCTGGAAAGGGTTAGAAGAAGCTGATGGTAAGTTTTGCAAAAATTCGTTTGTACTATATCCACAAAGTCTGGTTAAGAGAACTTTTCGCTTTCCTCATAAGTTTTCTTTTTTGACCCAAAAGATAACAACATTCCGATGTCCACCACGGAGGATATGACTTTAATTGAAAAATTTGTTTATTCCTGAATTTATCAAGATAGTTTTTGCATAAAATTTGGAATTGATCTTTAGAAACTAGTCCATTACTAGCAATTTGAGTGTTCATTGAAATTAAAAAGCCAGTCCATAAAATTCTATTGCGGGAAGTACCTTTCGAATAACCGTTATTGTAGATTTTAACACTTGTTTGAACATGGACATGGTCACTACCATAATTATCTAAACTGACTGAGAAAGTACAAAAAGGAAAAATATCAGAAGATACAAAATTATAATCGATAAGGGATGGTCTATGGTGGAGTCCAAAATGAGTAGGCTGAGAGGTATTTAAAAGACAAATGTTGCTATCCAGTATCCAATCGAGGAATTCTGAAGATTCCTGAGAGTTTGAATAACTTCCAAGTGCCAAACTTCGTATATTAAAAGTATCCAATTATTATGAAGGGAGGATGAATATTTGATAAGATGCTATGGAACAAAGAACTTGAAAATTTACCGTGTGGGATGTATACATTTACTAAAGTAAGAGATGATTTGGATATAGTAAGTTTTATAGTTAATATTTCTGTATCGTTATCTTCTGAGCGGGATATATTTAAAACTTGCGCAGGTAGAGATTTATCAACAGCAAAAAGAAGTCCTCCACCACAGCTATCTTGCCTATCTAATCTAATTATTGTTTCATTACAAATTTGAAATTAGTCGGATTTTTTAAGAAACGTTTCTTGAATTGCTAGGACATCGGAAGATTGAAAGTATGGAAGTTTTACATTCGGGCGCTTAGATAGAACGCTTCTTGCATTCCAAAAAATTAAAGTGAACATTAAATAAAAACGAAAAACCTGAACAGCTATTAAAAATCAAAAAAAGTGCGCTCGTAGTAAAAGAATTTTAAAAAAAAATTATGAATGCTTTTTACGACTTCTTTCTGGCTCAATTCTTTCTTTAATGTTAGGTTCTGCATATTTCATATTTGGTTGAGGATATTTCATAATAGGTTGTTCGGGAGATATAATTTGCTGATTTAAGAATTTTTTGGACTTATCTTTCTTGACTGGATAGATCTTATACGACTCTTTCTTGGAGGAGATCTAGAAACTGATCTAGCTGGATTCGAACATGTTCGCATACATTCTTTCATGGATGAGAACATTTGTTGGACCATTTGATCTTGTCTAGCCTGTATCGCAAGCAATTTTGCTTCAAATATAGAAGCTATCTCAGTCACTGCTTTTTAAACAATATCAGTTATTTCATTTTGATTCGGCACGAAAGGAAGATGACTTTTGGTTTCACTGGAGTAACTGGTTTTTAAAGATTTCTTATAACGCCTTATCGCCTCAATAAATGAAAGGTGGTTCATGCTTTTAAAATGTAAGAATTTTTTCTTCAAGCCTCGTAGGACAAAAAATGTCATTAGCTGCATGATTTCCCTGACAGTTTATACATTTAGCTGTTTCATTGGCACAGGAAGAGTCTTTATGGAATGTTCCACATATTTTACATAGGAAGACTTTTTGTGTACATTTTTTCGTAGGGTGAGTGAATTTATAGCATTTTCCATATTGGCGAACATTATCAATAAAAGGAGATATTGGAATGATAGAATAGAATAAGTTAATAGTTTGAGGAAGATGATGTCCAATGATGCACACTAAAATATTTTCGCTCAGTTATTCATATTTCTTTTTGGTAAATCTTTGTAAGCTTAATAACGTTAAGCCATTTTGCACTATTTCTTCAACAACAAGATATAAAGGTAAATCTACGTTTATTTCTTTTATAAAAAATCTTGAAGAAATGTATTCAGGTTGAAAACTGGAGTTAACAGTTACTCCAAGAATATTGTTTATCTTGCTTATTTCTACAGCAGCATCTGGGCAATTAGTTTCGAATAGAAGCTTACCCTAACGGGTGTGTTGAATTTGTATTAATTTCTTGTGATTATTTACAAGTTGAATTATTTCTTGCTTTAAATTGTAAGGTTTCTTTTGGAATAGATGCAGTACCATCAGTGGGAGACAGGAAAATGAAGAACTTAGTAATACCATTTTCCGCAGCTAACTGGATTTGTTGTGGAACAGAATCTTCGAAAGTCAATAATCTTGAAGTGTTTATTTTTGGAATGCACAAATCGCAATCCATGTAATTCAATTCAATCTCTGCTTCAATCATTTTAAATCCATAATAATGAAAAAAGAATTTTTTTAATAAATTAAAAATTTAAATAGTAAAAATTAAAGAACAAAAATACTCAAACTTAGTCAATCAAACACTAAGCCAAAGTCAGACGATAATTTCTATACGAAAACGGAGAAAAAGTGTCAAAGAAAACATTAAATAATGACAAAATAAACAGAGTTCAAAATTTACGTATTTCGCAATTTAGAACAATCCGCCATTTTCATTTAATAGTATTCTAAATTAATAATTGCAATATTTGTAAACAATCTTGAATGTTGAAACTATTGCCTTGCTTACGCCAATATTGAAAATTTTGTTTGTACGCACTTTCCTTTCTTTAGTTCTTAGATTTTCACAAAATCAACATCTCAACATTGTTTTAAAATAATACTATTCTTTATTAAATCGGATAACATCAGATAACTACTCGTTGTTTTAATTTAACATAATAAGCTAACAAATTATGGATCGGCAAAATACTATGATACTCCACAATTATACCAATATAATACTTTAAATTCACCGTAACGGTTACTTTTTTACAGTGATAGATGATAATTATTTTTTTCCCTTTATCTCAAAGCCCGGAGAAACATTCTCAATGTCAAAAAAATATCACCGTTAATGCATCTTTAATTCTACAATGTTTTACTTTTTTCTACAAAATACTTGTGCTTGAAAACAAGTCATTTCTCATCTCGAAATTACATTTGAAAAATTCGAACAACTTACTACAAGTCTAAAATGGCAAAAACAAACAGACGGTGAAAAGCTTAGAACTTAAAGCGAGCTTTCCAAATTACTTTTCTGATTCATTTTTCAAAACTCCAGTGAAACAAAAAAATATAAACTTAATGATGATAAAAACTTCTGCAAAGAGAATGCACCTTTGTGTGATTAATGGCGAAAGAATCTTTTTATTTCACAAGTCCTTTTCTCATCACAAAAAAGGAACACCAAAAGCTTTTAAATATTATTTTATTTGAATAGTTTTTTTGTACTCTATATGAAAAGATTTAGACGACAAATTTAAAATAAAAGATATTTATGACTTTACTTTAATACTTTAAGAAACAAACAACAAAGCAGCCTAGTTCAAGGCGACTAGCACAATGATGAACCTACTTTGCCAAATAAATAAAAATATTAAAATAATTTCTTTTATTTGAAAAATAAATTATCATTATAAATTCACATTTATAACTTTTTTCTAGTTTTTCCAAATTTTGTCCTTAAAAATGAAAAATTAAATAAAAGTACCTCTTTTTAAAATTCATATTTTAGGTATTTAAGCGTAGTATAATAATTTAACATTAAAGAGCTAAAAGAGCATTTCCTCAATGCTTCAATGCAATAATAAATTTTATAAATTAGGAAACCTGATTACGTTATTAGCAAATGATTGGTACTAAAGCAAAAAAAATATGTTAATATACAGAATAAGTTTGCAACAATGCCTGTAAAATAATAATAATTAACATGGTTTCTTCCACCCTCTTGTAGTCATTCTAGTTTTCATGGTTGGTGGTAATTTAATAGCCAAGCAATTTGCAATTACCAAAACTTGAGATATGCTTTCAGAAAGGCACAGCTGCCGTATAATCCATCATGCCAATTTTGAACTTTTTTGGCGACAGAGAAATGTTGCCAAGATGCTGTAGTTGTGACGTAATAAGTTCTTTTAAAGAAAAAACTTGGGCATTTATTTATTAAATTTAAATCTGATAAATAAAAGCTGTATATATAGTTTTGAAATATTAGTACTTTAAAAAATAAAGCATAGGAACATTAATTTTGTAAAAGTAGATACAAATAAGGAAAGCATAGAAACAATAATTTCGAAAATATAAATACGAATTCAAAATGAATATAAAGGTAAACATAGGAACATTCGTAAAAAATAAATATAAATTATAAAATACAATTTAAATATTTCCTGTTAATTTTTAAAAAGAAAATAAGGAACAGCATTTTTTCAAATGTAAATGCAAATTATAAAATACACATTAAGTTAACAATTTTAGAAAATAGATATTTCATTTTAATAATAAAAATTCTAAAAATGCTGTATACCAACTTGCAAAGGATATATCGATTCAAGTCTAAACAGTAACTTTAAGCAATTAATACAGAATAAAAAAATATTATTTTAAATAATGAAAAAGAACAACGCAAATGAGTATCAAAAGATCAAGAAATCTGCAAAACACACTACAAAATTCAGACAAATTAACCTTGCAAAAATTCTTAATAAAATGTTCTAAATTTCCTCGTAATGACGTAAATACTTCTGCAGCTAAAATAGAATTTTCTTCAAAATTCTTATTATTTTCGATCTCTATGACGTAATAATAATCCGAGTTGCCAGATATACAAGCACTTCGGCAAAAAATATCACTAAATTGAAAAATTAGCATGATGGATTATACAGAAGTTGTGTTTATAAGTAATTAATTATTATTTTATTCTTTAACATGTTGGAATTTTATCTTATAAATTTTATATATTTTATGTAACTACCTTTCCAAATACTAAAAGTAAAATTTCCATCCTTTTTTTAAATGATATTTTAAATAACATTATTGCTTGTTAAAAATTGAAAAAGAAACACAATCATCGAAGAAGTGTTTCACATTTCAAATTAAAGAAATTGAAATCCTTTAATTTTATTTGCGTATACTAGAGAGAGTTAGTTTTTACACATTAGTTATAAGCTACCGTAAAATAACAAGTTAGTCATGTGATTCAACAGAATCATTAATCCTCAGAGCGATAATCAGAAATTTTATTGAAATAGTTTTATGAACTGGATTTCCATAAGAAAATTAGAGATCTTTGATAAGGAAAAACTCAATTGCGTTATAAATGGAAGCAGTTTCAGAAAATGGGTTTCAAAAAATCCCTCATTTTTTTGTCCAAAAAGATCGACATGTAAATTGAAAAGTGAATCAGGATAATAAAAAAATGCTGATGCGTTATAAATGAAACTTATAGAATAGTAATTGAATAGTATTCTAATTGAATAGTATTTTTTACATGAAGCTGTGTGCAACGTAAAAATTACGAGAACATAATAAATATAATACTGAAATTATTTAAAATAATCACAATGTTAGAAAAATAGTCAAAAAAACTATTTTTTAAAAAGCGTTTATCAATGATCATTTTTAAGATATGAGTTAATTATTGCAGTACATACAGTTTAAAGTGGATTCCAATGCACTACAAACATCAAGTCAAATATAGGAATCAAACCCACGAACTGCGGAACCACAAGCCAAAGCCTAAGACTCCAGTGCCAGCTCGACTATCGACTATTGCCTTGCCCAGTAACTCAGGCAATGCTGGGTGGACTTATATTACCTGAGCTTTTTAACTGTTATCTTGTGGCTGAAAAGACAAGAAATAACAAACCTTTTTACATTTGCGAGGTGAAGCCTCTGAAGTATACCTTGCTGAAAAAGATAAGGGAACTCAGAGGCAATCTTGTAAAGGGGCAGCAATGAATCTTTCGCTTGGGGTAGAAATGACCTCCAAACTATCTTCTTCTGGTGAAAGTCAGGAAACTATCCCTAGCATGTCTCACTTTCTGACCAGATGGGACTGTTTCAGCAAGACCCTATCTGCTGGAAATGTCATACGCAAGAGGAAACGGCAGAGCATATCATTTACGAATGTGAGGCTCTTGCCCTCCCTAGATTAACTTCTTTAGGCATCATCCATACTAGAGAGTTACACCTAGACTCCATTAAAGGGTTATCGGACTTTATTAATAAAGTGGGTGACCCGAGCAAATGGAACTAGGAAGCATTGGGTTTGGAGTTAATGGTACAAAATGCTGATAAAAGCAGAGGTGCCCAATGAATAACAATTTTATATCACTGAAAACGCATACAATTATTCTGTGTCTGACTTATTTATTTCTGCAAAGCAAAATGACGTAATAAATGATGGTTTATCTACCAAATAAGAGTATTTCACTAAGTAAATACCCACCTGGAACCAGGGGGTACATGTACCTTCCTGGGGCTTGAGCAGCCACCAGGCGCGTCGGCATGTGGTGGATAGCCGAATGTCCTGTAGGAATGACAGGATAGCCTTGAATATAGAATCAGAGGCCGCGAACCAGCTCCCGTAAACCCTGGTGTTATGCGTTCCGTGCCTAGGGCTAATTGGCACCGCGGTATTGGTGTCTTAACGGAGCCTCTAGTTGCTTGGCGAACTTCTAGAGTAATTTGCCTTGCCCAGTAACTCAGGCAATGCTGGGTGGACTTATATTACCTGAGCTTTTTAACTGTTATCTTGTGGCTGAAAAGACAAGAAATAACAAACCTTTTTACATTTGCAGGTGAAGCCTCTGAAGTATACCTTGCTGAAAAAGATAAGGGAACTCAGAGGCAATCTTGTAAAGGGGCAGCAATGAATCTTTCGCTTGGGGTAGAAATGACCTCCAAACTATCTTCTTCTGGTGAAAGTCAGGAAACTATCCCTAGCATGTCTCACTTTCTGACCAGATGGGACTGTTTCAGCAAGACCCTATCTGCTGGAAATGTCATACGCAAGAGGAAACGGCAGAGCATATCATTTACGAATGTGAGGCTCTTGCCCTCCCTAGATTAACTTCTTTAGGCATCATCCATACTAGAGAGTTACACCTAGACTCCATTAAAGGGTTATCGGACTTTATTAATAAAGTGGGTGACCCGAGCAAATGGAACTAGGAAGCATTGGGTTTGGAGTTAATGGTACAAAATGCTGATAAAAGCAGAGGTGCCCAATGAATAACAATTTTATATCACTGAAAACGCATACAATTATTCTGTGTCTGACTTATTTATTTCTGCAAAGCAAAATGACGTAATAAATGATGGTTTATCTACCAAATAAGAGTATTTCACTAAGTAAATACCCACCTGGAACCAGGGGGTACATGTACCTTCCTGGGGCTTGAGCAGCCACCAGGCGCGTCGGCATGTGGTGGATAGCCGAATGTCCTGTAGGAATGACAGGATAGCCTTGAATATAGAATCAGAGGCCGCGAACCAGCTCCCGTAAACCCTGGTGTTATGCGTTCCGTGCCTAGGGCTAATTGGCACCGCGGTATTGGTGTCTTAACGGAGCCTCTAGTTGCTTGGCGAACTTCTAGAGTAATTTGCCTTGCCCAGTAACTCAGGCAATGCTGGGTGGACTTATATTACCTGAGCTTTTTAACTGTTATCTTGTGGCTGAAAAGACAAGAAATAACAAACCTTTTTACATTTGCAGGTGAAGCCTCTGAAGTATACCTTGCTGAAAAAGATAAGGGAACTCAGAGGCAATCTTGTAAAGGGGCAGCAATGAATCTTTCGCTTGGGGTAGAAATGACCTCCAAACTATCTTCTTCTGGTGAAAGTCAGGAAACTATCCCTAGCATGTCTCACTTTCTGACCAGATGGGACTGTTTCAGCAAGACCCTATCTGCTGGAAATGTCATACGCAAGAGGAAACGGCAGAGCATATCATTTACGAATGTGAGGCTCTTGCCCTCCCTAGATTAACTTCTTTAGGCATCATCCATACTAGAGAGTTACACCTAGACTCCATTAAAGGGTTATCGGACTTTATTAATAAAGTGGGTGACCCGAGCAAATGGAACTAGGAAGCATTGGGTTTGGAGTTAATGGTACAAAATGCTGATAAAAGCAGAGGTGCCCAATGACATACAAACCCAATTCTAAGAAGAAGAAGAAGAAATACCCATTGATTATTAAAATGCCTTACTGTCGACGTCCAAAAGGAACCTCATTAATAAACCTCTCGAGGATTATTGTGGTCTTACTATTTTGGAATACTCTTTCTAATACATATACTGTAAATTAAACTAAATGTGTATCTTATCATTCAAAATAACATAATAGTGTTGGAATCAATACCAGCGGAATGTTGAGGCTACTTTTCAAATTGTGATTACCTTATCCCACATTTTTTAAAATATTGATTTAAATTAAAATAGAGCTTAAAAAATCAGAATGCAGTACATTAACACAAATACAATCGTGAGTTATTTTTTTCCTCGGGTGTTCTACATATTTAGATTTTATTTTTAAATTTATACGTTCGCAAGTCACAAAATTTTCGTAAGATATTACTATTTTGCGCTAGCAGAGCTAAAAATTAACAGCTCATTTTTTAATGAATGAAAAATGAAGCATTTTCAGAATAATTTCATTAATTAATATTATGATTATATTCATGAAACAATGAAAAAAGAATAAGTTTCTAAATAATTTCATTAATTGTAATTATTAACGCTAAAAATATGAAACTTTTGAAAATATAAATTAAATAGATAAGCTTCTTTAAATTTCAATTAATAGAGAGAAATTCATAAAATTGCAAAAATAAATATAAAATTCGTCATTCTCTTAAAATATATCCAAAATTTCTTTCTTTCTGACTTAACGAAATTCTAGTTATTGTTCATACTCTTTACTTTCATCATCGAGTAGACATTACACTGAAACATAGATTAGAATCAATTCTCAATTCTATAGGAACTTATGGAGTTAATACCGATCAATCTTTGTATCTACACCCACGCAAAGAGATATATCTGTCGGATTTGAGACTTCTATTAAAATATTAATAAGTACCAGAATTCATTAGTGAACAATATTTTCAGATGTATGCACGTATGTATATCGTATTTATTTATCTCTTATCTAGTTATTTGTTGTTACTTGTGACACTTGGACAAGCCTATCTGGCTTGATACCTTGGCAATGCGAATTTAAGTCAATAGGGAGCGTGTTTCGTTTTAATCAGAGCAACACGAAGGTGAAAGTTTGTCTTTGCTCTTTTTTAAATCCTCCGATAGATGGCACCACCAGAGGATCCACTTCTCAATTTTGACATTGATCTGAAGGTGGAGGAAATTTTCTCCACAGACCATTGCACCCATGGTGTTGTTGTTGCTGATCCCTGTTGTCTAGCAGCGCTAGACCAAGTCTATAACATTGCACACTCTCAGGAAATCAATGACCAATAATGGTCGCTCCAGAAGATCTTCTTTATCGAGTCCCAAGCACTCAAGGATATGATCTGGAGTGGCTTGGCTTTTGAAACACTTAGCGCAAGTTGGAAATTCCTTTTCTTTGTTGTTAAATGCCAATGATCTTACGTGGCCACTTCGAAAACGAGTTATTGTAGTTTGTTCCAGTCTGCTGCACCCGAGGGATAGAGATCCGCCGGGACGATTACCCTGGTACCAATGGTGCACGGGGGGAATGGCAAATGCAGACCGAACAAGGCCTTTCTGCCTAGAGTATAGTTCAGAATAGGTAAGAGACGCCGGAGTAAGCAAAGGCTCGTCAGTACCTCTTTTTGCTAGGGCATCAGCCAATTCGTTACCCGAAAGGTCTACATGGGAAGGGATCCACTGGCACCCATGGTAACTGCTCAATGATCGGCCACGGGACTTTTGCTTCCACGGATTTAACGAGCACGTATATCGCATGTACTCGGTGGGTCTTTGGCGGCATTGAGAATCGAACCCCACCCTTACAGACGGAAGGCGAAATCGCAAGTAATTTATACGAATTAAATGAGTCAAGATTTCTTAGTAACTTGGTTTAACAATAGATATTCTATGTTTAAATCAATCAAATTAATAAGATGTCAAAATTCTCGTACTCGGTGGACCTATGGCAGCATTAGGAATCGAGCCCTAACCTTTCAGATGTAAGGCTGATACCCTAACCACTAGGCTACCACGGCCCTTAATCTAGTAATTTACCAGATAAGATAAGTTTTGTAAAGAGTATAATTAACGCTCTAACTTTCAATTCAACAGTTCGAATTCCACGCGGGGTATTCATGTTTGTAGAGGTTAGAAATCTATTTTAAACAGTAAGTCCCAATCTAATTGGTTCTGATGAGTTAAATATGATCGTTGAGTGATGTACAAACTAAACTTACAACTTACTAGAGAGAAGATTAATGATAATTAAAAGAGAATGTGCAACTCTGATTATTTATAAATAGCCTTTTATTGAAAATATTTGCTTAAAATATCCATCTCATTATGCATGTTAACCTCGCCGAAGTGAGAAGTCCTTTAGAGAATCCTCAGTATTTCGTAATTCAATATTTAATGTTGAATATACTTCATATAAAGAATGCTACATGGTTGATTTTTGTTAAGAGAAAGTCTAAGAAAGTATCTGCGACGCTTGATTTTCTAGGTAAACAAATGACTTTAATGGAAACAAAAGAACGGGGGAATGTTACTAAATTTAGGGCTTTATAAATTAGGTTGCATTTAACTAAAGCTTTTGTTTGCTATTTTATTCCAGTTTAGACTTATTATCACAAAGATATCATTGTGAAACGCAATAGCTCGTTTGAGAAGAGTTGGTACACAAATCTACGAATGTGTTAAGAGGTATCCTAGTTTGGTTTGGTTGTCATTCAATGATCATTTGGATTCACGAGATCTTGTTAGATCAGGACCTTAAGATTAATGAGGATTCCGAACCACTACAAACAATTAAAACCAGATAGGATTCGAAATATTGAACCGAAGACCAGATCACTAAGTTTTTCGTGGTGAACTTGGCAAAAGACATTTTAAATAATACCAGTCTCGAGGTTATAAACTTTAAAATCCATAATTTTGGGATATACACCCAGACTTAATGTGTGTTATAATTAAAATCCCAAATCATTCTAGAAAATTTGTAAGGTGTTCCAGGCTAATGATGTTCAAGGATGAACTTCCTTGTGTTGTGTATAATCACAATATTATTGAGATAATTAACTTGATATGTTAATTAGCTTTCAAAATCCAATTTCACACAGTCTAGTCTTATTAATGTGACCACCTGTAAAATTTATCATAACCATCCTTCACACAGCAAACTGCTGCGAGGTCAGCTGCGTTAAGTTACACAGGAAAGGTTGCATGCCACGAATAACTCAATTGATATGGTCCCAAATATTCTCTATTGGATTCATGTCGAGCGAGTTTGCTGCCCAGAGGTGAAAACGTAACTCGTCCTGATCCTCTTCGAAACATGCATGTACAATGGAAGTTATATGACTCCTCGCATAATCCTGCTGGTAGATACCCTGATCCTGAGGCAAAACAATGCTTGTGTATAAGTGGATATGGTCCACAAGGACAGGTGCGTACTTGTAATGATCCATCGTGTCTTTCAAAATGTGAGAGCCCCGTGCATGAATAGTATACTGAAAATTGCTCTGGTGCTGTTCTTTTTGGGCTTGGCAACAGGCGGGATCAGAAAACTCTCTCGAGATTTCAAAGTGGACACACTCTTGTACAACGTCATGAGGCGGGCCAAAAAGTTTATCCCTTGTGTCCAAAATGCAATGTGGCTCTAGCAGCTCCTGCCCACATTTCGGTCGGCATCGGTTTAAATAAAGGCCAGCTATTCTCGAGCTCTGAAGCTGTGCTCCATTGTTTGAAGACGTTTGGGTTCATGTTGATGTTACTGTTAACCAGGAGGAATAACCCACAACAACACAATGATGATTGAACACAGAGAATGCCAGGAAAACATTCTCCAGACCATAATGATCCTTACCACGTGGATAGTTTTGACAATGGTTGCAGGGCGTTTGCTTCCAGAGGTTCCGCGTCGTATAGGTCAACACCCATTTGTCTGATGGAGCATAAAATATGATTCATCAGATAACGCTACAAATCACCATTCAGTGGACATCCAGTTGCAGTATTTACATACAAATTCCAGCCTTCGTCGCCGAAGCACAATTATCAGCATAGGTGTATGAACCAGGCGTCTGGTTCTGAGGCACAGACGCAGCAACGTTTGCTTTTTTGGAGACACTGTTGTTAGCTCATTTATTCATCTGGGTGGTTAGTTGCTCAACGGTCACCCGTCTACTCGCCCTAACGTATATCCACAACCGTCATTCACCTCTGTCATAAATGGTCCATGATATACCACATTTGCCACATCGCTAATTTTGGACAGTTCCATTTTGTCATGCACGATATACGTTACTATATTTCAAATTGGGATATTTTCCTCAATTTTTAAAAAATACATAAATTAAGGACTTAAGTATAGGGAAACTCATAAAATAAGTATTTATAATATGTGTTATTTGGTGAACTTAATTCATTAGGTGTTCGATGTTAAAATGGGTACCCCTTGGTTTGGCAAAAAATTTGACGATAAAGTTTAATTTGTTTAGTTTAGCTTATATAACAGATATCTTGTTGATCATATTTTGGCTCCCACCTTGGCGTCAAAAAATCACCAAAAAAACAAGGGATACTGTATTGTAAACTTTTACCGATTAAGCAGCGAAAAAATTAGAAAGCAAATAAAGCTTAAAAATAATGTATCATGACATTTAATTTTAGAAGTAATTTCAAAAAGTACAATGAGTTATTTTAGTTATACATGAATATATTAAAGCAAACTTTTCGGATATTTCAAGCTAAATAAAAAAGGAAACACATTAACCTAATCGTTTTGCCCTTGAAAATATTGATTTGAAATTTGCCTTCAAAATCTATCGTTTTCGAAATATTCTTGTAAAGTCCATTTTGAGGAAAAGATAAATGACTTTAGGATTTCATTTGAACTATAAAAATCATTACTTTTTCCCTTAAAACTTAATCGTATTCTTCTTTTGTGCTTAAATGAAAGAAAATAACTTTAAATTAGAATCCATTGAACTCTTTTAATATATCTAATAAATGTGAATGGACTCCATTTTCTGGATTCGACATTTTCAAGCTGAAGACGCTGAAAAATCATAATAGAAAAGAATTCCCTATCATTTTGAGTTGAAGATAAAATATGTTAATAGTTCATGAAACAAAAAAGAAGCTGTAAGGAAACTGAATCTCTGAAACTGCGAAAAAATTATAAAAATATTTTTGGCTACCAAACTTACAAAAATCTTATTACATAAACAGAAACAGAACAAATAAAATATTTATTTAAACTAAGATGAACAAATATCCGTCTATTTCCCTGAAAATCTGTGTATTTCACATACTAGAGTCACATTTGTTACAAATTAGCATGTAATAAAAATTAATTTTCTTATTGTTAAAGCTCTTCCCATTCAGCTTTACTGATTTACCTATAACAGTATGATGTTTCTTAACAGCTGCAAAAATCTATTTGGAAGAATGATTGGTGATTCTAACATAGTGGTTATGGGGAGTCTGGAAATTATGCTGACAAAAAATTGACTTTTGGCAACTTGCAGCTGTTTTAAGGAAACTTGATAATCAATCCATCTAAATCTTCTAAATGAGTTTTCTACAGATTGTGGCTGGATTTCCGTGTTATGAAAAAGGAAATCCAGAAATCTCCCATGACAGCTGTAGATGAAAATTGCGGCAATGGTAGCCTAGTGGTTTGAGCATCAGCTTTTCGCTCGGAAAGGCTCTCTTTATTAGCTATCACTTTGAATATCGCACTTCCAAATTAATCTTAAGTATCCCTTATGTGTTTTTGTAGCATATTTTTCACAAAACTTCTGTAAAAATGTATTTATTAAACAGACATCATTATTATGCTATAAATAAAACTTGGCCGTTGTTGTTATTGCACCAGCATACTTCCCTGTACCTAGCCCTTAGATGGACTTTACCAGTTGGATAGAAGCAGCCGGATGGAGTCTTCGTGATTTTGAAGCGGGGAGCAAGCAGAAGATTCCCAAGATTGGACCTGCCACCCCCAGATGAGTTACCTCACCTGGAGGACATTGTGGCCAGATTTAGAGTGCCCCGGCCGCCTTTAGCGAAAGCAACAGAGCAAGTTGCAAAAAAATGTGGAATTACACACTTACAGGGATACATAGAATTACAAATGATAAGAATACAATGTGAAAGAATTGCAATGTATGAAAATACGAAGGATTACAAATAATGACTAAAAACACACTGAAAAAAATGAATTTGAAGAGAAGCTCATAAATCAAAAACAGTCTATTGGAAAGAGTCCATTAAAATAGGTTGAAGCTGTTAACTGCTTAGTAAAGTCAAAGCACTTAGACTAAGTACTGAAGTCCAAGTACTTAGGCTTGGGATATTAGCAGAGGAGGGTCAATGATGATTCTTCTTGAGCCACGTGAATAAGCACTCTTGATTAATTAGGAAGTCCATTAGTTGGTTTAATTTTCGGCCTTCCATCCGGAAGGGCTGGGTTCGATTCCCAATGCTGCCAAAGACCCACCGAATACATGCGATACACATGCTCGTTAAATCTGTGGAATCGAAAGTTTTGTGGTCGGTCGTTGAGCAGTTACCATGGGTGCAATGGTCTGGAGAAAATTTCCTCCCCCTTCAGATCATATTCACAATTGAGAAGGTGGATCCCCTGGTTGTGCCATCTATCGGAGGAATCTTACAGCAAAGACGTACTTTCATCTTGTCCAAGTGCTGGCCTTGTCCAAGTGTTGCAAATAGCAACGACAACAGATGAAGATTGTAAAAAGGCGATATCCATTCCCTCTGTCCAGCAAAGGCTGGAATCAAAATGTTTCATTCAGAGAATTAAATCCCAACAATTACAATTGGAAGGGCAGTGATAGCTTAACTGGTTATAACGACCTGTTCATTATCGGAGATTGAGAGTTCCAATCCCGTCTTAAGCAAACATGAGTCACGTTTACCAAAGGCGGCTGGGACATGTTAAAAAGATTGTGATGACAATATCCTTCATGTGAAATAATACTTCTGGGGGTGTTCTGGTGGGTCCCTACTTCTAAATGATAGACTCCCCTCATAGCAGCTTCTATCTATCTGGCAGAGTTCAATTCTAGGCCACGTACACTGAAGCATACTGGTTCTCTCTCATTATAAATGACATGATATGCTTTTTCTTCAATATGAAGCTACGTGTCGAAAATTTATGAACGCTTTTAATAGTATGTAATGTTTCTCCCTTGGTATTTTTTGTAGAACCAATAATAGTATTTAAACTGGGATTTTGACCTTGAGATCCAGAATTAATTGGCATTGATATTATAAATTGGCACTTCATTTTGTGCCATAGTAATTTTTTTAGATAATGAAGGTCATAAGACGGCATTATATTTTGCTGTTTTCTTATTGGATATTCTAAGCTTAGAATTTTTTGTGTTCTGCATCCTCAATCCTTTTAGTAATTAAAGTAACTTTTCTGAAAAATTATTCGAGGTTTTAATTTTTTATATGGTGTTAGAGAAACCCATTTGCCAACATATAACCTAAAATTTTATATTTTACACCATATTTTGCATTTATAACATTATATTCATGAACCTATCAATAATTTTTGTACACCAGATATTTATATTTATATCTCTAAATGTGTAGAAAGAAAAGTGCTATAAGGATCTCCGTTAAAGATTTATTTTTCTTTTATTTTCAATCATAATTGTAATAAATATTTAGAGGTATTTTATGACATTTTACAATTTCTTGAAATTAGCATTTAGTGAAGTAATATATCTGTAGATTCGGTATTAAGATTAAGTAATAAATATATTTTCACATTAAAATTTTAAAATTCATTCATTCATCTTCTACTATGATTTGAAGCGTTTTTTAAACGGGAAATGGGGTACTAAAACAAGGCCGAAAACTTCCTTTCATTTAACGATAACAGGTGAGCACCTGCGAACCAAGTCATGGAGGCTAGTAGCATTATTCCTCACTTCCTATTCATTATTCTCACTTCCTATTCATTCATTATTCTTCACTTCCTCACAAACTCTTCACTCCCCTACAAAGAATGATTAACCATAGAATAAGGTGGGCCACATTCATTTATCTTTTCAGAAGAAAGGACAGAGTGAAAGAAATATCCCTGCCCTTATCTGGATTCGAACCAGAGACCAACAGCTCAGGAGACTGGATTGCTAACTATTCAGACATCACCTTGCTTTTTGCAGCATGGGTTACAGTAAAGATGGATTTTAGCATTTAGTCACTTTTCATATAAATAGTAAACAAAAGCATTAAATCCTTATTTTAAAATGTAAAGCACTGAATACAGCCTTAAAAATCACAAATATTTATCTCTATGCGTTCTTTTATTAAGATTATTTTCGTTGCTTTAACAAATATTTTGCCGCCCACTCTGTCTGGTTGCCAGTGTTCCTGACTGTAGATAGGGAAGTCTTGGGTTCGATTCCCGGTTCGTGCATGGATGTACTTTCTCTATCTATCTATCTATCCTGTCTTTGTCCTTTCCTTATATGAATGGTTTGTGAATGTCTGCCTACCCTATAAACGGGCTCCTCTGGCATGTGTTTACTGAGGAAGTCGGACTCCACACCAAAATATAGTTCAGTTGGAAAAGTGGAGCAGCGCACCCTTATTGCCTGCTTAACAGGCACAAGACAGCAACAACAACAAATATTTTAATTCTTTCCAATTGAAAGTTTTCTATTAGAAGTTAACATTTAAAGTGCTATTTTTCTTTTCATAAATTTTAAAATAGAACTGTAAAACAAAAACAAATATTTTTGAAAGCTATTACAGAATGTCGTATTTGAAAAATACATTGTAAAAATGAATTGCTTATTCAGAAGCATGACTGTTAAAATAAAAAATCATTTCACTTCCTTTTATATGCTCATTTATATAATATTTTTGTTTACTTTAAGATACCTGGAGGCAACACACGTAACTTCCCGGGTTCTCATTCAGACAGGTGTGCAGGATAAAAGCTAAACCTTACCACCCGTTCCCCATTATCTGACAGTGACTGAGCTCAAACCCGGGATTTTGCACTTCAAAAAGAGTGGTTCTGAAATTCGGTGAGGGTGTTATCAATAACAGGTTTCCGTTATAACATACTATCATAAGATCATAATATTTTGTTAGATATTGAATTTTAATATATTATAATAAAAGCGATTATATAATATGCAGTTAAATAAACTTATCTAAGCAAAATTTAATGAAATGTTTCATCTACGGAATATTCGGAACATATCCCTCATAATCCAGGCTGACAAATTCTGAGTTTGATGATTTTTGGCGGATCTGGTTTTTATTATGTCATAGATATTGAGACCTATAAGAATTATGCAGAAAATCCTATTTGGCAACCCTAGTATTTACGTCATCTGGCACGTTATAATACGTCACCTTATCAACATTTTTTTCATCGCCAAAAAAATCAGAATTTGGCATTCTGCATTATAAGGCACAGTGTCATATTTTGACATGTATGATAGAATGCGTTATGTTGTGTGACATTTTTCGTCAATATCATATTAATTACCTTGGTTTAATGCAATGCATTTCCATGAGGAAACATAACTAAGATTACTAACGGCTATTTTGGGCTCTGAATGTGTCACCTCTGTTAGATAACAATTTATGTCTGGATTAAGATTCAGACCCTCTCCCACTCTCATCTTTAGATCTCTTAATATATTTGTCTCTTGTGAGCAATTAGCAATAATAACGTTTCTCTTTACAAGAAAAATGTATGTGAAGGGAATCGAAAATGGAGTAACTGGTTCGCAAAAATTCTGAATAAGGATATTTCTGAATGTATATATTGCCAATACTCAAATAAACATGTAACTCATAAAAAATTAAAATAGTTAATAATACTTAGTCAATAGGTTAATAATCCTTTACATTACTGTTTTAATTAAAATTGTATTATTGGGAAATAAGCCTGATAAAAATAATTTATTTTAATTATTGCTCGTATTAATTTAAATAAACGATCGAATTTACTAAAATGCAGTAAAAATCAATTTTTTTACAGCTAATATGGTTAGCAATAAGTGATTTTGGATGTCATAACATTAAATTTTTTAGATTCTCAATGTCATCACCTATGAATGCATTACCATTATGAGACTTTTAGTAATTTCAGAAATAATATCGTATTATCTTCTTAGAGACATGTAACATTGATTCAATATATCACACATGGTCAATGCGCAATATATCAATAAACTGCGCAAATTAAAGAATACAAACGAAAATAAGCATATTTATTTATAAATACTTATTATATATATATATATATATATATATATATATATATATATATATATATATATATATTCAGTAGAACTTTGGAACCAAACCCCTTTCAGATGATTGTTTTTTTTTTTTTTTTCGAAAAAATAGTCAATTTTATTTAATTATTGTACAATATAAATAGGAGAAAAACAATATAAACTATTTATAGTTACAGAAAAGAAAAAGATTAAATGAAAAAGAGCAACACTTCCACAAGTTAAGGTACTTGCAAGTGCTGCACAATAATACAGTACTGAATGTACAGTGTTGTAAAGGAGAGTCCTTGCTTGCTTGACATCTCTTTCAGAGTGAGCTGTTTCACTGCATTCCTAAGTTTTCGGGCTAACAAGTCGAGCATCCACTTTACAGTGAGAATTTGCATCTGCTCACACAGGTTCTGATGCTACTTCTACTTCAAGCCGGCAAATGCTTCACTAACTGACGGTCCCATGTCTGCTTCATCTTGGACATTAAGGTCATCCTCTCAATCATCACTTTAAATAAGTTGAACATCATTTGCAATTTGAAATCCAGAGTCTCACTCATAATCCATCCTCCTACATCTTCAGTACTAACTTCTGAAAATCCAGGAATTTTCAAAAGAATGTTTTTGAATTTCTCTCAAGTGACACCTGTTTCTCTCATTTTTATTTTCTCCTTTCTTTTACCATTCCAGTTCTCAAATTTATATGTATATACAGTATGTCCACTAAAGTCCCTTGACACCCTCTTAACTTCGGAACTGCTGCTACTATATTTATAAAAGTGGTGTCTAGGTATAATAAAGTAGCCATGCGCTACTGAATGAAACAGACTACTGCGCCATCTGGTGGAAAACTTCGGAGTTAGCATTCCTATCTGGAAATCGGAACTAGATAGTGAGAAAAAGTGAGTTATAAAGTTGTAGAGCATCCTCGATTAAGTATGAAAAGATACCTTGTAGGCATTAATGTGAAGAATACAGCTGTTAAAACGTGCATTTGTTGTTTCGTGCTGTGATGTGACAAAACGATATAAGAAATGAAAAAACAACCAAATAGCTATAACAATATACTTTATTTAAGATGTTTAAACTTCTCACTGTCAACTGCAATGCACATTTGTATCCTTGCTTGAAGATTACGTTGCACACGTTGGAACACGCGACAGTAATGTGTCATTTAAGGTCCTGCAATTTTTGTGGTGGGGTCGCATACACCTGCTGTTTCAAGTATCCCCACAGGAAAAAGTCCAGTGGAGTCAGATCAGGAGAACGTGAAGGCCACTCTTCGAAACCGCCATACCCTAAAATTTGGTTGTCAAATTTTTTACGAGGTACTGCTTCACTGGAGATGTCTAATGAGCAGGTGCGCCCTCATGTTAAAACCATAGATTCTTAAGATTAAACAACGTCAGGCTCTCCACAAAATCGGGTATTACCAAGAAGATGTTTCTTTTATATCTGTTTCAGGTGAACAGGCATGACGTTTCTTACGTATTTGCATACTGCAAACAAATTGTTGGAATTATTTTTATACTTCGGTTCTTCCCATTTTGAAATAAAAGTGAAAAATGTAATCACGAAAATGTAAATCGTTTTCTTTCACGGCTAGCAATGAAAGGAAACGATTTTTTGTTTTTTCAAATATGCACACGTACAATGTACAACGTCACAGCATGAAACAACAAATGCGCGTTTTAACCGTTGTATTCTTCACATTAATGCCTACAAGGTATCCTTTCGTATAAATCGAGGATGCTCTACAATTTTGTTAATCACTTTTTTTACATATCTCGTTCTGTTTTCGAGATACGAATGTTTACTCCCCAGTTTTCCACCAGGTGGCGTGGTAGGTGGTTTCATTCACTAGCGCATGGCTACTTTACTATACCTAGACACCACTTTTATAAATATAGTAGCAGCCGTTCCTGAGTTAAGAGGGTGGCAAGGGACTTTAGTGGACATACTGTATATATATATATATATATATGTGTGTGTGTGTGTGTGTGTGTGTGTGTGTGTGTGTGAGAGAGAGAGAGAGAGAGAGAGAGAGAGAGACTGACTCTCAATGATCATATTTTGCACTTGAAGTCTAATTAGACTGGGACCTACGGCTTAAAGTGGATTCCGACTTAAACTTAGTCATTTAAATATTTCAATCACAATCCAAATACTTACTTAAAACCCTAATTTTGCAATTAGTGTAATAAATTTAAACAATACAAACGTTTTTTTCTGTAAACAAGTCTTCTCGAAACTAATTTAATTTTAATAAATTAATTTCAATTACTTAAAGGATTCCAAGCAACTGGTGATGTGAAACACTTTTCCCTTTCGAGCAGGCTTGAACTTTGCTTCGTTTGCGCATGCGCAGGACTCAAAATGAAAAAAGAATGTTTTTGTGGAGAGTTTGCTTAAACACTTTGAATTTGAAACCTTTCTTTATCTTTCTTCATTTTAAATATATAATTCTTTCAAATGTGTAAATTTGTTCATTTCAATAACAAATAATTTTAATTTATTTGAGCTAATATTAATTCGAAAATTAACACTATAATAATATAATATTTAATAACATAAGTTAAATAAATTAAATAAGCATTTTAAATAAATTATTATCAACCATTTTATCAAATCACCATTTAGTTTACACCGAACTCTGTCTGTCGGTAAGTAAATATCTCTAATAAGGAATCATGACGTAATAAATCAATCTAACTTTTATGAATACTTCACTCCAATTTCTTTATTTTCTAATTCAAAAAAACAAAAAGGCCTTAAGCCCTCGGAAATTTAAATTGTATTCAACCATTATTGCTTATTTTAGTTTAAAACATTAAGGTCTTGTTTTGTTTGAGAACAGGAATATCATAAAAGGAACTAAGAATCTATTTTTAAATTTTAAATTTATTTACGGATCCAACGAAGCATTCTTTCTAGTATCTCTCTTTCCTAATTAAAATAATATGCCAATAAATACAAATGAATCGAATTCATTGTCAATTAATTTACTCCTGAAATCTGGACATAAAGAACATCTGGATTTAAAAACACGAAAACTGCGTTTACTGAAAGTAATAAACAGAGCACTGGGGACGCTCCTACATTATCGTTTATCTCCCAGTAGGAAAAAAAATTATTTTGTGGATTCTTGGCGTTAGTGAAGCCTCCCCCCAACCCCAAACGACAACTGAGAAAAAATTCTGGAGACACCTTCCGAATGTATTGAATCAGCTCAGTAAAAAATCCCTGAGTATTTCGAATTCTCCGAAGGATTCTTTATTTTTACTTCTGCCAGATGTTTGGTGCGAAACGAAACAGGAATTTGGCGACTTCTTTGGATTTTTTTTTTCTTTTAGAGTCTTAAGAGAAGCATCTTCTTTGTGAAGATGTTTTTCTTAACGTCTTTTTTTATTTCTTATCAAGAATTTCTTGGAAAATCGAAAGCATTTAGATTCCGACGTCATCGAAAACGATTTTATTAAAACGCTACAATTTGAGAAAATAGAAAGAATGAAAGATGGAACGTTTTTTTATTTAGATTAATGAGATTATGATTTAACATTTGAAAAAAGGACTTGGAAGAATGGCATGGAAAAATTATGAGTTTGTATCAATGTATTTATAGATATTTTAATCCATCCGATGCAATATAATGTGAAAATATCAAAGTCCATGTTAAGTTAAAGCTTAAATATCACATAAATTAACGCTCCAAAGCAAAAGAAACACTCACTGGTTAAAAAAATAGCCAACTATATACTCTTAAAATATGGCGGTCAACTTTTTGGTCTTTTAGTTATTGTAGAATTTTATTTTTTAATTGATTTAACTCGATTAATCATTGTAAAAACTTTATTTTTTGCTTCATTAATTTATTATGTGACTGAACTGTCCAAATCAGTGCTTAAATTGTTGTGTAGATTGACGAAAATGCCATTTATTATTGAATTATCAATTTAAAACTTCAAAAAATCACAGTTAATATATATATATGCATGTATGAAATATATTTTACAATAAAAATTAACAAAATGAATTTATAGTTGCCTATGAGATTTTTTATCTTTTGACATTTTACAATTATAATTTTGGCGAATTAAACAATATTTATAAACATAAATCTTGTAAAAGACAGTTTAATTAAATTTCTTTATGTATCTGGAAATTTAAGAAATAAACAATCAAAAAATACATTTTATAAAAAGTTTATTTTACTACTTTTACATTGTATTTGTTACAATAAGTAATATTTACAATAACAAATACCCTCATTTTAATTTGTTTTCACTTCAAAACGAAAAGATTTTAAAAATATAAAAAACTGAACAGAATTGATTAATTCATCACCAGAAATATTAGGCGAGAAATAAACTTTCTTTGCTTAAAATAAGATATAAAGCAAACTAAATCTCTCTATTCTGATTTAAAAAATCCGTAATTCTTACGTTAATCAAGATCTTCAATGAAAAAAAATTCTTTGCCTCAATGTAACAATTCAAAAAATGGTAAAAATGATTACATTTTTTAAAAAAAATTTAAAAATTGTAAAGAATTTTTTTAAAAAAAGGCATTTTTTGGATTTTAGTATTTAAACGTTTTATTTTTGAATACAATATATTACATAATTTGCTGATAGTAAAAATGAAACAAGGCATTTAAAGTTGTAAAACAATGTGTTATAAATGAAATAAATATAATTCAAGACTGAAAAAGTAAATAAGAAAATTTTTCTAACAATTATTTAAATTGATCACTAAAGCGATTTTAATAAGAGCAAAAAGCAGGATTTAACATTTTACCATATTTTTATGGCTTTTTTACATAATAAAACTCAGATTAATACTATGCTTTTAACAGAATATTTTCCTTTTGTAAAAGTATATTTATTACTTTTTAATCATTCTTTTGAATATTTTTGTGGTTTTTAATTTCTTTTTGCAAAATATGGTGCAAAAACTTTAACAATAAAATATTTAACCTTCTTTATAGAAAACAAACTTAATATACTGCGGTGACCATGCCGTACACCACCGCAACTCCCGACCTGGCGGCACGGAAAAACTAACTTTATGCATTTAGGTAAATTACTCAACATTGCTTGGAAACTGTAACTGTATTGTAACTAACTGATTATATAATCTTGTAACACGTACCGGTATTCTTGTAGCACGCATTTCACCTGTAAATAAAAGTTTCTTCACTTTTATGGAGTAGTATTCTATTCAACAGTTTCGTCCGTGATATAAAATATCTGACTTAGGACATCTAAATCACTGCAATACTTTTATTGCACTCATGTCCATAAATTAAGGATAATTCAGAATCACACAGAAAATGAACTCTAAAATAATTTCTTATGTAGAATTATCCCACAATTCTTGAATAATAATAAGCAAATTACAAGAGACCAAAAGATGGCGTCGAAAGAACGTCACAAGGACGAGAGTGTCAGAGAGGAGAGTATAAGGAATGGTTGCAAAGAAGTAAAATTGTTCACAAGCGCCTTAAAAGCCTTTCAGTGCAATAACCGCATAGTTATGGCGCAAAGGAAGCATTTGGATGTTGTTTTACGTGGCAGAATTATTGACTTCTGGAATGTGAATGTACCCTGCTGGAAGAGTCCGAGGAACTAGGAACCGCCCAGAGTGTCATCTCCAGGCTTTGGCAACGGTTCCAAGATGATGGTAATGTGAGTAGACGTTACAGCACAGGTTGTCCCCAAGACTTATCTTGTCAGCTTGATTTAACTACCGATAAGACAGTTTCAAAGCAGACCGCGTACAGACGCTTAGGGGACATTGGTCTATATGCTCGTAGCCTATCAGATGTGTTCCACTTACCGCAACTCACTGTCGCCGGTGGTTAGTCTGGAGTAGACAGCATGCATTGTGGACATCGCAACAGAGGTCTTGTGTCATGTTTTCCGACGAATCGAGGTTTAGCTTTCAATCTGATTCTCACCGGACATTCATATGGAGGGTACCCGTTACCACCAAAAGAACACCATTGAAAGACACCGTTACGGTGGTGCAGGATTGTTCTTTTAGGTAGGAATTATTCTGGGTTCCAGAACTAGCCTGCATGTTCAGAATGTAACCTTGACAGACCACATCTATCGGGATGTCATTCTGGAACAACGTGTACGTTTGTTTCGGGGCGCCATGGGTACAGAATTTCTGTTTATGGATGACAACGCCCGCCCTCACCGTGCAAACATTGTAAACGAAAGCCTTCAATCGGAGGATATCACCCGTATAAACTAGCCAGCATACTAATCAGACTTGAATCCAATAGAGCATGTGTGGGACATCCTTGGAAGACGAATTGCAGCCCGTCAACCCCCTCCCACGTGTCTACCGGCAATTCGGAAAGCACTGTTTGATGTGTGAGTTGTGTAATACTCCCCAAGATCAGGTTGATAATTTGATACTCAGCATGCCTAGGCATTGTACGGCCTGTATTGCAATGTCTGGAGGGCATACTATGTATAAACCATCATACCAATCATGTTATATTGGTTTTTGCAAATTGGTTCTTTTTTTTAATTTGCTCCAGGGAGTAAAAATCGCAATTTTAATTAATGATGTCAAACATATAGCATCTTTTTTGCTCTTTACCTTTTGTTCAGACTTTACAAATAAGTCACATTTGTTTCGCTTCTGTCTCTTTCTTTGCCTGAACTTGCATTATCCTTAATTTATAGACACGAGTGTATAATTGACCGAAACTCAGCGCTATATTAAGAAACTTGCGTCTGTAAATGTAACTAAATTTTATTTTCCGAAATAAATTTTTTTACTCCTTTATATATGATTGCTGGTGTTCAATGCCCACTTTATCATTAAAAATTTGCTTAAGATGAATACGGAAATTGTATAAAATGCAACCAATACGTTTTATTAATTTTCAGCAATTTTTAAAGCAATGCAAGTACTTTTTTATGAAATTTTTTTATTTTAATTTTTTTGAAAGTAAAACCGGAATTTCAATATTTTTTCTGGTTTAAACCTCCCAGATTTAGTAGGTGTTGGTTTTTCAGAAACTTGATAGACTTGTTTCAATGTTGTCACATTTATTATGATGTTGATACTTGGAGTTTCTGAAATTTAATTGGTGGAGGAATTAAATTCCCTTTTACCTTGTTATACTAATCTAAAACTGATGTTTTACTTTGTTAGTGACTCAACTATCACTTTTTGTACACTAAGGCTGCTTGGACCGTGATTCCGAACCGCTACAAACATCAGTATCCGAGATGGAATTCCGGCCAGGAAGATGCTGAATATAAAACTATTTTTTATGAGTTTTTGAATGAATGGTTATAAATTTAGTCATTTTTAAGAAATCTATAATCCACGTTCAATATGCATTTCAATCATTCTTAAGAAATCTATAATCCATGTTCAATTTGCATTTCAGTCCTCCTTAAGAAATCTATAATACACGTTCAATATGCATTTCAGTCCTCATTAAGAAATCTATAATACACGTTCAATATGCATTTCAATCATTCTTAAGAAATCTATAATCCACGTTCAATATGCTTTTCAGTCCTCTTTAAGAAATCTATAATACACATTCAATATGCATTTCAGTCATTCTTAAGAAATCTATAATTTACGTTCAATATGCATTTCAGTCCTCCTTAAGAAATCTATAATACACGTTCAATATGCATTTCAATCATTCTTAAGAAATCTATAATCCACGTTCAATTTGCATTTCAGTCCTCATCAAGAAATCTATAATACACGTTCAATATGCATTTCAATCATTCTTAAGAAATCTATAATCCACGTTCAATATGCTTTTCAGTCCTCCTTAAGAAATCTATAATACACGTTCAATATGCATTTCAATCATTCTTAAGAAATCTATAATCTACGTTCAATATGCATTTCAGTCCTCCTTAAGAAATCTATAATACACTTTCAATATGCAATTCAATCATTCTTAAGAAATCTATAATCTACGTTCAAAATATGCTTAGTGCCAAATGATTTTCCATCCGTGTAACGTAAAATGAATAGAGATTTCAGAAATTATACCACAAATGTTCTGTGGTATAATTTCAGAAACTCCAGTTAACTACTTCTGGCCAAATATTCAAATGTTAGCTCTGGTGCTGTCTTCGTCAATTGACGGCAGTTTAAAAATATGAGGTAATTTGTGTTGGAAAAATTTACCAGTGAATTAATTATTATTATTATTATATTACATTACATATATTCAGATTTGTATGCTTGATTCTTGAGATCCGCTGCTAAGTCTTCGTAGATAATAGGACAAATAGCACAATGACAGATGTACAACCACAGAAGAATGACGAAGAAAACACCCAGAGCCACGGTGGGAATCGAACCCACACTCCTACGCTGTCAAGCGATTAGCAGTGATGCTTTTGACCACTCAGTCACGGAGCGCCCAGTAGTGAATTAATTAATACATTTTATTTGAAAGCACAGAGATCACATAAACACTTTACCAAAATGGTAGAGTGGTGCTCTTTTGAATAGAAGGTCTCTGGTTCGAATCCAGTCAAGAGTCCACTATTTAAGGTAAGTATTCAAAGAGGAAAATAAACTACAATAATTTTGAAACAAATCATCGTTTGCTATGTTGTCCATGTCATGCTTCAAAAATAATGACTAAAATTTTTTAATTTTTTATTGATTATTTATTTAATTTATTATTAAACTTTGTGTTCATATTTAATATCTGCCAAGTGGATATGGGCTCAAAAGCATTTACTAATGAAACTCATTCTTTAAAGTAAAAGGTCAGAGGTTTGATACCAGCTGCACTATCATCTCCTTATACCGAACAACACGCGATGGATGTTTTCAAGTTAGGGTTTTCTCCCTCTATATGTGAATGTGATTCAAGATCTAAGAAAAGTCTTCCCAGAAGATAATTACGCTGGATTTACTAAAATAACTTACATCTGCCTTTCGCTATTAGTCTATCAATTACATGGTGTAAAATATATAATTGCTCGACAATGCAGCCCTGAATATCAAACTATTAAAAGTTATTTTTTGAAATCTATTTCGTATGTATTTTTTCCTTTAAAATTCCTTCTTCATTATACTCAAGGTCGTAATAAAATAAATCATAAAAATCTCCAATTTTTTAGGAGAATAATTTGTTATAGAGTGAAACTGGCTATTTGTTTGCAAATTTCTCGGAGAAAATGTTAACCTTTATGGGAAAAATTATAAAATCACGGTTTTAAAGTTTAAAGATAGTGAGTTGTTTATTATTGTTATTATATAAAACAGGATATTTCTTACTGTTATAATATTAACAGGATATTTCAATACATTACCGTTCACTTATTTCTGTGTCGTTGTTATTGATAATTATGACAGGTGGACAAGCCAAACTCGCTAACTGATGGCTAGGCGAAATTTAGTCAGAAGGGTGCGTCTTTCGTTAAAACCCCAGCACCACGAAGGTGAAAGTACGACTTTGCTAAAAGACTTCTCCGATAGATGGCACCATCAGAGGATCCATTCCCGCAATTTTCACTTTGATCTGGAGAGGGGGAATTTTCTCCAGACCATTACACCCATGGTAACTGCTAAACGACCGACCACAGGACTTTCGGTTCCACACATTTAATGAGCACGTACATGGCATGTACTCGATGGGCCTTTGACGGCATTAGGAATCGAACCCAGCCATTCCGGGTGGAAGGATGATGCCCTACACCTAGGTTACCACGTCCCCCATTTCTGTCGAAAACATGGCTAACTGCCTGCTTATTTCATATCACGATTAAATGACGAGATCGACACCTGAGATTAACAATACTCTAAGAGGCCTAACTTACTTGCAGAGATACACTGGATCATCCGGAATTTTTTAATTTTAGGGTGCCCTCGAAGCATAAACATCTATTACTGGGTCAGGTATGAATGTCGTTTCCTCTTCCAAATGCTGTTTAAAGAATAATACCTCTCTCTTTCTCTCTCTCTCTCTCTCTTCTCTCTCTTTCTCTTACTCGGTTACTAAAAATCCTTTCGATAGTAAATAAATTGTTCTCTGAAATTCTATTTTTTTTAATAGTTTATTAATCACATGTAGAGAAGAAGAGAATTTGAGTTCGAAACCAAAATACTTTGAGCGAAGGATTTATTTGAATAGTTCAACCAATCGCTTAAATTTATAACAGGGTATTTTCGCATCATAACGAAGTTTCCAGTTTAACTATTTAATGTTATATTATAGTTTATGTATTTTATCTTTTCACATTTATAAGTAAATTTATTTTTTAGTTGCCGAATGGATTTTTTCTCCCTCAAAACATTAGAGCCATAATTCTCTAAATAATATGAAATTTAGCCTTAACCGATAGCTAATCGTATATGCAACAACTATTGCTGTTTCACCAGCATGCTTCTTAGTATCCAGCCCTGAGTTGGGCTCTACCAGTTAGATAGAAGCAGTCTTCTTAATTTTGAAACAGAGACCAAGCAGAAGACTCTCAATACTTGGCCTGCCATCCCAGAGGTATCATTTCACTTGGAGGACATTGCGACGACCATGCCCAATCTTAACGTGCCCCGACATGCAACAACTGCAACTGCATAGCTGCTAACATCTTCTATTGCAAATATACCACCTATTACAATATTTTAATATTTATTTCTACTCTCGTTGTGGTGAATTGGGTCACCATGACCTAATGGTTTAAGAGAGAAAGATTCGAACCCAGCCACTGTTGAACAATATGATCCACATGTTGCTTGTTCCTTTGGTATGCTCGATTGTCGGGGTGCGTGCTTGGGAGTTTTCCGAGTTTACTTTTTAGCAACACAAACAAACGTCCCTCTATCTAAAAGAACTCTTCGTGGAAGATAATTTGTGAGGTGAATATTAAAATAACTTATAAGAGCTGTCTTAGATCATTTAGTTGTAAACTACAGGAGAGCTCCTGTGCCACAGTAGCTTCACTCCACTTCTCTTTAAGCATCACTTGGTGCAAGCAGCGAATAGGAGGGTGACCACATTCTCCCTCGCTCGGTTGCTGGAGCTCCGTGGTTTGGGGGATTCTCCACGTTAATCTGTGAAGTCCAAAGTTCTTTTGCTGAAATGGAGTGGATGTGGAGAAGAGGATACCAACTCAGGCGTGAACTCATCTCCTGGCTATGATTCAAAATTGTATGGCTCTTGATAATGGACGAGTATTCAAAACCCGGTAACCTTAAAGTACAGGGTGGCCATAATTAAATTGACAATGCTCACGGTGTTCTGTAGCGCGATCTATTTGCGAGAATGATGCCACATTTTGGAGGACGATTAAACAAGATGGGGGAAGAAGGATTCCGCAAAAAAACAAATTAGTTCCAAAAGTCACCGCTAGAAGAATATTTGGCGCTGTGTAATAGAAAATAGAGTGTTAACAAATGCAAATCAATAAGGATATTGCCTTTTATTTTGCATTCAAATGAGCTGCCGTTGTTGTGGACTACATATTGCATTCTGTGCACAGTTTGCGCAATAACAGAAAGTAACATTTCTGCAGGAATCTCCCGCGTACAGCCCGTAATATGTTATCCTTCAACATAGCCAGGTCCTGGACCACTCCTTGATAGACCTTGGACTTAATGTAACCCCATAGACAGAAGTCGTATGGTTGAGATCAGATGGCCATGCAATTGGAAAGTAGCGGCTAATGACTCTTTCTGATGTGAATTTCTGTCGTTGCACCTGTACAGCATCGTGTGTAAGGGCTCCATCTTACATGAAAATGATTTCTCCCAGGCATTGTCTTTGCTGAAGTGCCGGAATGACAAAGCTGTTAAACATGTGGTGATATTTCTCTCCGGTAACAGAACAGGTTTCCGGTCCTGCCGGAGTAATGTTCTCATAGAAGAATGAACTTACGATAAATTCCGCTGTGAACCCACCCCAAACAGTTACGTTTGGTGAATGTAAGGGAACTGCTGTGATTACATGTGGTGATTTGTCATCCGAAATTCGGCAGTTCTGGGTATTCACAGTTCCATTCAGGCAAAAGTGAGCCTCGTTACCCCATAAGATTTTCCACGGTCAAGCATCATCCACCTCCATTCTGGCAAGAAAGGTGGGATCAAAAGTCAATCGCTTATCATGATTGAGGTACAGTAACTCATGTACATGGCTGATCTTGTACGGATAGAAGTTGAAAATCTTTCGTAAGATTTCCCATATCGTACTGTAAGGCATATCCATATCTCGAGCTACTCCACGAGCGCTAAAGGTGGCAGCAATATTGTCTTTCGACAATCGCCGTGGCAACTGCTTCGATTGTATCATGTGGTACAGGTTTTCGTTCTCTGTCTGACTGAACCTTCGGAAAACCTGTTTTCTCAATCGTCGCAACCATTGCTTTTAGCCCATTAACTGACACAGGACCATTACCTTTACGCATTTTTTTGTGCGTTCTAAAAGCACGAACAGCAGCTGAGGCGTTGCACTGGTTGAGATAAAAGAATTTGACCAGTAACGCGCGCTTGACTAAAGAAGGAAACATTGATCATAAACTTTCAATCCGATTGATTCGAAACGTAACGCATTGCCTTTTAAAACCCAAACAGCTGGCACTGTGCCAATGGAGGTAATGAGAAATTTGAATAAAGAACTTCTGCTCAGCGTACGTGATATTGCAGATCATGAGACTTTATCGGTGTTTATGTAGATTTTGCGCTTTTCTAAGAGTGTTGCCATATTGCACTTGAACTACATCAGAAAATGTGCATAATGAAAGGTAATTTTATTCCATATATCCGCAAATATTCCCCTAGCAGTGACTTTTGGAACTAATTTGTTTTGTTTGCGGAATTTTTCGTCCCCCGTCTTGTTTAATCTTCCTACAAAATGTGGCGTCATTCTCGCAAATAGATCGCGCTACAGAGCACTGTCGGTTTAATTATGGCCACCCGGTATAGTGCGGGGCTCACTTGCATCGCTATGTCAATATGTCTCGCTACACGGAGACAAAACAGGGCATTCAGGCACATGCGTTTTATAATTCAGTAAGACCATGGTTCTACGTTTGAAAAGCCCTAATTTTACTCCCAGCCGCTGCAGAGCAGCATATGCTAAATGTTAAATTACTGCTTATGACAAACATATTTCCTGAAATATATTGTTTTGAATTTCACAGGTTTTCTCCTTTGAAAGTGACTGAACATATCCTATTATCGATAAAACTTCCTCCAGGAATTCTATCTGCTGTGGGCATTCAAAAACCTGATTGCAACCACATCTTTCATTTTTTTAATGACTGCACTTGCAGTCAAATACGTACCTTAGTTTAAGTTTGGTAAATTAAAAAAATTATCAAACGTTTGTTTAAAAAAGAGTAAAAAAATTAAAAAAAATTTTAATGTTGGCATAAGCAAGGCATTAGTTTTAAGGTTCAAAAGAGATTTTTTATAAAGATTGCAATTATTAATTTAGAATTCTATTTAATAATGAATTTTTTAGAAATTGAAATCCTCCTTGCCGATTTAAACTAACCATAAAGAGAATGTTTTGTCTTTATCATTTTGCTTTCTCTTCTGTTCTATTGTCAACATATTAATGGCTTGAATCAATGTAAAACGTCTTCTTAAGCCGATGTTTTGGTCTTTATATAAGAAATCGTTTTATTTACAAAATGAACTTGGTCACTATTCTCAAACATTCGCTGGCGAACTTCGCCTTGTTTGCTGCCGCTCGAAGAATGCGATTTGATGGCATGCAGTAAATTCGTTGACAAGCTGGATTTACGACGCCGTCCCAACACGATGAGACGTAAATGAAACATTATCTGACGTCATGGATATTTTAAACAAATGAGAATTATAATAAAGTGATGTAATCATAATCTCGACTGGAACCAAAAAACAACCACGTTATGGCTGATAACAATATAGTAATTTTATTCGTAATATTTATATTTGTTACATCAATATTAACTTGTGACTCCGGATATAACAAGTTATTTTTTAAAAAACAAATCTCAAGAAACATTGGTTCAGATACTCGTTCCTTTTATGGCAAACGACATGAATTTTGATCATAATTTTGCTGTAAATGATAACATCGTATACAGCAAAACTTTCATTTTTATCCAGACAAAATCATTTTCGGTAAAGCCATAACGAAGTAAACCAAAACTCCGTATCGTCTTTTCAACACATTACTGTCCTTACGGGTAGTTGTGAAAACAGATAGCTTACCTAAGCCCAACCAAGTCTTTATCTGTCTCCAAATGACACGTCCAAGTTCCCCTTATCGTCTTGTGGAGGAGTTTAATGCCTTTCTTTACGTTTTTCTCTTTTGTTTGATAAAATGCGAAAAGAGATCGGCCAGTATAAGAGTAAGCTCTCAGCAAATTCGCACCTCAATGTATCTCGAAATAGAAACTTGTTCTGGAAATAATTTCTCAGTTCATAAAAAGACTAAAAAAATAGTTAGGAGTTTATTGGTGATTGTACGAAATACAGCAGAATAGATTGTGGGAGAAAATAGTTATCTATAAGTTTCTGTATTAATTAGTATCATAGAGTGCATTTTCTATTCCTCCATCAATATATTCTTTACACGTTTCCTTAGAAAAAGTTTAGGGCATTCATATCTCAAGATTATTTTGGAAAAGATTATAAAAAATCTCGAAAAATTATCTTGTTAAGCATCGTGTGAAAATTTGTGTCTACACGTGTGTAAATGTTAATTAAAATGTAATAATCCTGTGCAGTTTTCATGGAATATCAAACAATATAGTTATAAAATTTTATTACATAATTTATATTTTAAACTAAACTAAACTAAACTCCATGGCACGACAGTCCATGTGGGCCAAGGCTTATAGTGCCCATAACTGTTTTCATGACCGAGGGCCCTGAGGTGCGAAGCATATGTCCCAGTTAGGTGGTCAGCCTAACGTAAGACCCCCAGTGTTTAGTTCCCAAGCATGCTTGGTATTCAGTTACTCGACCGACTGAAGGGATGAAAGGCTGAGTCAACCTTGCCCAACCCAAGGATCGAACCTCGACACTGTGTCATGGGAGCGTGAAACGCTGCCACTAAGCCACAGGGCTTCTAATTTATATTTTACACAGATATATTTTCGACGATGTATTATTAGTGAATTTAAATCAAAATAGTTAAAGAATTGAAATGTTTTAAGAAATTTGGACGATTATTTCATGTATAATTGTAATAAACATTCTATTGCAAAAAAGACAATTAGAAAATTGTTTCATTTAACATAACTGTAACTGTTTCCTCAAATTTTTATCATGGTTTGGTGGGAGGACAAAATACTCTTCGAAGCAAAAGCTCCCAAGCATTTAACTACAGAAGACATGCTTGATTTTCTGCTTACTATATGCATATTTCTCAATGGAGGTGCTGAGGCATTTCAACTTCTTCTCAACAAGCGACCCTTTTCCTAATAAAACGTCCGGATACATACATGGCAGTGCGGGTCAAACCCGGATACAATATCTTAATCTTTACAGATATGGAATAGTCTCTTACTACTAAGCGCCTCGTCAGTTAGAACCACGGTTGGGTGACGAAGTTACACATGAGCTGGCATCCCCATTATCCACATCCACACCATCGGAAAGACTTTGGACGTCAGAGAAGTCTGTCAATCAGGATTACAACATATTTGCTAGGTGTTTGCATTTTCAATTATTAATATCATTGCAAAGAATGTTAAATATTAATATCTAATAAACCCTTCTTTGTTAGTTGTTTGATTCGATTGCATGAATGGGGATATTTCTTGAACCCTAAAATATGACATCAAAGTAGTTTAAATTACGATGACGAGAGACTTTAAAATAATTTATTTTCGCAAGCGTTAATAGTAATTCAATTGCTATTGACTTTAACTTATTCTTCACTCTAACTACTTAATCAATATTTTAATATTTTCTTAATTTCTAAAACCGAAGTTTATGTAATATTTTAATACATTACTTATCTGTGACTGCCCTTTAAGAAAGTGCCGCGTCTGCATTACCGGTATATCAAGCTTGTTTGGTCTTTCATATCTTCTTGTCTAGAACAAAACTATAACAAGTAATAAATAAACGCAAGGTCTAAAATAAATTAAGTATATTTGCAGTTATTTCTGATCATTTAAAATAATCGTTACATTGCAATGTGTGTGTGTGTACACATTCATATACATATTATGAAGTATACACAACAGAAGAATTGCTAGTATGATTGTAAGATGTGGGGTATTATTTTTATATTAAAACATCAACTCTTTTTCTTACATCATGACATTAGTGCTATGATATGTGCATGTCATAGCACTAATGTATAAGTATATGCCCTGTATTCGTAGTTTTTTTTATTTCTGTAAGTGAAATTGTCACTCAGAAGCATTATTAAAGAGGCAGTTATTAGAAAATAATTTTTATATAATTTCCGATTATATATTTTATCGTGTTTCAAGACTAACCATGACATTTGTATCACGTCTGATCGGTAAGAGAGAGTTTAAGCAAAAAACCCCTCAGAAGGGTACAGCATTTGTTGATACATACATCATTCGTTGAGATGACATCATCGGTTAGTTCAAAATTCCTTAAACATATTCGGTAGTATTCATAGTGTCAGTTACAATTTAAAATTCCGCAGCAGGTGTGATGAAACCCACGCATTTGTTAAAAGAGGATATATATATATATATATATATATATATATATATATATATATATATATATATATATATATATATATATATATATATATATATATATATATATATATATATATATATATATATATATATATATTATATATATATATCTAATATATAAAATTCTCGTGTCACAGTTTTCGTTGCCATACTCCTCCGAAACGGCTTGACTGATTTTGATGAAATTTTTTGTGCTTATCCGGTATCTATGAGAATCGGCCAACATCTATTTTTCATCCCCCTAAATGTTAGGGGTAGTACAACCCTAAATTTTTTTTATTTTTTTGGTTAGTTCTGTAAGTGCCTAATAGATGGCGGTTTAGCATCTAAGTTGCACAGGTATTCGGCAGATGATGACGTGTTTATTTTTCTAGATTATACCATCTTCGAGAAAATTATCGTGCGCGCGCAAGCGCGTGGTTAAATATAGAATTTACATATATTTTCATGATGTATAATGATACTATAACAATTTTTCGTGAATCATTTTCATAATTATACTTTGTATTGTGTTATTATTATGCAGTATTCAGTTTGAATATTTTTAATATTATAAATAGTAAAATAAAATTTTATTTATTACTGTTTTTCTCTACTAATTTTCATACCACCTCGAAAATATGTAAGTATTTCTTGATAGCCTTTTATTATTTTTTATTTTTATTTTATAATTTGATAATTATTAATTTATTCGGTAGAACATTTTGATCTAATTTATTTATTCAAATGATAAATTCTTTTAATTTTTTTATTTCAGTATAATGCAGCGGAAAAAATTTTTAGTTTTAATATAATTTAAAATTAAAATAATAATATTTCGATGTCAATGTTATATACCATCATTTATAACAATTTATTTTTAGATGTCTTTAATTTATATAGTATATTTTATAAGTAAGTCACTGATTACAAACTATAATTTAATATAAGATGAATAAAATGTAAATTCAGAAAGTATATGTTGATTTGTGCTTAATTTCAAAATTTCGATACTTTACCTATTACTATTAAATTTTGGTGAAACGTTTTATTTTTAATCTCCTATGAATGAACCTATTCTAAATTTTTTTAGAAAATATTAATTTGATTGAACCCAAGAATTAGTAAAAAATTGATTCAATGTATTTTAAAAACTCAGCCACTACAACGCGTGGCTGGGTCAGCTTGTATATATATATATATATATATATATATATATATATATATATATATATATATATATATATATATATATATATATATATATATATATATATATATATATATATATATATATATATATATATATATATATATATATATATATATATATATTATATATATATATATATATATATATATATATATATATATATATATATATATATATATATATATATATATATATATATATATATATATATATATATATATATATATATATAATATATATATATATATATATTATATATATATATATATATATATATATATATATATATATATTATATATATATATATATATATATATATATATATATTATATATATATATATATTATATATATATATATATATATATATATATATATATATATATATATATATATATATATATATATATATATATATATATATATATATATATTACTTTATATGAATGGATCAGACTGTAACATGTGATAGAATAAATAAATAATTCACACTTTCTAATTAGGGGACAACCCCCATGTTGTTCAGTAACATTAACAATTGCTTTGGGCATACTTTCAGCAAAATTCGGATACATTACTATGGATTTTTGTGTCCATTACTGATTCAAAAATATACACACACGTATGTAATATACTAATATCACAATATATAATTCTCCTATAATTTACTGTGCATTTGCAATGAATTTTCACTAACTCAATAACTAATGAGTAAAGAAGGTGAAATGTTGTTTTTTCATTTTAATTTAAGAACACATTCACTACAATTAAAAATTTTCTTCTATACATAACTTATTAAGGTCACTATATTTTCCATTTATTTGTGCTTACATTTTTGAAAATGAAATAAATATGAATGAAAAACAAATCAAAAATAAATGTTAGTATGATATGAGAAAAATCTTTTTTCCAAATTCCTTTATAATTTCAATTAAGATTTATTATTCAGTGCGCAAGCATTAAAAGCAGATTGACATTAAAAAAAAATCTCATTATCCTTCTTATTCTTACAAACCATTGAAACGTTAACTTTGGTGATGAATTTTTCGCTTTCGAATCAATACGCAAAGATAAAATCTTTCTTGTATTGTTTTTTGTATTATTTTCTTTCAATATTTTCTGTCGGTTTTTGTCATTGGCTTATCGATTTGCATATCATTTTATGCAACTAATTCCATATCGCCATTTTCCTTTTGTATTGTGAATGTAATTTTTGGAAATAGATTTTCTTTACTGTATTATAAGATGAATCTTAGAATGAAAGAATTATAAAATAATTTTGTTTGTATACTATACATATATAACTTGTAGGACCTCAGTTTAGTATCCTTGGAGGTTCAATTATAAAAATTATAGCCGAATATTATTACGTTAAGATGAGATAATACTAGGTCCTTCACATTCACAAATTTTGTTAAACACAAACTTAAACTTTACCATACCTATATTTTAAACTTAAACTTAATTACAGCTACTTTTATTTATTTATTTATTACATTACAAATATTCAGACTTGTATGCTTGATTCTTGAGACCCGCTTGTAAGTCTTCGTCGATAATAGGACAAATAGCACAATGACAGATGTACAATCACAGAAGAATAACGAAGAAAACACCCAGGGCCACGGTGGGAATCGAACCCACACTCCTACGCTCTCAAGCGATTAGCAGTGATGCTTTTGACCACTCAGCCACGGAGCGCCCAGCTACTTTTAGTTTTACATTTTTTATTTAGAACAACAGAACTTAGTGATGCCATACGGAAAAATTGAAGTTCTGAAAATAAAGAAAATTGAGTTGTTTTTCGATATTCAGCTTCATATGGTTGAGACGACGCCACATAATTAGTATTTTCTAAATTAAAGCTATAAGTTTATTTAGTTTCCTTAAATTTAA